>BLSH010268517.1:250242-263413 GCA_018402905.1 Glandirana rugosa
ACTCTAATGCCTGGCACACACAATGAGATTATCGATGAATGGTCGCCGTTTTTTGTTTTTTTTTGCATGCTAGTCTCCATATCAAAAATAAAGAGGTTATTAAAGTTACAACGATTCTCATATGATAGAATAAAAATTTGGAAGTCATGTAATGTATTGTATTGTATTTGTATTGTATGATGTCATCACATGCCTGATGAAGGGGTCCTGCATGGCTTTGAAACGTTGCACTCTGCTAAACCTATGTAATCTCTGGACCCACTCTGGAGATCCTTTGTGTGCTGGTGACATTCTTTTGCTCTGACTTGACATGTTTCCAGCCAGTGGTCGCCTCAGTACCCACTTATATGCGCAGTAATTTCTACAGGAACGTGTACGTTGGGAGTGCATTAGAAATGGTAGAAAAGGAGTCACATACTCCCTCTTACCCTAAATACTCACTATATTTATTTGCTGTCAGTTGCTGAACAGAGAGCTAGGTCATCAAAGATCAGATTTGTATTATAATTTGATGATGTCCATAATTTGTATCTCATCAGTCATTCTGCCAGTTTAACTGTATTATCTAAAACAATAGAAATATGTAGAAATCTAAAATTCAAAATGTATATTAAAAAAAATATAAAAGCCACATCAAAACTACTCTTAGGAAAACTTTACAATAATGCATTGTGATGTGAGCACACTGAAGAAATGTATTTGTAGCAGGTAATTTTTATTCATATCACTACCCAAAGTATAAAGTACATAAATAGTTTTTCTCCCTTGGTTTCCAGTAAGTAATTGGCATGAGATAAGATAGAAGTATAGTGATAACTATGAAAGGTAATTATATCACCTCTGTGTTAATGTCCCATCCGAATATGGGTGGTAGTGTTTCGATTGTATAATGTGATATCTTCAAGTGATTGGTATCTACCGATGAGTTTTCTGCAAATGCGTAAGAGAAAAAAACTATATAATGAGATACTTTAGTCCATTCTTAATAACAGAGGGTGGGAAAAAAATTTCAATTGAAGAGCTAGATTGACCAACATTAGTCTCAGCATGACAGCAAGCCACACCATGAAAGATAAAAAGAAAGAAGACCTAGCATATTCAAAGCAATGTTTTCTTGAGTTTAATAAGAACATTATTTCTAACAAAGCAGCACTTACTAGGTAAATCACCTAGTATTTGTAATGAGAAGGAATGAAACGTAGACGTTGCTACAAGAAGCTTTTATAATGTTTCTCTCCCAGGATGTGATCTCAAATGAGGCAAAAGCTATGAATATTTTATTTTGATTACCATTTAAACTTCTTCAAGACAAGAAATATCTACATCTGTGCTTGCTCTAACAACAGTCAGCTCTAAGCCGTTGTAATTCCAAAAGATTATCATACTAGGGTAAATGAAAATTGTCTCCTAGGCTGATTCATTTTAAATCAATTATAAGACAAGCTGGAAATCGTGGTAGAATTACAGACTGCATAAACAGGATCAAAAGGTCCATTTGAATAATAAGTAAATAAAGGTTGTGATTTCTGCCTAATTTATTAGATTGAAACGGCCATTTTAGAGCAGTTATTATATGCTTTATTATAAAAATGTAATACTCTTAGCCAGGTAAGTCCAAGATGAAATTGGTAATTTCAGTGTAATGGAAAAGTAAACCAGAAAAGAGATAGAAGTCTCTGACATATAACAGGGATGTGGTGACATGTTGAAAGGTAATTTTCTAACTCAAAAAGAATCATCTTAAAGAAGCCTAGTTTCTGCTAGAAAACAATAAACCGTCCTAATTCTGCGAAATTTGAGAAAGAGGCATTATTATCAATCTGAATCATTTGTGAAACATCACAAAGCAATGGCTTTCTCAATGTAGATGTTCAAGGTTTCTCCATGAATATCAAGAAGAAACTAGAAGGAGAGATTCCAGGTACGGTAAGTCATGCAATGTCATAAATATGCACATTAAAAAAGCCCTGTGCTCTTCTTTTCCTTGTTTTTTTCCTTTTAATTTCTCTTTTCCCCTTTTCCTTTATTTCACATATTTTGAACAGTGACGTTATTGTGAGTATAGGTGAAAAGTGGAAATCCAGATCCAGGAACTTGCAATAAGATGACCTCTTGCAGAAGTATCTGGTGTAAGTAATGCAACTAAAAAAACATATTAGAGATACATGAAGTTTACATTTAATAATGACTCTCTTCCTAAGCAGGAGAATGAACCAGCTGAATCTAAGGAATTCAAAGAGATGAGTAAACTTCCCTCTAATGTTTGTACCTATAGTTAAGCCTATAATAAGGCTTACCTAAAGGTACTGTAAATATCTCCTAAACTTGTGCCGGTCAGGAGATATTTACTGTATACTGTGCCAATGATGTCATTAGAGCATGCACTCTGAAGGAACGACCGCCTGCGCCGTTTCTTTAGAGCTCTGTGCAGAGACTGGCGGCTCCTGCGAGCATGCGCCATGCGGCTCCAGCCAGTCACACAGCCGGAGTTCGCAGACCCGGAAGGAAGACGGGCAAAGATGGATGTGGCCTCCAGTGGGGACGACAAGGGCTTCGTCTGCAAGTAGGTTTCACATAATGTGCTTGAATGTGATGCATACTAGCACATTATGCCTTTACTTTGCAGGTGACCAAAAAGGTGCTCTTTTTTCAGCTTATTTTATTATTTATTTATTAACCTTTCTATTTCCCATCTCATGTATAGGAGCTTTTGATACTACACTTTCATATAGAATTAATTTACAGTACTGATCACTTTCCCTGTATAATTTCTATATTCCATCCACCCATCACCTCTTATGTCTCTACCCATGCATCCATCTCTCATCTGTTTGCACTATCCTTTTCTCTAGAATTTGTCCAAACCAAACTTCCCTTCTTGTTCCCCCACTCTGTAAAGCCTCATGCATCTTACCCTTATCCATTTGCTCTTTCAAGCACTCTGTTATAATTTCACACCCCCGCCCTTCCCCACTCCTTTAATTAATAAACCACCAATAACATGTTCTTATTTTTCCCTTGTAATATTAAAAATCAGTTTGAGGCTCCTTTCCTTCTATTTTCTTCCTATTTTTGTAAAAAGTTGACATGCCCTTTTGTGCTGAGCTCCTCCAAGTTGACCTTAGAAGTGAACACATGACTAAAGACAAAGGCAGTACAAATGGCAAGCTAAGTTTTTTTTTTTTTTTTAATTATTTGATCTTTTTTATAGTTTGGATTGTACCAAAAAAAGTCACTTTTATCAAAGTGGAACTGAACTCAAAAAGTGAAGATCTGCTATATTATAAGTAACATCTGGAAAAGGTTATTGTGCCTAAACAGTGCTCTAAAAATGTACCTGTTATCTGGAATTCCTTCTGAAAAATACCAGTGCACTTGTATGTGAGGGTAATTTAACTGTACCTACAGCCTCATAGCTGTATATCTGTAGTGTGAGATCTAGGACAGATGGTTAGAGACTGCAGACATCCTACAGGAGAGATGGTCAATGACTGCAGACATACTACAGAAGAGATGGTCAGAGACTGCAAGCATACTACAAGAGAGATGGTCAGAGATTGCAGGCATACTACAGGAGACGGTCAGAGACTACAGGCATTCTACAAGTGTGCCCTAGCAGTCTGACCAGTCATAAACAAATTTTCTGCTCACGGCTTCTGTCCTGTACACTTGCACCAATATTTCATGCGTCTCCATCGCCGTTTTCCATTATTGATAGCAGAACTTGATGTTCACTCGTTGCTCCATTGCACTGTGACCCTATCACTCACTGACTACATTTGACTGCCTGATGGTCAAGTGTACTTCACGCTAGGTGGTGCTTCTCGACATGTCTCTGGATAGCCATGTGCATGCACGCGCACCTGACTCATGTTGCCATTGAGATATCGGACTATTTACCAAGGTTTTTAGCCACATCTCATATTTCCTCCATATCACTTCCCCTTTAACACAACAAAATCATATGATGTCATAAACACATCATAAATGCTAGGTGAGTTAATAAGCATTGCTTTGATCTTCATAATAAACACACGTGAACAAGCCCTTTTTCAATAGTCTTTGATTGAGATTTGGTGATGCCATTTCTGTGCTGCTTAATGTTCTCCCTGTTGGAGGCTCTGACTTGAGGAAGCAAAACCCTGCCTCTACCAAGAGGTCTGCCTTCATTTGTAAACACAGAGCATAGACAATACTGGTGGCTAGTCCTTTGCTCTCTGCCTGCCTATTTTTGGGGGTTCCATTTTTCTTTAACCACTTTCCAACCGCCTGCCGCAGATAAACTGCGTCAAGGCAGCTCTATTACATGAATCGCCGTACCACTACGGGGCTTTGTGTAATAGATACAGTGGGTGCACACCCGCAGCACAACCTCAGAGCCGGTGCGTGTGGCTGGCGGCTGCGATGTCCACCAGCCACCCGTGATCGCTCCACAGAGAGGCAGAATGGGGATCTGCCTATGTAAATAAGGCAGATCCTCGTTCTGACAGGGGAGTAGAGAGAGATCATCTGTTCCTAGTGATCAGCAACAGCCATCTCTCTCTCCTTCCAGTCAGTCCACTCCCCCTACAGTTAGAAAGCACCTCCCTAGGACACACTTAATCCTTTGATCGCTTCTGGTGTTAACCCCTTCCCTGCCAGTGTCATTTATACAGTAATCAGTGCATTTTTATAGCACTGATCATTGTATAAATGTCACTGGTCCCAAAAAAGTGTCAAAAGTGTCCGATCTGTCCACCGCAATGTCGCTGTCCCACTAAAAATCACTGATCACTGCCATTACCAGTAAAAAAAAAAAAAATAATAAAAATGCCATAAATCTATCCCCTTTTGCGCAAACCAATCAATATACGCTTATTGCGATTTTTTTAACCAAAAATATATAGAAGAATACATATTGGCCTAAACTGATGAAGAAATGTGTTTTTTTACACTTTTTTTTGGATATTTATTATAGCATAAAAGTTAAAAAATATTGGGATTTTGTTCAAAATTGTTGGTCTTTTTTTGTTTATAGTGCAAAAAATAAAAACCACAGAGGTGATCAAATACAAACATAAGAAAGCTATATTTGTTGGAAAAAAGGACATCAATTTTGTTTGGGTACAGCGTCCTACAACCGCGCAATTGCCGGTGACGCAGTGACATATCGGAAAAAATGGCCTGGTCATTAAGGGGGTAAATCCTTCCGGGGCTGAAGTGGTTAAAGAATAAATAGCACATGATGTATAAGTACATAGACATGAACATCATAAAAAATAGGCATACAATGCAGACACAGAAGAAGTATGCTGTTGAAAAACTAGAGGAGGACATTTTTTATTCTAAGATCGCTTCTACCGTTTACTTGTACCTTGTAAGGTAAGACAGTAGTTGTCAGCCCTGAAAATGCAAGTTTCCCACACCACAAGTCTAAAGCCTCGTACACACGGGACGATGATTGTACATACGATTGTCTCAAATCGTATGTTGGCTGTTGTATCTAGCATACTGACTGCACTACACGATCGTACGACCACAGAAAGAACGTTCAGGTGCATGTAATTAGCATCCGGCCGTTCCTGACTTCTGAGCATGCGTGTTTTGCACAATACAACTTGTTGGACCAACTGCTCTGTACACACGATACAACGGTCGTATGACTGCTTGTTGGTATGACCAAGTTTTCTAATCTGCTCATACAACTCACCTTGTACGACCGTCGTATGTCGGCTGTTCTAATCCCGCATATGAATGATCGATTTCGCATACAATGGTCGTTCGTACGACCTGTTGTATACGATCGTCGTCCCGTGTGTACGAGGCTTTAGTCTTAGATTAAAGTGCTGTATCCTACCCTAATTAATAGACAATTGTAAAAGTTAAAGTAGAACTTCTCCTAAAAAGGGAAGTTCCGCTTATCCACCTCCTCTCTCATCATTGTAAACTATTTTTATTAAAAGTCAGCAGCTACAGTATGTGTAGCTTCTGACTTTTAATTTTTCTTTTTTTAACAAGACTGGAGTTCCTCTTTAATACAACATCCTGTGTGTCTTTACGGGCATTTTCAAGTTATAAAACAGAAAACTAGTCAAATAAAATCTGGAAAGGGACAACACTGGTTATATTGAAATGGCCTTGGACATTGCCCTTCTACTGTTGGACAAGCCAAGAAAATGAAATAAAACTTCCTTAAACCAAAAACCTTTCCATATGATAACAGTGGGTAAATGTGCTACCCAAACAAGCACAAGACTGTTTATTTCACAAGTCCTGTCTCCATGTTTGCCACAAAAACCAGGAATAACATTTTTTGCTGCTCAGGTGGTCTCTGCTAATAAACTATATTGACACTAGGCAACTCATTGATAGTCTAAAGGTTAAGTGGAAGGGATATGACTTTATACCTTCATGAACTATAGCAAAATAATTTGGAACAGAAATCGGATGTACTTTCTGTAAAAATCTATACAGTGTTAATTAGTTTCAATTTACTTCCTCTAATGGTATTTTAGGTAAAGGATTGTATTATGGTCAAATTATTTTATCATAGATACAAATATATTGAATCACCATTATAATTTCACAATATAATTGACTAAGTCAAATGGGCAGTAATAATGCAATACCATCCAGCTATCTTTTGAGGGTCAATGATTATCACCTTAAAATGGATATATTGATAAGTCATGTATTTTTATCATAATCTCTAATAAATATCAGGTCATTAGGTAAGATCACAAGTGATATAGTCCACACCAACAATCTAATCAATCCTATTATGAGGGTATCATAGATATAATATAAAACGTAAATAAAAATATAACATACCAGATAAGATTGATCAAGTAAACCAAAATTTTATCTCTAGAAAACTGAGATGATTTTTTGGTCTTCCTAAGTAAACATCCAGTTAAATGGTAACATTTTCCCCCAATCAAGTGTGAGTAAATATTGTAGAATACTCCTTCTAGGCTAGTACTTAGATAAGGGAATTTTGTAAATAAAAAAGGAAGTTCAGAAAGGAAAGGGATCCATCGCTTACCATCTCAATCACACTCTGTCGTTCGATTACTCATTATCTCGAACACTCCATTGATGATCGTCACTCTCTCATCACCATTGTGATCACTGAATCTTCCAACAAGACGATGTATCAAACATCACAATAACACAGTCTAAGGCTCTGCCGATTGATCCCCTTGAAAGCCCTCTACACATTCCCCACTGGTCAACAGATAAGCGACCTTGCAAATCCCCAGGTGGTTCCATAATCTAATTGTTGGGTTGGCAGAATATAGCTTAATCTAATACAGTAATTTTTCCTTTACACCTGAATCCCATCAAATGGGGTGTCATTGTTTTGTATGACAGATAGCTGGCATTATATTCTATTCATGGGAATAATCTCTACTTAGGAATCTTGTAATCAGGTGAAACTATATTAGCATAGCCAGTAGCATAGACTCGACTCCTTTCATTTTGCTGCAGAAGAATCCGTGGCAAGCGTCTGATTGGGCGAACCACGTCATCTGCTACTGTAGTCCAATTGCTCGTATTCTGAGACTGCGGTGGTCCCTTCTGAATGGAAAATAAATTATCTAATTCATTCCAAGTTCCTAGGTCATACTAATTATTGTGGTAATTATGTGATATCCATTTAACTTTACCCATGGTGTGCAATAAATTAGACATATAATTGTTAGTGACTTGAAACTGAATAAATGGTTATTTATTTTATTGAAGAGCCCATACTTTCACTGGGAATTTTATTGTGCTAAAAAATCTCTACACAGAGTAAACAAATTCAGAAAATTAATTAAGTCATTGTGGTTATATCTCTTAATTTTATTTTATGATAATTTAACATGTCGGAAAGCTGGAGACACTGTTGTATATTAAATAATTAAATAATCAATATTGCTGACTTGATTAATCTTCGTCAAACTTTCCTATAGATCAGTCTTCTGTTTTGCACCTGGACCCATGCTTGATTCCTGTTCATCTGTGCGACCACTATAGAAATCCCGAGGAAGGGGCCCTTGGTCTTGAGAAGCAGTGCTGGACACTTTTTATCCAGGAAAGGTATTAAAGTCTGCTCAGTGCATTTGGGAATTTACTGAGCAAAGACTTCTCTATGCATCTTTTCCTGAGCTGCTGTACACGTGATCTCTGTTCCAGTTATACTTAATATGACCACTTAATATTTCTTGACTATCCTTGTTAGCCACTTGTCCTGATATTTTACCTGTTTCTCGATGATCTTTCTTATGCCCCTTCATTGACCTTTTGTCTGTTTGACTACAACCTTGCCTGCAACACTTTATGAGTGGCTGTTCACCAGTTATTCTATTTTCTGTGTAATAAGTGTTATGACACATTCACAACATGTGCTCAGCTTTTCCCAGTTAACAACATTAGGGAATGAACTAGATCAGAAACCTAAGCCAATATAAACTGAGACAGGCAGATTTCCCAATGCGTGTCTGTGTTTTGCTGAAATATTTCCCTATATGTTACCAGTCTATGAACAGTAGAAAGAGCTACAGCATTATGAAGACCATAATAAAAAGGGCAAATGTAGCACTACCCCTGTAGGAGCTGCTTTAGTATGTCCAGTCTGTTACTCTGCCTACAACCCCAATAACAGCCTCAGCCCCCTCTGGCACACCTGGACCCACTCTTCTGGGGTAATTCCCCTTTAAATGTGACCCAGCAAAAGAAAAACTCAAATGTGAGAAAATCAATGATATTTACTTATAAGACGTTGCGTTAAGTTCTTAGGAAGGAACTCACACTTTAAAGGGCAACAGTAAACAGTTTAGTAAACAATGCAGAATTTCAAAATATTACAATTTGGTCAATAATGCAATACTATATATTAAAAGGATACGCGAATGAAGATGTTTACCATTCCCTTAAACTCTTGATTAATACCAGCAAAACAGTATATATATGTCTGCAGAAGGTCCTCCAATAGAACTTAATCTATATCTTATGGTTACTGAGAAATTTAGAAGAATAATGCGGATGTAAGTACGAGTGAAAATAATCAGAAGAACTCACTCTGTTATTATATCTATTGAAATCAATGACCCTCTGATATATTGATAGCGCTCAAGGGAGATTAGTCAAGATTATATAGTTTTATAATCGATCACTGTATGACAACACAAATATCATTAACCAACAACAATTATTTAGCTGAATTCTCCTGCTCTAATTCAGAGAGTTCCCTTGAAGAATTTACTCCGAATTTGGCCAAGTGAGAAATGGTCACTGCAATGACATCAATCCTGATGTTACAGTTCAGTCTAATCCTCTGCCAGCTTTTGTTGATTCCAAAGTTAGGTAGCTGTATCACTGTGTCCACTAATCCCTGGGATGGGGCACAAATAGGCAGCTTAATTGCACTTTAGGAGAAAGCTTTGGTAGTGACTACTGACTCCAGGTTATTCTATCTGTGAAAGAAGGACCTGCGCACAGGGTTTGTATTCCACTAAGTAAACTGTGTTTATACTGACAGAGGAGTAAAGAAACAACTGAGTATATTCAAAGGTAGGCTTTTGCCTTCTCACCGCACACCGATCAGTTGATTACAGAGAGCGGTCCGACTGCTCAGGCTGTGCTGATGATGCTGGAACTAGAGGTATCCTCATGCTCTTTGCTTTGAGGAAATGGCTTCCACTGCTCTCCCTGCAGTTCTCTCCGGATCGACCAATGCTCACTCTGCAGATGACGTTGACTCTGGAACAGACTTGTATACTGGTATGCTGGTTCCGCAGGTCACTCTCTGGAACACTGTAGCACCTGGCTCGCTGGATCATTAGATGTAGGCCGTAATCCGGCTGATGGAGCATGCAGGTCCCTGATGGGCAATCACGCCATCCCAAGAGACCGGAGCAGACTGCACCCTCTCTTAAATTGTCTGTCCCATGAGGCAACGTTTTTTCCCCATCAATCTTTCTCTGTTGCACAGTCTTGTGGGAAATGGAATTCTTCCTGAAGGCAGCTAGAGGGAAACTTCCTGTAAGTGAACTACAACCTCAGAATGCACTGTTCTGCTGGGATAAAACACTGTGTTGTAAAATGTGATGGTATGATCTGCTTTCTTTGGCCACTAGTGGGAGTCAGCTCCACATAACACCACTATACTCTGTCTCTGAAATGCAGGCATAGATATGCATAAAATTCCTGCTACGCAAATATGTTTTTATCTATTGTTTATTAGGATTATATTGTGTTAATTTAAATATTGTAAAAACATAAAAAAAACAGTGTGAAACAGGTCATACGATTAAAAAAAGGTATTTTCTTTATGCTTCTAATTAATTTATAGGGTTCAACCTACCTTGGTTTACTAGTGTCCTTCTTCCCAGTGTAAAGTGATTATGAAAAAAATTGTTTCCTCTAAAAAAATGCTTATCCTTCATTTCTAAACATGGTATTTGACTTTCAGTAAGTTTTTTTTATTGAAGTGATAGGTACCAAAAGAGTAGTCAACAAATTTAGAAGGGACAGATAATTGAAGTGAGTATTCCAGACTGTAATTTAACTTAACCATAATAATTGGCATTCTACATTAAAGCGAGGACTGAGCTTTAACTGTGTGCTAAAATGCACTCTGGAAATCAGCACTGATGATAGGTCTGCCATACCAAGCAACAGGAAAGGTATGTTTAAAACGCCTCCTTATCAAGGCCAGATAAGATGGGGAGATGAATGGCACACAATAAGAAAAAGAAAGGGGCATCAAGAGCCTGGAGCACCTGGGCCAGATCCCTAGGACCTCAACACTTATAAAGATGCATGGATTGCAGTGGGCATAGTGGGGTGATCATATAATATCCATGGGGTCCTAATCTTTAGAAATGTCTCATTTGTGTCAAGGAAGATACTGGTGAGTTTTTCATTGATTCATTTGATTTTGCAAAATGGTCGCTCTTCTTTTGTTTATAGCGGCGATCAGAAATGACGCAGAGGCGATCAAATACCACCAAAAGAAAGCTCTATTTGTGGGAAAAAAAGGACGCAAATTTTGTTTGGGTACAACGTCGCACGACCGTGCAATTGTCAGTTAAAGCGATGCAGCGCCGAATCGCAAAAAGTGCTCTGGTCCTAAAGTGCAAAATTCTTCCGGGGCTGAAGTGGTTAACTATGTGATCGGTTGTGTCCAATCACAGCCAGTCACATGTAAATATAGGAAGTATCGGTAATCGGCTCTCATCGCCTCACACTAACATAGTGTGTGGCAAGGGGAGCCGATCAGTAGCATCTCCTCACAGGGGACAGCAAGAGAAGTAACCAGGGCACTGATCATCAGTGCCCTGATTACAATGAAACACCACCAGCGTCAGCAATCAGTGCCCACCAGTACAAGCAATCAGTGCCCATTAGTGATGCCAGTCAGTGCTGTCTTTCAGTGCCTATCAGTGCTGCCCATCAATGCTCATTAGTGCCGCCTATCCATGCCGCCTATCAGTGCCCACCAGTGCAACCCATCAGTGCCGCCTATCAGTGCTCATCAGTGCCACATATCAGTGCCCATAAGTGTGGCATATTAGTGCCTCCTCATCAGTGCCACCTAATCAGTGCCCATAAGTGCCCCCTCATCAGTGCCCATAAGTGCCACCTCATCAGTGCCCATCAGTGCAGCCTATCAGTGCCCATCAGTGCAGCCTCATCAGCACACATCAGTGCAGGAGAGTAAAAAGTAAAAAACCCAGCTACATTTCACATGGTTACAATGTAGCATGACCATGCAATTGTCATTCAAAGTGTGACAGCGCTGAAAGCTGAAAAATGGCCTGGGCAGGAAGGGGGTGAAAGTGCCCTGTATTGAGGTGGTTAAAAAATGGCGCAGAAAAAGAAATGTTTTTCTCTGCAACAAGCTAGACAATTATCAACCACAGTTATGCTGATATACTATAACTCGCTGAAAATATTTATGTGCATTAAAGTAAACTAGTCTTGGGCTGTGATTGCTGATCTCCTTCGGGAAATGTTAGTTAGCTAGCAGGGTCTGACTTCAGTTTAAGCAAATAAATACTTGGGGGGCACACCCTAACAATGTATTGCATTAGAGATTGTGCTGCCATAAGACCACATGAACAAAACAGCATATTACGGCGCACACATGCAATAATAGAGTTCTCTAGATCTCCCATTAGGAGGAGTGTATTACTCCCATGGTTATGAGAATCTCCCATTCAATGGTTAGTGGGACCCACTGAGTTGGGGAACTGTGAAGTAGTAGTGGGCTAAGCACTCTATGGCCATATAATGTGACGGACTCCCCTTACCTTTGTTTAAGATGTTCAGGTACTTTTAAATAGCCATGCAGGATTTATATGACATTATTGCATTTGTGCACTGTAATATGCTGTTTTGTTCATGTGGTCTTATAGCAGCACCATCTCTAATGCAATACATTATTAGGGTGTGCCCCCCAAGTATTTATATGGCTATTGTATGATCCTGACCAGATTCCTTGGGCTGGAGCACTACACCTATGCATAATTATCTCTAATCAGTGTCCACCTGAGACATAGGAAGAGTTCTCTAGTGTATTACTCCCATGAGTTGGGGGACTTCAGCGCAGTGGTGGGCTATGCACTCTATGGGCATATAACGAGACGGACTCCCCATATCTTTGTTTAAGATGTTCAGGTATTTTTAAATAGCCTTGCAGGATTTAAATGTCATTATTGCATGTGTGCGCTGTAATATGCTGTTTTGACTAAGTTTAAGTCACAGTACTGGTGCAAGTATACAGGGAGTGCAGAATTATTAGGCAAGTTGTATTTTTGAGGAATAATTTTATTATTGAACAACAACCATGTTCTCAATGATTCCAAAAACTCATTAATATCAAAGCTGAATATTTTTGGAAGTAGTTTTTAGTTTGTTTTTAGTTGTAGCTATTTTAGGAGGATATCTGTGTGTGCAGGTGACTATTACTGTGCATAATTATTAGGCAACTTAACAAAAAACAAATATATACCCATTTCAATTATTTATTTTCAGCAGTGAAACCAATATAACATCTCAAAATTCACAAATATACATTTCTGACATTCAAAAACAAAACAAAAACAAATCAGTGACCAATATAGCCACCTTTCTTTGCAAGGACACTCAAAAGCCTGCCATCCATGGATTCTGTCAGTGTTTTGATCTGTTCACCATCAAC
>BLSH010268517.1:264128-276398 GCA_018402905.1 Glandirana rugosa
AGCACGCACGAGCGAAGGCTCAGAACGACAGAAGCTGATATCTGTGTCTGTCGCCCTAGGTGAGGAAACAGTGACTCAAACTAACTGTCGTCTCCCTCGGTTACCGAGGGTGACGGTGTCGTTTCGGACATTCTGGTACTTCACTCCCCTCTCTTCTCGACGTCTGCCCATGTCACGACCTTACTTACTCCCGAGTCCATTTATTTTCCGCCTCACTTGCCCTATGATTACGGATTTGTAAAAAGTGGAATTACGTAAGTTGTTAACACATCCGAAATATCGGTGAAAAGCCTGTAAGTGAATTGGTAGTAGGCTTTCGAGCCTATACAGCTTGGAGTAAGACAACATGCATAAAGAGGATGATGTGGTCAAAATACTCATTTGCCTAATAATTCTGCATACAGTGTACTATAGGTGAATGTCCGAAAAGTGGCTATAAAGCCTACACAATTGTTGAATGCATTAAGGTGAAAAATGTTTAGGCATTAGTATCCCGTTCACTCCGCCTTTTATTTACCTGAGCCCTCATTCATTCCAGCACTGTACCCGTCTGCAGCTCTTCTCTCCCCTCACTTCATGGTCTTACAGGCTTTGCTGTGGCAGTGGGAGCCATTGGCTCCCTCTGCTGTCAATCAAACTCAGTGACAAAGGAGTGGATCCCGCTGTCTGTGTCTATAGTCGAAGACAGCAAGACTCGGAAGCGAGCACGCACGAGAACCCCAATAGAATCAGCTTTCAATGGGGGCACTCACCAGAGAGGAGGAGCTTGAAGCACCGACGGGGGACCCTAGAAACGGAGGTTCAGGGCCACTCTGTGCAATTCCATTGCACAGAGCAGGTAAGTATAAACTTGTTTGTTATTTAAAGGGAAAAAAAAACAAGCATTTACAAACACTTTTAATTACTGCTGTTTTAAAAAAACAGCCCCTTTTTACTAGAACTTTTTACAGTAACTTTACAACTTTACACAAATAAATTATTGG
Source organism: Glandirana rugosa (assembly GCA_018402905.1). Taxonomy (NCBI): domain Eukaryota; kingdom Metazoa; phylum Chordata; class Amphibia; order Anura; family Ranidae; genus Glandirana; species Glandirana rugosa. The sequence continues at coordinate 265,112 of BLSH010268517.1, forward strand.
CATGTCACAATAAACAGTAACAATATATTTTTAAAGCATATATTTTCTCATTTACAGCAATTATTAAAACTAGCGCTAGAGTTAATTCATAAACCTCATACACATAAATATAAGGAAAAAGTGCTAGTGCAAAAATATCAAAAAGTGCAACAATATGTATAAGGTGCAAAAGTCCTCTTTAAATTGAAGCAGCTATGATGTTTTCAAAACAAAGTCCTCCACCACTGATCACCGCATGCATGTGCACACTTTGGGGGCTCACCAGAAATCAGAAGGTATAACGGCTCATCTTTCCACAACAAGAGGGCTCATCAACTTCTCAAGGGTCACCTCCACAAGGACTCGGTACACAGAGATCAGAAGGTGAATCAGCTTGTCTTTCCCCAGAAAGCAAGGCTCCTCCCAGATCTACTTCATAAGGATCACCACCACAACACAGGTACTCATGGGAGACAAGTAAGGAAAACCCCTCATAGTGTATCTCTTAGTATTCAAACATTTATTAAACAGCACCAAATGCACTTACATTAAAACAGTTAAAATCGCATGTTTCCTTAAAACGAACTTCCTACCGCCCGGCTGTACAGCGCTCCTCTCATCCACCTCCTGAGCATCCCAGCCGTCGGCACAATGCTTCGCCTCAGATCACCGTGTGGCCACGCTCTGACGCGTTTCGTCACTTCCGACTTGATCACAGGGCTGGCCACACAGCAATCTGGGCCCTCTTATATAGTGGTGATCTACCACCACTAGATGGCGTCTCTGGTTGAATGACCTCCATTCCCCATTTAACAAGCGGATCAACAATGAAGCGAGTCTGCGCTTTCTATCTAAATGCATAAAACAGGGAGTGCAGGAGGCAAAACAACTATGACATGAGGTAGATATAAACTCTACCCAGAGAGGCCATGCATGGCGCATATATATCTTATTGCAGATCCAAGCTGCAAAATATGCCACCCTTCAACCACGAAGCATATTAAATTCATTAGATATACATTGTATTGCAGATACAAAAAATGTACAATAGGTAATAACTGAATATATCTCGTCCTACACAAATAGGTAACATCATAAATTGATTCGAGATCAGGAATCTAAAATATAAGTGAAAAAAAAACAAAAAAACTATAAAATGCCAATATCAAGACCACTATGTATAGTCCTAGCATAGGATCATCATCAAATTTCATGTTCACAAGTACAACAATGGACCAACAGATTACTATGCTCCAAAATAGTGCTGGACTACAAAATAAAGTGCAAATAGTATATGGAATTTAAAAGAATAAAAGAATCAAAGAAATTGGAGAAAATAAATTATTAATAATATATATATAATATAATATAATATACAATAACATCTACCCATTTGCTTTGAACCTAAGCTGTTATAGACACACCCTCTAGAGGTGCCTCATCACACTGGCAAGAACTCAGAATTCTACTGTTCTGTACATTATTCAGACATCATACCAAAAGTATACCACTGTCTTGCTAAAGAAGCTGAGAGTAAAAATGATGGACTGGCCAAGCATGTCTCCAGACTTAAACCCTATTGAGCATCTGTGGGGCATCCTCATATGGAAGGTGGAGGAGCCCAAGGTCTCTAACATCCACCAGCTCTGTGATGGCATCATGGAGAAGTGGAAGAGGACTCCAGTGGCAACCTGAGAAGCTCTGGTGAACTCCATGCCCAAGAGGGTTATGGCAGTGCTGGAAAATAATGGTGGCCACACAAAATATTGACGATTTGGGCTCAATTTGGACATTTTCACTTAGGGGTGTACTCACTTTTGTTGCCAGCGGTTTAGACATTAACCACTTCAGATCCGCGCTATTGCCAAAGTACGGCTCCAGCGCGGATCTGAAATGCCCGGAGGACGTCCATGGACGTCCTCCACTGCGCACGCTCCTGTGCGCCCCCTGGCAGCAGCGGCGGCGCGCGCACGCCGCACACTGCGTGAGCGTGCCTGTGGGTCGATGTCCGCCCGAGACCCGACGATCACCTTTAGGAGCCTCAGAACGGGGAACCGTCATTGTAAACACGGCGGTTCCCCGTTCTGTGACAGGGGACATAGCAGATCTACTGATCCCTGTCACTGGGATCAGTTAGATCTGTTATGTCCTGGCCAGCCCTGCCCCCCCACAGTTAGAACACACCCAGGGAACATATTTAACCCCTTCACTGCCCCCTGCAGGTTAACCCCTTCACTGCCAATGACATTTACACAGTAATCAGTGGACATTTAAATTTCTGATCGCTGTATAAATGTCATTGGTCCCAAAAATGTGTAAAAAATGTCCGACATGTCCGCCCCAATATCGCAGTCCCGATAAAAAATCGCAGATCGCCGCCATTACTAGTAAAAAAAAAAAATTATAAAAACGCCATAAATCAATTCCCAGTTTGTAGACACGATAACTTTTGCGCAAACCAATCAATATATGCCGATTGCGATTTTTTTTTTTTACCAAAAATATGTAGAAGAATATATATCGGCCAAAACTGATGAATAATTTTTGTAATGGATTTGTACTTTAGCAAAAAGTAAAAAATATTGTTCTTTTTTGCAAAATTGTCGCTCATTTTTTGTTTATAGCGACGATCAGAAATGACGCAGAGGGGATCAAATACCACCAAAAGAAAGCTCTATTTGTGGGAAAAAAAGGACGCAAATTTTATTTGGGTACAACGTCGCACGACCGCGCAATTGTCATTCAAAATGCGACAGCGCTGAAAGCCAAAAATTGGTCTGGGCAGGAGGGGGGTTTAAGTGCCCGGTAAGGAAGGGGTTAATGGCTGTGTGATGAGTTATTTTGAAGGGACAGCAAATTTACACTGTTATACAAGCTGTACACTCACTACTTTACATTTCAGCAAAGTGTCATTTCTTCAGTGTTGTCACATGAAAAGATATAATAAAATAGTTACAAAAATGTGAGGGGTGTACTCACTTTTGTGAGATACTGTATATACGCAGAATACATATTATATAGTGTCTTCAATGGAAAAAGCATTTCCATTGTTGCATAAAAGTTTTTATAACATAAGAGAAAGATGTAATGGTGCTTTAACCAGTTCCCGTCCGGCTCGCGTACATTTACTGCTGCAGAGTGGCATGGTAGCACGAATTGCCGTTTATAAAGGGCAATTCACGCATGCGCGGCTATTGGTCGAAGTGTGGCTGTGGGATGGGTGGACTCGATGTCCACCGGCGACCCGCGATTACCTTGTCCTTACCTTACCTGACCCCTGTCACTGGGATCAGTTAGATCTGTCATGCCCCTGGCAGCCCAGCCACCCCACACAGTTAGAACACGCCTAGGGAACACAGTTAACCCCTTGAATGCCCCCTGCAGGTTAACCCTTTCCCTGCCAATGACATTCACACAGTAATCAGTGGCTATTTTTAGATCTGATCGCTGTATAAATATCAATGGTCCCAAAAAAGTGTAAAAAATGTCTGATCTGTCCCCCACAATATCGTAGTCCCGCTAAAAATCTCAGATCGCCACCATTGCTAGTAAAAAAAAAAAAGAATACTAAAAATATTAATAAATAATAATTTAATATAAATTAATTCTCATGGTTTCTAAATGCGGCAACTTTTGCGCAAACCAATCAATATACGCTTATTGCGATTTTTTTTTACCAAAAATATGTAGAAGTATATATATCAGCCTAAACTGATGAATACATTTTTTTTTATAATTTTTTTGGACATGTATTATAGCAAAAAGCAAAAAATATATATATTTCTTTTCGACATTGTCGCTCTTTTTTTGTTTATAGAGCAAAAAATAAAAAACGCAGAGGTGATTAAATACCACCAAAAGAAAGCTCTATTTGTGGGGAAAAAAAGGGTGTCAATTTTGTTTGTGTACAAGGTCACACGACTGCGCAATTGTCAGTTAAGTTGACACAGTGCCATATCGCAAAAAGTTCCCTAGTCAGGAAGGGGGTAAATCCTTCCGGGGCTGAAGTGGTTAAAGCAGAGTTCCACCCAAAAGTGGAACTTACACTTTAAGCACTCCTCGTCCCCTGCCATGCCACATTTGGCATGTAATGTTTTTGAGGGGGGAGCGGGTACCTAGTTTTGAAATGTACCCAGCTCCCACTTCCGCTCGGCTGCCTAAGGCCACTCCCCCCCTCTCCCTCCCTGCAATCTCCTGGGACACGTTATAAGTCCCAGAAGATTGCATGGCCACTGAGAAGGCGCAGCATGACTCGCGCATGTACAGTGCGCACCCGGCTGTGAAGCCGCAAGCTGTCACAGCCGGGTGCCCACACTTGCAATGTCGGTGCCGCGGAGAGGAGAGGGAGAGCAGCGAGGCTTCGGGCGGCTGCGTTGCTGGAGCGTGAGACAGGTGAGTGTGTGTTTATTAAAAGTCAGCAGCTACAGTATTTAAAAACAACTGCTTTAAGGAAGAGCAAATCAATCATATGAAAAAAGATATTTGATTACTACTGTAAACAAACTTGATTCATTTCTTTATTATTATATTTATATAGCCTAATGATAGAGACAAGGAAAATGTAAAAAAAAAAAAGTGAATTTAATACATGTGCAAAATTGAAATTTGACCCTCTATTTAGGAAAAATACACAAATCCCAAGACGATCATGCAGCGTAAAGAGCAACATGCAGAGACGTAATTATATCTCCATATCTCTATATAGGGGTAACTCATTATCCTAATACATTTTCTGCTATACTTCCTCAGGGAATATTATAGATTTAATATTGAGTGAGTTAATTCATAGGTGCTCAGGACAAACAAAACGGCACAGAGGGGATTATTTTTTTTTTTTTTTACTAGGGAATAAATTCTTTATTTATTCATTTTATTTTATTGGTCTAAAAAATAACATATCAAGTAAAAAAGAATATTGGACATATTTCATATTCCCTATTTGCAGGCAGCAGGAGGAGAATTAAGCATCAAAATTCACCTCTTGCTGACTTCAGTGAAATTTGCCACACGTTCCCCTCCAGGTGATTTTTTTGATCAATTCGCCAAACTCTGGATGAACTGAATTCCGATTGATTCGCTCATCATTACATACGTATCTTCAGTGCTTTTAATAATTAATTAAAGGTATAGTAGGGTTTGTATTTGGTTCTCTTCTGGGAATTAATTTTTTATGAGGTTTATAAAAAATAGAAAATATATAATTGAAGTGAATATATGTTGTTTTCAATGTTACTTCATGTTACTTGATGTAAATAATGCTATCAGTGTGTCTTGCATAATAAGTAACCACACAATACATGGGTACCATATGTTTATTAATGTGCAAGCTCTGCTTTCTGCTTTGCAGTGCTACAGGATCATCGGGTTTTACAGCTCTTTTTCTGCCCAGCTGATATGCATAACAGGGATTATCTGTATCTTATAAGTGCAGATCCATTATCTTGTACAATGATCGAGGAGGGGTTAAGTGTTAACCACTTCCTTACTGGGCATTTAACCCCCCCCCCTCCTGCCCGGACCAATTTTCAGTTCTCAGCGCTGTCACTCTTTGAATGACAATTGCACGGTCGTGCAGTGTTGTACCCAAACAAATTGGTGTCCTTTTTTCCCCACAAATAGAGCTTTCTTTTGGTGGTATTTGATCACCTCTGCGGTTTTTATTTTTTGCGCTATAAACAAATAAAGAGAGCCAATTTTGAAAAAAGAACAATATTTTATACTTTTTGCTATAATAAATATCCAAAAATAAAAAATAAACAAATTTATTCATAAGTTTAGATCGACATATATTGTTCTACATATTTTTGGTAAAAAAAATCACAATCGGCGTATATTGATTGGGTTGCGCAAAGGTTAACGTCTACAAACTATGGACATTGGTTTATGGCATTTTTATTCATTTTTATTTTTTTACTGGTAATGGCGGCGATCTGCGATTTTTATCGGGACTGCGATATTGAGGCGGACATGACAGACGTTTTTGACACTTTTTTGGGACAAATGACATTTATACAGCGATCAGATCTAAAAATAGACACTGATTACTGTATACATTTCATTGGCAAGGAAGGGGTTAACACTAATGGGGCAGTGAAGGGGTTAAATGTGTTCCCTGGGTGTGTTCTAACTGCGGGGGGCGGGGTTGGCAGGGGCATAACAGATCTAACTGATCCCAATGACAGGGATCAATAGATCTGTCATGTCCCCATTCACAGAATGGGGAACCGCCGTGTTTATATTGGCGGTTCCGATTCTAGCTCTCTGTGAGCCGATCACGGGTCTCTGGCGGACATCGGGTCCACCCGACCCGCAGGCACACTTACGCGGCGCATGTGTGCCGCCGACGAGGGCGCACGCGCCCAGCACGACCCAAAGGGGAGGACGTCTATTGACGGCCTCCAGGCATTTTAGAGCTGTGCTGTAGCCATCAATCGGCTATGCCGCGGATCTGAAGTAGTTAAATTAGGTGTGTTTATAGCCTGTGTAAACCTAAATGGTAAACACACTATTTAATACACATGGAATATACTGTATGTTCTCAGTCAGATGTGATGTGCTGTGCTGTGATTTGCATTCTATGTCTATGACCACCTCTGTTTACCATTCAAGTAATGCAAGTTGTAGATAACCAAATATGTGCAAATATTAGCACACTTTTGCTTATCTGGTAGTAGGAGGAATGCAGAATTTGCACTGCCTCATCACATACACATCCCATAGGATTGCTGTACTAGTTCAAAGAATATCAGGTCTCAAATAGGTCAGTCTCTGTAAGCAGGTAATCCCCACTGTACAAGATTAACATCTATGTAGTATAATGAAGGTCAATATGGCATGCTCTGCCTTAAATAATTTAGTTAAGTAATTTACCATATATAAATTACTAAATATATAAAGCACGTGTAGCGGTACCCCAGCAGGGGCTGCTGAATATTGTGGTTCACCTGTCACCCTGCCCAGCCTGGCATTCATCTCTCAGGCACTCCGAGACATAGAACTGTCCATAAGCGTTGTTTTTTTTTTTGTGTTTTTTTTATTGAAGGGATTGAACTAGGATGGGAAAGGGGAATATGGGATGCCCAGTAAGATTTAGCACAACTTGCTTGGGACTACTATATACACTCAGTGTATACAGTATCTCACTAAAGTGAGTACCCCCCTCACATTTTTGTAAATATTTTATTCTGTCTTTCCATGTGACAATGCTGAAGAAATTACACTTTGCTACAATGTAAAGTAGTGAGTGTACAGCTTGTATAACAGTGTAAATTTGCTGTCTCCTCAAAATAACTCAACACACAGCCATTAATGTCTAAACCGCTGGCAACAAAAATGAGTACACCCCTAAGTGAAAATGTCCAAATTGGGCTCAAAGTGTCAATATTTTGTGTGGCCACCATTATTTTGCAGCACTGCCTTAACCCTCTTGGTCATGGAGTTCACCAGAGAACCCCAATCTATGGCCCTGTCCTCGCCTTCCTCCTCTGGCTCACCTGAGGGCGCACCCTCCAGCACTGGTTACTTCCAGAGGGAGATGGCTACTGACACAGATGGGGCTGGCATTTCAGGGACTCTATCTGGTTCCTGCAGGGCAGTACTTACAGTTACCAGGTCCCCGACCAGGCCGCAAGCCCCGACAGGCTCATCCTCCCTTATGTAACTGATGTTTGCGGGGGAATCACCAGGCTCAGACTCCACTCCGCCTTTCAGGGATGACTCCAGGCCTGCTCTGGTCTTCCAGGATGTCCGCGGCTGTACTTTACAAAGTCCTGAATGCAGGTCCACATGGTAGTATTGTGGCTCCTGCTGACTGGATGCAAGCCGGGTGAGCGGTTCGCCACAATGATCCAATCCTCCATCCCCTAGATCATCCCGAAGGTGAACCCCCGAGATGCTCCAACCGGACACCGGGGTCAACCACTGTCTGCTCCCGCATTTAAGGCAACCAGTTCAGCGCTGGGAGTATGCGACCACCCTCTGCTATCTTGCTCCTCTGCCTCGTGGTGTCTGCTGTTAGCAGGAAACTCTGAGTCTCCTCCAGGGTGTGGCACCGCCCCTTCACTTCCATACAAGCTGGCATCTGCAGAACTGATAAGCAGGCTCTTGCCTGGACGTGCTGCTGTAACCCCTTGTTAGACAAACTGAAGTTTGAAGGCATACTGTAGCTAGCAGGACTTGACCAGGCATGTCACTTGGCACAGACTGTGCCTAAGCAACTAGAAGCAGATGACCACTGACTTCCCCGGTGGTTGTGGTAGCAACAATAAAGTTTGTAACCCATGCCCCACTGAAGGGAACACTTTTAGCACAGTCCCACCCGCAGGCACCTGTAGGCTTACCCCGATCCCCCCAGGCAACAGTAGAGACTTCCAGGCACACTTTTCTGTTCAAAGCAGGATTTTGGAGCAACAGTTCAAGATGCCCAGTATTAACAGATTGCTGGACACTTTGTAATCCAACTCAAGACATCCAGCACTATCAGATCGCTGGATATTTTTGTAATCCATGGGCACGATCACCCGCCGTGGTTGCCACGGGTGACAGCACATGGTAAAACAGTTCCTGAGTTGCAGGTTTTTATCACAAGTGTCCATCCCAGCCGCGGTTAAGGAGACTGGGTAAGCAGGCAGCAGTAAGATGAACTTGACGGCAGCTCCCGCTGGTTGCTATGGACAACGGTACTTGTTATTGTAGCACTGAATAGCTGGCAGAGCACATAAGTCCTTCCCCAAAGTTTAATTCCTCAACGGGTGGTGGAACAAAGCACAGTTCCCAGACCCATTCAACTTCCGCTGCTAGGGGTAATGGCTGGCAGGTAAACCATGAGCAGGTGTTCCCAGACGATGCCCCTAAATGTAGCAATACCACCGCAGCGGCTGCTTAATATTGTGGTTCATCCGTCACCTTGCCCAGCCTCGCATTCATCTCTCAGACACTCCGAGTCATAGAACAACCCATAAGCTTTGTTTTTTTTTTTGTTCTGTTTTTTTATTGAGGGGATTGAACTTGGATGGGAAAGGGGAATATGGGATGCCCAGTAAGATTTATCACAACTTGCTTGGGACTACTATATACACACTCAGTATATACACTCCATTTTTCTCTCCAGCACTTCTCTTGTTTAAAACCTTTACTCCATTACTCCTCCAGTACAACTCTTGCTGCAGACCATTACTCCTCCAGCACTTCACTTGCCTCAATTTCCCAGATCAGCTAGCACCACGTGGTTAGGCCTGACACTAGCTCAGCCAGGCCTCAGTGAATTGCCCTTTGCGGCAGGGCCCCTATGTTGTAGAAACAGTTCTGGTGCTAGCTATCCTCAACACGGCTACCGATCCCAGTGAGCCCTCTTCAGGCTCTGCCAGCCCTCTTGGCTGCAGCTGCCCCTTTCCACTGCCCTTTTCCCCACAGTCCACTGTTCTGGTTCTGCACCCATCTTTGACTGCAAACTCCCAATCCTCTCAGGTGTGCCTCCCCAATTCTTCTGACTGTGCCTCACTCACCAGCCCTCCCGACTGTGATCAGTTGTCCTCCCTGGAGTCTCTCAGCAGTGCACTCTTCCACTGTCCTCTCCTTGCTTTCTCTTGTGCCTCCGGTCCAGGGCCTTTTCATGCGTTCCTGAAAGTGGTCCCGACTGCACCCGAGCCCAGGCCCAAGGTCACCCCCCCCCCAGACTGGGGAGTTCCCTCTAGGCCCCCGACAGCCTCAGCACTCTCTTACTATATCTCTTTCACCCAACAACTCCTCCCCAGCTTGGTATTTAAGGAGGCCTGCCCCCTGCCAATCCAGCTTGGGGATTGATCAGGGCTCCTCAAATGACTCCAGGTGGCTACACCTCCCCTCTCCACCTCCCTTACCAGAAAACACCAGAAGCTTCTGGAAAGAAGTAGGAGGTCCTGATGACACTACCTGTGAGTCACCCAGTTCTACCCTGAACCACTCCCAGCTCAGAATGAAAATAAACAGGCCTAGCCCCCCGCTAAGGCTGCCTAAATGTTCCTACTCTGCAGAAAAAATCTAACCTCTAGCACCTACCTAACTAGACGGTGCTACACGTGTTTTGTCGTAGATCTGTTTATTTTTTCAAGTATTTACTTCTATATTGGCTCTAAGAATATGCATGTCAAAATTCACTTTTATTCAAATATTTTTAAATTATACAATTAAAACAAATACTATATAATCTGTGATTATGGAAATGAAATATATGAACAGCATAATTAGGCATTCACCATGTAAAGCAATATACTGTATTTGCATATTTGTTATGTCGACCCAAGAATGCAAACCAATAGGATCAGAATGGTTGGGTATTTAACCAGAACACCCCTCAGATTTAGGTACTGCATGTATAAAAGAAGAATATGAGTGCATCTGTACAAAGAGCAAAAGTGACATGACTGTACAGTGCTTATCAAATGTACCTGTTCATCCTGTTTATATCATGATAAATGTGAAAGCAAGTAAACCATTTTATACATCTCTTAAGGCTTCAAATGGTTGCATTGTTCTTGAGGTACATATGTAATGCCGTGGGTTATAGATGTTTTATATAAGAGTTACCATTAGTTCTTATGAAAGGTTTATTTTACTGATATCTAAAGATGCAGCAAGCTCGACTTTTGTATTGCGCTACAACACAGAGCAGTAAATGTATCTGTAGTACTGAAACAGGGAAAGGTCTGATTGATCTAGCACTTTAACTTAGGTTGTACTATTCCTCAACCCTGCTAGCCTACTGTTCAACCAGATTAATTGCTGTAGATACACTTTGGTTGGGTAGGGGAGAGCAATACACCTAGGTTGAAAGATAAGTCATCTCTTTTCATTAGCTCATTTTACATTCACTTAACCACTTGACAACTGGGCACTTAAACCCCCTTCCTAACCAGACCAATTTTCAGCTTTCAGCGCTCTCACACTTTGAATGACAATTACTCAGTCATGCAACATTGTACCCATATGAAATTTGCGTCCTTTTTTTCACACAAATAGAGCTTTCTTTTGGTGGTATTTAATCATCGCTGGCTTTTTTATTTTTTGCGCTATAATTTAAAAAAGACCGAAAATTTTGTAAAAAAAATAATTTTTCTTTGTTTCGGTTATAAAATTTTGAAAATTAGTAATTTTTCTTCATAAATTTTGGCCAAAATTTATACTGCTACATATCTTTGGTAAAAAAAAAAAACAAATTTGTGTATATTATTTGGTCTTTGTGAAAGTTATAGAGTCTACAAGCTATGGTGCCAATCACTGAAAATTGATCACACTTGATATATTGACGGCCTATCTCATTTCTTGAGACCCT
>BLSH010268517.1:278309-289367 GCA_018402905.1 Glandirana rugosa
TAAAAACATGGGAGGGGCTGTTTTCGATATAATATGTTTTCACAGAACATCGGTGAAGTGGTCACCCCTAGTTGAGGACGTCCAGTAGACGTGTGGAAAAAGAGTGGATGTCACGGAAATACTATCAATTACCCCGTGCCCCGACACTTACGGACACAGACCTGGACCTTACTGCTTGACGACAAGATAGAACACACTGACCGACGGTACTTGTAGAGATAGACAGACGAAAGAAGTAACGAATTGGTGAAGGGCTGGCGCGATATCTGTTTTCTGCAGGTGTCGCGCCAGCCCAATAAGATTGTCCTGCAGGTACCTGCAGGAGGTCTTATAGCGAAGGGCGCGCGGGAAGCGATATTCTGGAGGACGTCCATGGACGTCCTGTTAGAATAACCCGACCGCGCTGTGGACGTCTTTTGTCTATAGCGCGGTCGGGAAGTGGTTAAGCAATGAAGAAAGCAGACAGATAGAGATGTTCATGGCAGCCAGTCACACAAGATAGAACAGCAGTTCGTCATTCCAGGTCCAGACACAGGCATTCACAGCCCCGTGCCCCATTAACTATCATAAAGGCACTGTAGGTGAGAAAAAGGTGTGCAGATGACCTGCAGGAGTTGATCCCCACTGGTGAAGTGGCTACAAGACACTTTTGTATAATATAGCTTTTGTCGGGGAGGGTACAAAAATAGCTCTGTGCTGGAGAACAGTATGGAAGAGGATGGTGCTGTGCAAAGATGATTCCATCCTAGCTTACCCCCACAAGGGCCGCTGTAATATATGGGTCTTCTGTCCCATGCCAGTGATGACTCGCCCTCACCTGGATCCAAGTAACACTAATACACCTTTTAAACTTTTAGCTGGGCTTTATTAGAACTAGCACTAAGCCCCGGAAAGAGATAAACTGATTAACAGGATACCAATATTAACTGCAATGATATATTACAACCACTGAGAAAGTTAAACAAAATTGTTGTTCGTTCCCTTTAACCACCAGTGAGAGGCCTTGCCTGAAATGCACTGTGCGAGTGCTGAACGAAACTGTCAGTTGCACAATACAAAAATAATGTTCAACAACTACCTAAAGTGATATTACTGACCATAAGAGCCTATCTAGATCTTGTAGGTTCTTGCTAACCACTGGCCATTCACACACACACACACACACACACACACACACACACACACAGAGTCTGTCAGCGTTGGGGCCCTTAAAATCCTGTGTTGAGTACTCAGCCTTTTGTGAAGCAATACTTGTAATCCACAGGATGAAAGGGGTATCTTTGCAAAGTGTCACCGGGTAACAAACATTAACAGATGTGGTGATCCAACTCCAGATAGGGCTGCATTAGCGGTAAATAGGATCTAGCAGGATTAGGATTCAATGTCACTGCACAGTTAGCACATCTTCAGCAAAAAAAGGCAGAATAACACACTGCAAACTCCACTCTCAAGTCTGCAGCTCCCTTTAGGAGAGTCACGGGCAGGATCACAGGCCCTGGCAATGCACAGGAGACAAGCAAGATGGCCACTTCCCCCTGTCTTGCTGCCACAATCCCCCTCTGCCCTCCTCTCCCTGCCTATTCCACCTGGTGTCTCCTCCCCCTCCAAAAACGGCCTGGCCCCCCAATCACATCTCTCCTGGGCTTCTATCCAATCATGTCCTTCCTTGCCCTTGTTATTAGGGGTGGGCTTCCTTCTTAGCTACAGCAGTAATCAATAGAGGCTCTCCTCTAGTCTCTGAGTTATCAGTTTAGCCAGGAAATGCAATGCAATGTTTCAGAGAGCAATACTCTGCATATATCACAGAGGCAATACTAAGCCAGTGCTACACTTATAATGACCATTATTAGATCAGGTAGGCATCAGAGCAAGGAAAGAAGATTACAATAAACATGGCTATACTGTAAACGATTGCCAGTGATATTATGTTAATATTTTCAAGTAGAAGAAAAAAACACTGAAATCTGGTCAAAACAGCTTTCTAGAGACTGTGATTTAATGTCTATAGGAAACCTTCACTTTTATGGTAGATTTTATGGTTTTTAACAACTTCAGCCCCGGAAGGATTTACCCCCTTAATGACCAGGCCATTTTTTGAGATACGGCACTGCATCGCTTTAACTGACAATTGCACGGCCGTGCGACGTTATACCCAAACAAAATTGACATCCTTTTTTTCCCACAATTAGAGCTTTCTTTTGGTGGTATTTGATCACCTCTGTGGTTTTTATTTTTTATGCTATAAACAAAAAAAGAGTGACAATTTTGAAAAAAAGACTTTCTTTTTACTTTCTACTATAATACATATCCAAAAAAAAAAATCTAAAAAAACAAATATATTCATCAATTTAGGCCGAGATATATTCTTCTATATATTCTTGGTAAAAAAATATATATATTGATTGGTTTGCGCAAAAGTTGTCGTGTCTACAAACTATGGGATAGATTTAGAGACATTTATTTTTTTTAATTGTTTTTACTGGTAATGGCGGTGATCAAATGACACTTTTTGGGGACTAGTGACATTATTACATTGATCAGTGCTATGAAAATGTACTGATCAATGTAAAAATCACACTGGCAGGGAAGAGGTTAACAGTAGGGGTGATCAAGGGGGTAAATGTGTTCCCTCCCCGTGTATTCTAACTGTATAGGGGATGGGCTGCCTGAGGAAACACACAGATTCATCTTCCTGATCTGTGGACGGGATCTGTGTGATCTCCCCTGTCAGAAAGGAGATCTGCCTTGGTTAAGGCAGGTTAACTGTGTTCCCTAGGTGTGTCCTAACTGTAGGGGGGATGGGCTTACTGGGACATGACAGAGATCACTGTTCCCTATCACTGGGAACAGAAGATCTCTGCTATGTCATCTGGCAGAAAGGGGATCCGCCTTGTTTACATCCCCGTTCTGCCTCTGTACAAGGCGATTGCGGGTCGCCGGCAGACATCGAGTCCGCCGGACCCACGGGCATGCCACTGGCAATCTCGCAAGCTGCCGTACAGCTACGGCGGTTCGCGCAGGAGAGCCAATCTGCCACAGTATAATGATGATGGCTGGTCGGCAAGTAGTTAAAGGAGAAGTATGACCAAAGCTTTTTTGGACCACTGTCAGCTGATGTCACTCAGCCGGTCCAGGCTGAAGAAGGATCCCGACTTTACAGTAGGGATTTATTACAGTAGGGATTTACCAAGCTGCCTGGAACAGCTGAGGGCTCAGCCTCTCAGCTGTGCTGCTAGGAGACTGAGCCAGCTGCTCTCTCCCCTCGCCAGCCCTGCATGAGCGGGTCAGAGCAGAGAGCCAGTGACTGACAGTCACTGATCTCTGCTCAGAGTGGAGAACTTAGTGATCAGTGGTGTTTGACTGCTCAGTTTTCAGTACAGAGGCGATGGGGACAGATGGAGCATCAACAAACTATATAGAGGATAGTTACTTACAATATCTTAGAATAATAATTTGTTTACCTCTTACATTTCAGCTATGTATCTGTAGATATGGCATAAACATTCTTTGATGTTTCTATTTGAATGTTTCTATTTTTACATATAATAATGACAGAAATGTTGCTGATACACCCCTTGATCAAGTTATTTATAAAAGAAATGAAAGTATTTTTAAATTGTAGGTACAAAAAAAGAGTGTAGTGAGGACTGAATTTAAAAAAAATGCTTTCCTGGCACATCGTGGCAGCATACATTGGGCTGTGGCTCCACCCCAACAACCTGATAGGACTGGTTACCTATAAGTCTTTAGGTAGGCCCCAGCACAGCATTCTCCTTTCTGTCCTCACCTGATTGGGACTGGATGGACCGCATACTACCCATTACTGCATTCGCCCCAGCCAGGTTCAGCCTCTCCTGGGTGGAAGTCTTCGTCCTGTACAGCCTCTAAACAAGCTCTATGGAGGGAACACCAGTCTAGTGGTCTTGGAGGTGTACTGGCCAGCATTGCAAAATGCTTTAAACAAGCCTGGTTCTCTGTAGCAGTTCTCCTTTATTTTTATTTTTTATGTTTCTGCTGTTTTTCTTCTGCGCCCTTTAATCCGCCTGTGTTCCTCTGCCCTTTTCCAAGATGGTGACTCTGAGCATGCTCGGCAATGACATCACTTCTGCCCTGTCAGCTCCACTTTTAAAGAAGAAGTAAACTTCCAGCTCTGAATTTTACCTATAGGTAAGCCTATAATAAGGCTTACCAAAATATCTCCTAAACGGTGCACTTACGGTGCATTTACAGGAACATGCAGCCAGTGACATCACTGGTGCATGCGCTCTGAAGAAATGGCCTCCCATTCTTCAGAGCTCTGTGCCATGACCATCGGCTCCCGCACGCATGCTCGGGAGTGACATCATTGCGGACTCCGGCTCTGTGACCGGAAAGCTGGGGGCGAGATGGGTGACGATCGAAGCATCGCATCTCTGGAAGGCTTCGTTGTCAGGTAAATTTCACATAATGTGCTAGTATGCGATGCAGGAAAGAAAAAAAATGCCCAGCGGTTTACAACCACTTTAAAAGCAATTTCTCTCTTTAGTACTTTGCTGCAATGGCGGTTTTGCTTCACAGAGGATATGACCCTGCTTCTTTTTGTCACTTTGCTGGGTTTGGCTTGTATTGTATACAATACAATACAATTACAATACAATTCTGCCCAAGCAGAACACCCTCAGCTTACAAGGTAAGGGGTTGGGTAAGTAGTGAGGATAGATCAAAAGATAGCCACATGACTGACGCTGTTATATCTTGACAGCCCTCCCAGCTCATCTAGATCCTCCTCTATAAAACAGAGAGAACCATCTGGGCATGCCTCCCTCTTGAGGAGCAGGCTGTCCAGGAGAAGCCACTCCAGGTCTTCCTCCCATCATCATGACTCCCAGCAAGTAAGATCACCCTCTCTGCACTGCCATCCAGCTGCTCGGGGTCACCACTCCAGCCCAGGGAATAATGCATGCTGGGTTTGTGGGGCTTTGGCTCTACCAGATAAGCAGCTTGCTGCTCTTGCATGAAAGAGGCAACTAAAGATAAAGACACATATGTCAGAGAGGTAAAGCACTTAATCAGAGAATCCATCAGGGAGTCCATTTTGGAGGCATCTGTTCCTGGTTCCAATAGCTCCCTAAAAGTAGGATAGATTCTCTGAAAATTAGGTAATTGAAGGGGCATCTCGATTCGATTATTCTCTGGAGGAAACATTTGCCAAGACAGTCAAGGATGTAATTGGATGGCAGGAGGTGGAGGAAGCACCGTGCAAAGTCAGAAGATATTTTCCCAACCTCAAAAGGGCACCAGAGACCTTCTCCTTTATCGATGAACTCAATGAACTTATTCAGGAGGAATGGCAAAAACATGCCAAAAAGACAGGTATCAGTGGGAGGCTTGCAAGATTATACCCATTGAAATAACCCAGGGTAAATCCTCTGGTGACAGCTTCAGTGGTTGGCGCATCTTTGATGCACTTAGCCAGACACGTCGCTCTTCGCATGGAAGAGGCAGTAACATCCTGAAGGTGTTAGACCGCAAAATAGATTCCGAAATGAAACGAGCATATACTTCGGGGAAGTCTGGAAGTCTGTGTCTGGTTGGACATCCAACGTTGACAAATTTCTGGTCGAAGGAGCATGCCAGGAGATATTAGCCTTGCAAGAACTCAAGCTGGCAGGAGACTTTGTTGCGGTAGCATCCATAGATATAATGACCTTGTACGCAAGAGCAATGCTGTCTTCTCTCATAGCCAGAAGAGCTCTATGGCTAAAGCCTTGGGCAGCAGATGCAAAATTCCCTATGATGGCGTCAACTTATTTAGCCCTAAGCTGGACCAATTCCAAATTAACTGATTCTGAAATGAAACGAGCATATACTTTGGGGAAGTCTGGAAGTCTGCGTCTGGTTGGACATCCAACGTTGACAAATTTCTGGTCGAAGGAGCAGGCCAGGAGATAATATCAGCCTTGCAAGAACTCAAGCTGGTAGGAGACTTTGTTGCGGTAGCATCCATAGATATAATTACCTTGTACGCAAGAGCAATGCTGTCTTCTTTCATAGCCAGAAGAGCTCTATGGCTAAAGCCTTGGGCGGCAGATGCAAAATCCTCTATGATGGCATCAACTTATTTAGCCCTAAGCTGGACCACTTCCAAATCAGCTGGCGGTAAGTTAGGTCAAATGCCGTCAGACAAGCAACCCAAACCCCAGAGGGGTCCCTCCTACAAGTACAATTTTGTGGATAAGTACAGAGAGGCCAGATCCTACAGGCCAAGTAGGGAATTCTAGAGGAACTGGAAGAAGGGCCAGTTTTTCTATTAGGCCTCCAGAAATCCAAGTCTTCTTTGGGGGCTGACCAGCTAAAGTCTATTTGAGGGTAGGCCCACCCAGCCTATGGGGGTAGGGGCCAGGCTCAGACACCACACACAGGTGTGGGTAGAGTATGTGTCAGATCCTTGGGTGGTGCCTAGAGTTGTTTGAACCTCTGGAAGTTCGGGTTCTGCAGGTTCGGCCGAACTTCGGGACAACGTCCGGGTTCGGGTCCGGACTTGACCCGTACTTTGACCCGGACCCCGAATCCCATTGAAATCAATGGGGACCCGAACTTTTAGGCACAAAAATGGCTGTAACAAAGTCCTGGAAAGTCCTAGAGTTCTACAAAAGGAAGGAAAATTGGGGTAAGGGTTGGACAAGTGCCCTACAAAGAAATGGGGATAGGGAAATAACTTAAAATCATTTTTAAGCTAAAATCACATTAAAAAATCAAAAATGGAGGTGGATGTGAAGTTGGAGGTTGGGGAGGCGGTGAAAGTGGCGGTGGAGGAGGTAGCCAACACTGTTTTTTTTATTTTTGGATTTTTTTTGTTTTTTTTTTAAACCAGCAATGTAGATGCACTTTTTAATTTTGTACAAGAAACAATAATCTGTCCCTTTAAGCAACAGTAGGAACCTCTCCCTATAGAACTAGGAGATGATTTTAGATTTTAAAATCATCTCCAAGTTGTACAGGGAAAGCCACCAGCTGTTGCTTTAAGGGAAAGATTATTGTTCTAAAATAATTTTCAAAGTGTGTGGGAAAAGCCTATTTCAGCCGCATAGAGCCATATTACTGTTCTAAAATCATCTTCAAAGTGTGTGGGAAAAGCCTATTGCAGCCGCATAGAGCCATATTACTGTTCTAAAATCATCTTCAAAGTGTGTGGGAAAAGCCTATTTCAGCTGCATAGAGCCATATTACTGTTCTAAAATCATCTTCAAAGTGTGTGGGAAAAGCCTATTGCAGCCGCATAGAGCCATATTAGTGTTCTAAAAGCTTCTTCATAATGTGTGGGAAAAGCCTATTTCAGCCGCATAGAGCCATATCAGTGTTCTAAAATCATCTTCAAAGTGTGTGGGAAAAGCCTATTTCAGCCACATAGAGCCATATTACTGTTCTAAAATCATCTTCAAAGTGTGTGGGAAAAGCCTATTTCAGCCGCATAGAGCCGTATTACTGTTCTAAAATTATCTTCAAAGTGTGTGGGAAAAGCCTATTGCAGGGGCATAGACATATTAGTGTTCTAAAATTATCTTCAAAGTGTATGGGAAAAGCCTATTTCAGCTGCATAGAGCCATATTACTGTTCTAAAATAATCTTCAAAGTGTGTGGGAAAAGCCTATTTCAGCCACATAGAGCCGTATTACTGTTCTAAAATCATCTTCAAAGTGTGTGGGGAAAGCCTATTGCAGGGGCATAGACATATTAGAACAGTAATCTTTCCCTTAAAGCAACAGCTGGAACCTTTCCCTGTACAACTTGGAGATGATTTTAGAACAGTAATCTTTCCCTTAAAGCAACAGCTGGAACCTTTCCCTGTACAACTTGGAGATGATTTTAGAACAGTAATCTTTCCCACACACTTTGAAGATGATTTTAGAACAGTAATATGGCTCTATGCGGCTGAAATAGGCTTTCCCCACACACTTTGAAGATGATTTTAGAACAGTAATCTTTCCCTTAAAGCAACAGCTGGAACCTTTCCCTGTACAACTTGATGATTTTAGAAGAATAATCTTTCCCTTAAAGCAGTAGACTCTACCTAGTCCAGTCAGATCGTTCTGTGCAGCAGGATGAGGTGTGCAATCTGTCCCTCAAAGCAGCAGTACTAGTATCTCTCCCTATTCCACAATCAGATCGTTCAGTAATTCAGGATGAGATGTTCTGCAATCTGTCCCTCACAGAGCCAGCAACATCCTCTCCCTAAACTATCCTGAGAGCATATGACATGCAGCACGGTGACTCCAGCCCCATATAGAGGCTGGGTCACATGGTGCACTGGCCAATCACAGCCATGCCATTAGTAGGCATGGCTGTGATGGCTTCTAGGGAAAACCAGTGAAACACTTGTTGATTGGTTGCCCTTGGCAGCTTTTCAACACGTGGAATAAAATACCAGAACCCCGGACCCGAACCCGGACTTTTTTTGAAAACACCCAAAAGTTCAGTACGGACCCGAACTTTACAGTTCGGGTTCGCTCAACTCTAGTGGTGTCCACCGCTTCATTCAGACATTAGTGGCGGTTCAAGAGGAAACCCCAAGCATCATAACCAGAATTCCCTCAGATCAGTGAAGGAAAATAATGGTCAAATACATCATGGACCTTCTTCAAAAACATGCTATCTTGGAAGTGTCAATGTCTCAGCAGGGCAGAGGATTCTGCTCCCCTTTGTTCCTAGTAAAGAAAAAAATGGTGGACCTTCACCTAGTACTAGACCTAAAAGGCCTTAGCAGGAGCATTTGTCTCAACTCCTTCAAGATGGAGAGCCTTCAATCAATACTGCTGGCAATAAATCTCAGGGACTAGATGCTGTCTGTAGACCTATCCGACACACATGCCAGCAGCAGGGATATTCTGGTGCAACATTGGAACTCCTAATCTACACCCTTCAGACTTTTGGGTGAATAGTAAACTGTATAAAGAGCAACTTATGCTTAACATGGATGGTCATTTTGGGAGCATTACTGGACACGCAAGCCAACAAGGTCCAACTTCCAAGGGAGAAGGCCCTTATTCCACAAAGTAAAAACAGCATTGTCAGCAGTAACACTGCCAGTCAGATTCTGTCTCAGCATCCTAGGGCCATTAACCTTTTCATTCCCTATGATTCAATGGGCCAAATGGCACACGAGAACCTTCCAGAGTTATTTTCTTGCGCAATGAGATGGAGCATCAATGCACCAATAAATTATTATCCCCTATAGAGTGAACTGATCTCTTTGGTGGTGGACTCGGGTTCATAACCTTCTGAAACATTGACAGATCGTTCTCACACACCCAGAGGCAGTGACTTCGGATGCCAGTCTGAAAGACACAGGGAGTATCAGGAGCCCCACTTTACTGGAAGAAGTCTGTCTCATCCTGGACTGGGCCCAAACACACTTAATAGATCCAATTTCAGTATACGTTACAGCAGCGGGGAAACCAACTAGCTGATTCATTGAGTCCAAATTTCCTGTCCAACAAGTGGTCTTTGAGCCTTTTCTTTTCTAACCCAGAGATGGAGCATCTCAGAAATAGACTCCAGTGAACACCAAATGCTCAAAGTTTCTGTCGAGAGCTCCATGTCCCTCTGCAGAGGGTATAGACTGCCTTCACCAAGCAGGAGATTCAGCCTGGGTTACATATTCCCTCCAATTCCTCCAATTGTGAGGTTTTTGGCGAGACTTAGGAGGTCCTCAAAAAGAGTCATAGCGGTAATTCCATTTTGACTGTGGAGGCTATGGTTTACGACGCTGCTGCAACTCCACATAGAAGATCCGATACCTCTTGTAGTAGCCCCGGACCTCCTATCCTAGGGGCAGTTTCTGTATCCAGCTCCGAAGAGGCTGCACTTGATGGCCTGGAAACTGAGAGACAAAGATTTATAATTCAGTTACTCTAAGCAGGTGTAGCAACCCTTCTTCAGGCCAGAAAAAGCTCCACAAACAGCATGTATATAAAAATATGTCACCCAGCGGCAGGCCCAAGTTCTGGAATTCTTGCAAATGGGGCTCAATAAGGGCCTGAATTCAAGTACCTATCAGGAATTAAATAGGCCACAAATCCCCTGGTCATCCAATTTATGAGAGCATGTCGAAAAATCAGGCCACCCAGAAAATCAATATTTCCTGCTTGGGATCTGTCAGTAGTCCTGGAAGCATTATTGCTCTCTCCTTTTCATCCGCCACATTCCGCTTTAAGGCCTCCCCTCCTTTTAACATTAACACTTTAACATTAGGTACATTTTTTGTGAGGAGGGGGAGTCTGTACCTGGTTTTGACAGGTACCTGCTACCATTTCCGCTTTTATAACCTAGGCAATCCAAGCGTAAGTCCCATCCCCCACACACGCCAGTCTTCTGAGACATGTCACAGGTCCCAGAAGACTGCAGGACCAATCACAATGCATAGCACGGCTCACGCATGCACAGTGGGCAGCCGGCTGTGAAGGCGCATGCTGTTACAGCAGGGTGCCCACAGTTAAGATGCCAGTGCCGTGGACTGAAGCCGATCCCCGGCGACCCCTCGGGTGAGCACAGTGCAGGATCCTGGGACAGGTGAGTGTCTGTTCATTAAATGTCAACAGCTTCTGTTTTTGTAGCTGCTGACTTTTAAATTTCATAAATAAGACTGGAGCTCCACTTAGAATCTTTATTAACTGCTTCCCGACCGCGCGCCGTCTTTTCACGGCGGCAGTCGGGGAGCTGGGCGCGAATCGCCATAAATATACGGCGATTCGCATTTTGGCCACCAGGGGGCGCGCGCGCACCCGCCGCACTCCTGAGGAGTGTGCCCGCGGCTCGGGCGGACCCGATGTCCGCCGGCGAGCCGCGATGAGCAGCTACAGGGAAAAGAAGGGGAACCGCCGATGTAAACACGGCGGTTCCCCGCCCTGTCAGTGGGGCATGAGAGATCTACTGATCCCTGTCACTGGGATCAGTTAGATCTCTCATGCCCATGGTAGCCCAACCCCCCCACAGTAAGAACACACCCAGGGAACACAGTTAACCCCTAGCTCCCCCCCCCAGGTTAACCCCTTCACTGCCAATGACATTTATACAGTAATC
>BLSH010268517.1:289377-302420 GCA_018402905.1 Glandirana rugosa
AGACCTGGTGAGTGGACGTGAAAGTAGGGACAGTATTATCCTGTTGCCCGACACAGAGACGTCGAGGTACACGTGGACCTTCAATGTTTACAACGTTTTTTTTTTTTGTTTTTTCGGCAGGCAAGAACGATATACCCACAGTTACGGGTACACTTACTCAGGTTTCCCGTCTAAGGTTTCCGACCCCCTAACGTGTCAACGTGTGTTAAACAATAAAAACAAAACAAAATTGGTGAAGTCGGGGCCTTCCAAAACGTCGAAATCCTGGTCTCGTGAAAAACGCTAAGCCGTGACGCAGCGAAATTGCCTGTTAACGCGCCAGCACGCTGCAACATGGGTAACGTCGCACGACCGCGCAATTGTCCGTTAAAGCGACGCAGTGCCGAATCGCAAAAAGTGCTCTGGTCCTAAAGCTGCAAAACCTTCCGGGGCTGAAGTGGTTAAAACAAAACAAAAATAACAAATTGTGTGCAACTGTGCAATCCCCCAGCCTTTGGAATCTGCCCTTTGGACTCATTCACATGGGCATTGACACCCATATAGCAAGAACGGACGGCTTTTTTGTTTTTTTTTTTTGCAACATTTGTAACTTCCAGGTGCACATGGAGCTGCAGAGACACAGCCCGTTGTCCTATTATGACAGGGATGAAAGTGCAGGTGAGTGGTCCAGATGCATACTCTATGCTTATCATCACCAGTGTGAGCAAGGCTTAATTGCAATCTTCAGTAAACAGTGAATTCATTCAGTTATCATTAGCATTTTTAGTACAGATTACTAAAGTATGAATAAAGGCAAGCCTTTTTTTCTAATTTTGGCTATAGTGGAGAGCAGTTAGAACACCTGTCTAGTTTTTATTGATTTTGGAACCTCCTTTAGGGAGATTCACCCTCTCTAACTATCCTAGTAACATATATCATTGTGAGTGAAAGTGAAACTTGTGGGTTGCCACCAAAACAGGAATAGAGGAGAAAATGTTAAAATGGGGGCACTAGCTCTGGTGACCATCAGGGATTTCCTCTCAGGTCCTGTTTTGGCCAATGGGACAGGAAGTAAAGGTAAATCCCCCCCCAATGTGACACAAATAGCAAAAAAAAAAAGAAAGACATACGGGGTTATACATTCTATCCAAAATTAAATGTTTTGCCTCTAGTTCTATTTTAAAGCAGAGCTCCGGCCGAAATATGACTTTTAAGATAAACATATCCCTAGAATACTCATGTCTCGTGCAATGTAACAAAGGTATGCTGTAAGCTATGCCCAGTCTTCTATTTGTGCAGCATCGTTTTCTTACTTTGTAAAGTTCCTGCACAGTGCGGCCATCTCCAGTATGGGCATCTGAAGCTGCAGTGTCCTTCTTCCTGGATTCTACCCAGCATGCACCCGCCGATCTTGCGCATGTATAGTGCGGTGCAAACTTGGTCAGTTTGACATGGCATGGCTCCAGTAACATTTAACATTGGTTTCTATGGAAAATCTTGGTCAGCTGGACAAGGCACTGGAGCAGTGCCATGTCCAGCTGACCAAGATTTTCTATAGATGCCAATGTTAAATGTTACTGGAGCTGTGCCATGTCAAGCTGACCAAGATTTTCCATCGACACCAATGTTAAATGTTACTGGAGCCATGCCATGTCAAGCTGACCAAGATTTTCCATAGATGCCAATGTTAAATGTTGTGGGAGCAGTGCCATGTGAAGCTGACCAAGATCTCCCAGGATCCAATGCAAAGCCGTAAATGACGTACAGTGCCACGGCCCCTAAAGAGGAAGTGAAATTAGATATAGGCATAAATCAGGTAAATGAACAGAAAAAAAATAATAAATTGCCAATTCATTTTAAGGATGCACATTAGTGCTGCATGGTGAGGAGTGAAAAATGTGGATGGAACTCCGCTTTAAGGTACAATGATAAATGTCATTCAAAGCTGTCTAATCACCCAATTGAAATCACAAATTGAAAACTAAAGGTTTCTTTGACAAGGAATTTTTTTATTAATAATTAGGATCTTGCATCTTATAGTACGTGTATTTTAGACATGTCTAGACACAAGAGTCTTTAGATATACTTTAATTCCATTGCAGGATATTGGAGCCCAATTGCAGTCTGAGAAATAGGTATTCAGCCGAATAGACATTGTCTTTATCAGCCACCATTTTCATAGTCCTAGCTCTACTTTTTGTTGTAGCAGTTGCACAGGGTGTCTGACTTTGAAGCAGTAAGCACCAGAGATTGACTGTGCTGTCCAGTGCACACCATAACCTAACAGACCTAGTCAGACACATACCCTATCCATCCCTGCTGTACAAGTCTGTGTGACGACATTTATGATCAGGGGTATGGACATTCCACATCTCTGCCATCACACAGTAGTGTAATGTGAGGGCAGGAAACAGATTTCAATGAATTACCATGTGAAAATGGGTTAACATTATGGCAAACAACAACACTACAGGACTAGAAAAAAAGTAAAAGGACAGCTAGAGGCTCCAACTGGGCTTTAAGAAGATATTGTAAGTTGTAACTGTATCTATGAACCAGTTGTTCTCAGGGCAGTCTTTAATATTGATTGGACCCTGGGCAAACATCTTCATGAGCCCCCCCCCCCCCCCATGCAATTTTGCTGTCCATACAATAAATAGCTGCTAGACTCAAAATCAGTTTACTGAATCAGGCCAGGCAGCAATTGCAATTGGTTGCCAAAGGTTACAGTGTATCATTACCACTCACTGACTGGCTGCTAGAGGTTACAGCACACATTATGGCTCACTAATTATTTGCTAGAGGTTACAGTGCATGACTTCTGCTTGTTGATTGGTTGCTAGAGATTACTGTATATAAATACTACTTTACTGATTGGTTGCTAGACGTTACTGCACATCCTCACCACTCACAAATTGATTGCTAGAGGTTGCTGCACATTATTACTGCTCACTGATTGGTTGCTAGAGGTTACTGCATATCCTCACTGCTCAATAAATGGTTGCAAGAGGTTAGTGCATATCATTACTGCTCACTGATTGCTTGCTAAAGGTTATAGCACATCATCTCCTCACTGCCTACACACCATGGACTGAGGAGGTGAGGGGACCCATCAGTAGACAGAAAACTCCTAGGAATCCTAGGACTCCTGGAATTAGTGGCAATGTTTTGGGAGGGGTAGTATGATTACTGGTAATGCTGGGGGTGGATGGGATCAGTGGCAGTGGTGGGGGATGTGATTAGTTAGGAGGCAATACACTGTGGCAAATTCTGAATCATGTAGAGCAAAGCTGGAAATCTTTGGAAAGTATATATTGGGGGATTCTACACTGACCTCCAATGTAATGAGAAATTTACAATGACCACTAATGTGAGGGGGGATTTGCACTGATCACCATGTAAAGGGGGATTTTACTCCACCCATCAATATAAAGAGGGATTTCTACACTGACACCAGGATAGGAGCATTTACACCAACCACCAGTGTAAGGGGGAATATACAATGACCTCCATGTAAGGTGACACTTCTACACTGACCACCAATGTTGAGGGAGATTTACACTGAACACCAATGTAAAGGGGGATTTACACTAACCACCAGTGTAAGGGCAAGGCTGCACTTACCACCAATGTAAAGGGAAATGTACACTGATAACCAGGGGGATTTTACATCAGCAACCAATAAAGGGGGATTTCTACACTGGCCACCAATGTAAGGGAGAATTTACACTCCCCACCAATTTAAAGGGGGCTTCTACATGGATCAATGTAAGGGAGGATTCAAAACTGACCACATTTGCAAGTTTGGATTTTTTTACCGATTACCAATATAAAGAGGAGTTTCTACACTGGCCACCAATGTAATGGGGATTTACACTGACCACTAATGTAATGGGGATTTACACTGACCACTAATGTAATGGGAATTTACACTGACCACTAATGTAATGGGGATTTACACTGACCACTAATGTAATAGGAGCATTTGAAGTAACCACCAATGTAAGGAGGACTTACACAGGCCACCAATGTAAGGGGATATTCACACTGGCCACTAGTGTTAATGAAAGGTTTGTACACCTAGCCCCAATGTAGTGACAAGAGTTACACTGACCACTAATGTAATTGAGACATTTAGCCTGTGTTCACATTTGTGTGTGTCGGGAACGCATGCAAATCACTTTCCTGACACCACAGAAACGTGCTGCCCTTTAGCAGATGCACAGCAGTGCCATTAATTGTTAATGACACCCTTGTGCATCTGAGATGTGCGTATTCACATGCACCAAAATTCATTGTGCTGCAGCACCATGTTATTTTGAAAAAGGGTTTCATCTCCAATTTGCTTACCTTTGCAGAACAGGCTAATGTTAGGCTTAATGACCACAGTTGTAGGCAGGACTCCCAAGCATGCCCCTTTACCTCCCCAGTGGGCAGTATTCAGCAGAGATAATGGTGGATATGACCTCAGGGGAGCATGATATACATATGAATGCTGCCTTTATTTATATATCAATGCAGCTGGTCCATGGCTATTTACATATTAATACCACTGCTATTTACATACCAATACAGATCATTTATATGTAAACACAGGGTCTGCAGGTGAGTAATCTGTACATGGCAATAGGGCAGAGCTGGGCAGCATTAGTAACATAACTTGACACTGAAATATCAGGACATAGGACTAAAACTTCAATAAACTAAGGAATTTAAACTAGGATAGTTGGCAAGTATGGGGCAGCTGCTTTGGGCCCCACAACAATGATGGGGCCCAGGGCAGCTGCCCCATTTGCCCTGCATTAAAAGCAGCCCTGGTTGTTCTGAAAGTATAGTTGACTACTGGTACAAAAAGGGATGGCCTGCATGGCTCTACCCACTATCCTGAAATGAGGAATATTCCTCTTGTTTGTGGGATTTGTGATGGAATGAGATTTGTAAATACAGTCAGGTCCATAAATATTGGGACATCAACACAATTCTAATCTTTTTGGCTCTATACACCACCACAATGGATTTGAAATGAAACAAACAAGATGTGCTTTAACTGCAGACTTTCGGATTTAACTTGAGGGTATATACATCCAAATCAGGTGAACGGTGTAGGAATTACAACAGTTTGTATATGTGCCTCCCACTTTTTAAGGGACCAAAAGTAATGGGACAATTGGCAGCTCAGCTGTTCCATGGCCAGGTGTGTGTTATTCCCTCATTATCCCATTTACAAGGAGCAGATAAAAGGTCCAGAGTTCATTTCAAGTGTGCTATTTGCATTTGGAATCTGTTGCTGTCAACTCTCAATATGAGATCCAAAGAGCTGTCACTATCAGTGAAGCAAGCCATCATTAGGCTGAAAAAACAAAACAAACCCATCAGAGAGATAGCAAAAACTTTGGGTGTGGCCAAATCAACTGTTTGGAACATCCTTAAAAAGAAAGAACGCACCAGTGAGCTCAGCAACACCAAAATATCTGTAAGACCACGGAAAACAACTGTGGTGGATGACCGAAGAATTCTTTCCCGGTGAAGAAAACACCCTTCACAACAGTTGGCCAGATCAATAACACTCTCCAGAAGGTAGGTGTATGTGTGTCAAAGTCAACAATCAAGAGAAGACTTCACCAGAGTGAATACAGAGGGTTCACCACAAGATGTAAACCATTGGTGAGCCTCAAAAACAGGAAGGCCAGATTAGAGTTTGCCAAACAACATCTAAAAAAGCCTTCACAGTTCTGGAACAACATCCTATGGACAGATGAGACCAAGATCAACTTGTACCAGAGTGATGGGAAGAGAAGAGTATGGAGAAGGAAAGAAACTGCTCATGGTCCAAAGCATACCACCTCATTAGTGAAGCATGGTGGTGGTAGTGTCATGGCGTGGGCATGTATGGCTGCCAATGGAACTGGTTCTCTTGTATTTATTGATGATGTGACTGCTGACAAAAGCAGCAGGATGAATTCTGAAGTGTTTCGGGCAATATTATCTGCTCATATTCAGCTAAATGCTTCAGAACTCATTGGGCGGCGCTTCACAGTGCAGATGGACAATGACCCGAAGCATACTGCGCAAGCAACCAAAGAGTTTTTTAAGGGAAAGAAGTGGAATGTTATGCAATGGCCAAGTCAATCACCTGACCTGAATCTGAGCATGCATTTCACTTGCTGAAGATAAAACTGAAGGGAAAATGCCCCAAGAACAAGCAGGAACTGAAGACAGTTGCAGTAGAGGCCTGGCAGAGCATCACCAGGGATGAAACCCAGCTTCTGGTGATGTCTATGCGTTCCAGACTTCAGGCTGTAATTGACTGCAAAGGATTTGCAACCAAGTATTAAAAAGTGAAAGTTTGATTTATGATTGTTAATCTGTCCCATTACTTTTGGTCCCTTAAAAAGTGGGAGGCACATATACAAACTGTTGTAATTCCTACACCGTTCACCTGATTTGGATGTAAATATAAATTAAAGCTGAAAGTCTTCAGTTAAAGCACATCTTGTTTGTTTCATTTCAAATGCATTGTGGTGGTGTATAGAGCCAAAAAGATTAGAATTGTGTTGATGTCCCAATATTTATGGACCTGACTGTACCTTCTATTGTAAGAAGGCTTTATTTTGCTACACACTACTACAGTGAAGAGCTTTTTGGTTCCTTCCATCCCCTCTCAACATAACCTTCTGAATTATACTGTTTGGATCCTCAGCCCTACTCCAGCCTTTTTACCTTGGAGGAACTCTTGGTAAAATGTTTAAGATCTTCGGGAACTCTGGAAATAATTTTCAGATCTACAACTCACAGAACGCTAGTGTGATCAGCGAGCTGTTTTGTGTATCTGTATATATAGGCTGCTATGTACTGTATGTGTATAAAGTTTACAAATATACAATAAATACAGGACGTTCCATATATACATTTATGGTTATCTTGATCTTTGGCATCTGACAGCTGTGCAACAGTTTTAGATCAAAATGTAAATAGTTAAAGGTGCTGATTGCCCAACAAATTTGGACATTGCATTGGTTATGACATAGCTAAGAAAATTATAGCTATTTAAAAGGGGATTCCTCTTTTATCAATATGCTTTTCAACAATGTACTAAAACCATTACTTAGTAATGGGCAAAGGTGTGCTTGCTAAAATATAATGGGAAAGATCCAGATTAAAATGGAATTGCAAAGGTAACCTTTGCAATTACATTATATGCACTGGAACTATTGAGGAAACATTAGGTATCTATGCAACTTGGCGGTAGTCACTGTCAGGAATCACCAAAAAACAATTAGCAGTCGAGGAAGAAAAAGAGAAAAAAAAAAGGGGGGGGGGTGGAACTCAATGTCACACTGTGTTAGCTTCCATGATCTGAGAGCATGTGCTTTAGTAATTTTTCCAGGTTGCCTACTGCAAGAAGAGGGGGCGTGCCGCAAGGTCAACCATCTGCAGTAGTACAGAAGAGTGCCTTCCCCTCCTCAGAGAAGACAAACATGTTCCATAGAGTCCAGGTCTTCTGGTATTGTTCGTGTTGGTGTCTGGCCGATAGAACCAGATCTTCTAGTTTATTTCTTCCACCTTCCTGAACCACATACCCACTGTCGGTGAGTGTGGAGATTTCCACAATAAGGGAATATACATCTTCGCCGCATCAAGTAAGTGTCTCACTATCGATTTTTTATAGGCTTTCGCCGGGATATCCGTGGCGTGAAGAAGGAAGAATGCGGGATCTTCTGGTATGGACTTCTCTGTGAATTTCTGTGTAACATG
The DNA here is from genome assembly GCA_018402905.1 of Glandirana rugosa. NCBI lineage: Eukaryota > Metazoa > Chordata > Amphibia > Anura > Ranidae > Glandirana > Glandirana rugosa. Next base: position 297,112 of record BLSH010268517.1, read on the forward strand.
TTGTATTGACTTCCAAAACTGCTCGAGTATAGGGCAGGACCAGAAGACATGCAAAAGCGTTCCCTGGTCCTAATGGCATCTCCAACATCAATCCGACATTGAGGTAAAGATCTGATGTAGTCTAGATGGTGTATGATACCATCTCAACAGGATTTTAAAATGTGTTTCCTGTGTTTTTGCACATATGCGGAAATCGTAATATGTTACTGCATTGTGAAGGGCTGAAGGTGCGGTTTAGGTCTCGTTCCCACTTTGACAAGCCGGCTGGTAGTCCTCATCTGGGGTGATTAGTTAGGTTATAAGCTATCGAGAGTGCGTGCGCGACAGCGCCTTCTCCGCCACAGAGTTTTCCCAATAGGTAGGGAGACTGCGGAAGTGGCCTGGCACAGGCAGGTGTTCAAGAAGTGGTCCAGTTGGAGAGCTCTCCAAAAGTCCAGCTGGAAGGGGCCTAGAGGGTCCGTAAGGATGGTTAGTTGAGGCCAAGGGCCGTCTATAATAAAATGAGATGCTTGTACACGGCCCATTATGGCAAGGCTCTGGAATTTAGTGTCTCTGCAACCCGGGGCGAACAAGGGGTTTCCCAAGATGGGGAATAGCAGAGATCCCGCAGGGGACAGGGATGTTGTGGCGAAGAGGTGCGAGTATATGTAAATTGTGGAACCTATGAGGGGGTGTTGTTTTAATGGTCATGGGAGCGAGGGATAACAAACAGCTTAGTTCGTTTCGCAGGAATGAACGTGCCCAGATATTTCAGGGCCGAGCCGGACCATTTTAATTTGAAGCAGGCTTGTAGGTGTGCAAGAGAACGGGCAGAGGTGCCTATCCCCATGGCTTCTGACTTAGTAAAATTGATTTTTAAATTTGACAGGGCACCATATGTTTCAAATTCTTTTAAAAGGGAAATCATGGGCTTTGTACGGGAGAACATCATATCATCGGCGTAAGCCGAAAATACACCTAGGCTTTTAGCAAAGTTTAGGAGCTGCTGTGGTTAGGTGAGCTTCAACCTCCCTCTCCTGAATGTGGAAGAATCGCGTTCAGCATAGGAATGTTTTGACCACCAGGCGTGGGAAAAAGCAAAATGTGGCAAACCCACAGTGCAACATTGCCATGGCCAATGTAGGCAGGGTGTACATGAAGCCTAACACTGTATCTGTACTATACACCAGCATTTCTAGATGTACAGTTGTTTGTTGGGGCAAAAAGGTGTGATTTGCATAGCTCCTTCCAGGATCCTGAAAAGAAATGGTCCTTTTATTTGCGAGGTTTATAATGAAATGATACAATCGAATAGCTTACAGTTGTGCTCATAAGTTTATATGCCCTGGCAGAATTTATGATTTCTTGGCCATTTTTCATTGAATATGAATGATAACACAAAAAATTTTCTTTCACTCATGGTTAGAGTTTGGCTGAAGCCATTTATTATTCATCAACTGTGTTCACTCTTTTTAAATCATAATGACAACAGAAACTACCCAAATGACCCTGATCAAAAGTTTACATACCCCAGTTCTTAATACCGTGTATTGCCCCCTTTATCATCAATGACAGCTTGAAGTCTTTTGTGGTATTTGTGGATGAGGCTCTTTATCTTCTCAGATGGTAAAGCTGCACATTCCACTTGGCAAAAAGCCTCCAGTTCCTGGAAATTCTTGGGCTGTCTTGCATGAACTGCACGTTTGAGATTTGCACAGAGTGGCTCAATGATATTGAGGTCAGAAGACTGATATGGCCACTCCACAACCTTCACTTTATTCTGCTGTAGCCAATGACAGCTCGACTTGGATCATTGTCATGTTGGAATGTCCAAGTAAGTCCCATGCGCAGCTTCCTGGCTGATGAATGCAAATGTTCCTTCGGTATTTTTTGATAACATACTGCATTCATCTTGCCATGAATTTGGACCAAAATTCCTGTGCATTTGTAGCTCCCACATACCCAAAACATCAACGATCCACCTCCGTGTTTCACAGTAGGAATGGTGTACCTTTCATCATAGACCTTGTTGACTCCTCTCCAAATGTAGCTTTTATGGTTGTTGCCAAAAAGCTCAATTTTGGTCTCACCACTTCAAATTACTTTGTGCTGGAAGGTTTGAAGCTTGTCTCTGTGCTGTTTGGCATATTGTAAGCAGGATACTTTGTGGCATTTGCGTAGTAATGGCTTTCTTCTGGCGACTCAACCATACAGCCCATCTTTCTTCAAGTGCCTCCTTATTTTGCATCTTGAAACAGCCACACCACATGTTTTCAGAGAGTCCTGTATTTCACCCGAAGTTATTTGTGGGGTTTTCTTTGCTTCCCAAACTATTTTCCTGGCAGTTGTGGCTGAAATTTTAGTTGGTCTACCTGACCATGGTTTGGTTTCAACAGAACCCATCATTTTCAACTTCTTGATTAGAGTTTGAACACTGCTGATTGGTATTCTCAATTCCTTGAATATCTTTTTATAACCCTTTCCTGTTTTATACAGTTCAAAAACTTTTTCCCGCAGATCCTTTGACAATTCTTTTGCTTTCCCCATGACTTATAATCCAGAAACGTCAGTGCATCACTGGATGAAAGATGCAAGGGTCTGTCAGGAGACCAGAAACTCATTGGCCTTTTATACACACACACTAATTACAAGCAAACAGATCACAGGTGAGGATGGTTACCTTTAATAGCCATTCAAACCGCTTTGTGTCAACTTGTGCGCGTGTTATCAGGCCAAAATCACCAGGGTATGTAAACTTTTGATCAGGGTCATTTGGGTAGTTTCTGTTGTCATTATGATTTAAAAAGAGTAAACATAGTTTATTGATAATAAATGGCTTCAGTCAAATACTAACCATGAGTGAAAGAAATGTTTTTTGTGTTATCATTCATATTCTCTGAAAAATGGCCAAGAAAGCATAAATTCTACCAGGGTATGTAAACTTATGAGCACAACTGTATGTTTTAGGAAGGCTTTTCTGTACTTTCCTGCAGTTTGATGTCTAATAGCTAGCATCATTGTGTTGTGGAAATTTCAATGGGATTGATGTGGACATTTTTATTATGATGTGTTTTCATTTAAATTGTCATTATGGCTCCCTTTATCAGTTTAGCGGTATTCACTGTGTATAGTGAATATGGCTTTAACCGACATTAAGGAAAGACCACTAGCAGTGGAAACCTTCCATTAATTGGTAACCGCACACTACCTGTCTGAACATCCCGGCCGGAAGGTGCTCTGAGCGGTTACGGATCTATGGAGGTACGTTGCGCGTTCCGTGGCGCAGGTATATGACCGTCACCCGGGGGCCCCTGTATTATGTGCATATTGAATCGCTTGGCGGAGATGTGCTCAGTATTGTTTTTATGTAAGGATAATGGCTTGTAGCTTTCTGTCATGTTTGATCCACAATTGAAACACTGCAGCTATTCCTTTGTGGATAAACTAACCTTTAATGGAACAGTAGTATAATCACTATTAAATCTGGTTCCATGTACTATTATTACATAGGGTTCACTCTAATGGTAATGGTGGCAATGCATCCACGAGTCGGAGCAGGGCAGCGTATATGCGATAACACCCTGGTTTCAATGTACCATGTTTATTGTGGAATGCACTGCTCATGAGTTTCACTGTATAGGTTATGGCGGGGTTTCAGCTCCACATGGGTTTCATTGTTAACTGAGGTGTGTGCATCTCCGCCCACCCAATAGCTGGAACTCATATACAATATCCTGCTTGTTCTGTTCACGAACATACAGGCCCCTTCTATTGTATCTTTTGAAGGTACACGTGTGTCATTTGTTATTTTGTATTGAGCTCATGTCATGTGACTGTACCTTGGAGGTTGATTGGCTGATCGTGTATAGCCCTCGCTTCCCATATAAACCCCTGTTTTGCCACTATAAAAATAAACAAGGAGCCCTGTTCAGGTAGAACTGCTCTTGGACCATAGACTGTGAAGCAGCTTATTTCTGAATTGGTGGTTGATATCTTGTGCGCTTGGATTTCCTTATACAAAGAGAACTGAATACCATACTTTCAGATCGATGGGATAATAATAAAATTCCCCAATAATTCAATCCACTTCCTCTGAGCCAATTTTATCCTGGATCCCCTCCGGCTTGTTACTGGACAGTGAAAAGGCGACTTGTCTACCAACTTGTTTCACATAGCAAACAAGCCAGTATCCTGATATGTTATTGATTCCTACCAGGGTCCGCTCAAAATTCATTCAATTGCCCTCAACAAGGAAAGGCAAAGCCATTAAGAGACACTGGGATTGCTTTACTAAAACTGGAAAGGTGCAAAATCTGGTGCAGCTCTGCATGGCAGCCAATCAGTTTCTAACTTCAGCTTGTTCCATTAAGCTTTTGACAAAAAATCTGGGAGCCCATTGGTTTCTATGCAGAGCTGCACCAGATTTTGCGCTCTCCAGTTTTAATAAATTAACCCCCTTTTTTTTTTTTTAATATCACATGTTGCAGTACATCCTACAGGTATGCATGTTACTTAAAGAATTTGTGTATCTTTAGTGTTGTCCTTTAACCTTTTGGCTGACAGAGCCATTTTTACCACTTCAGCCCCGGTAGGATTTCACACTTTAGGACCAGAGCACTTTTTGCAATTCGGCACTGCGTTGCTTTAACTGGCAATTGCGCGGTTGTGCGATGTTGTACCCAAACAAAATTTGCATCCTTTTTTCCCCACAAACAGAGCTTTCTTTTGGTGGTATTTGATACCCTCTGCGTCATTTATGATCACCGCTATAAATAAAAAAAAGAGCGTCAATTTTGCAAAAAAAAAAAAAAACTGTTTAAAATACAAATCCAAAAAAATTGTAAAAAAACATTTTTTTCATCGGTTTCGGCCGATTTTTATTCTACATCATATTTTTGGTTAAAAAAAATCGCAACCGGCATTTATTGATTGGTTTGCGCAAAAGTTGCTGCGTTTATGGATGGGGATTAATTTCTGGGGTTTTTATTTTTTTTTTTAGTAGTAATGGCTGTGATCTGTGATTTTTAGCGGTACTGAGATATTGAGGTGAACATGTCGGACCATTCTGACACTTTTTTGGGACCATTGGCATTTATACAGCGATCAGTGCTATAAAAATGCACTGATTACTGTGTAAATGCCATTGGCAGTGAAGGGGTTATCCTGGAGGGGGCGCTCTAAGGGTTAAATGGGTTCCCTAGGTGTATTCTAACTGTATGTGGGCTGGGCTGGCAGGGGGAGGGGATCACAGCCCTTCCCCCTCTATGAGAACGGAGATCCGTGTTTACATACACAGACCACCGTTCTTTCACTGCGGGGGGGGGGGGGGG
>BLSH010268517.1:310314-321712 GCA_018402905.1 Glandirana rugosa
TGACTGTATATAAATTTTCAAAAAAAATTTATTTTTATATAGGCCGGTTCTATACTGTATAAGCTTTGGACCTTCTCCTTCACTTGGATACTATTGCCGCAGTCCAGTATCGCCGCAGTAGATGTGTTTCTCCCTCTTGCACTAGTTATAGTACGCAGTGAAGGAATCACTTGATCACAGTCGTTCTCTACAGAGTTGCGGCCTTCTTTTTTTGATTAATATACAGGCGGCACGCATATACGTGGTTATTTCTTATTTTTTATATATAATAATAATAATAATAATATGTCCTAAATCCTGTATTGAATTGTATTGTAATTGTACTGTCTGCCCTAATATTGTAAAGCGCTGCGCAAACTGTCGGCGCTATATAAATCCTGTATAATAATAATAATAATAATATATATTTTTTATTCTTTATTGGTGCATATACGCACGGCGGACATATAATTAGTTTTTTTCTTCCGGCGTTGAGACATCTCTTGCTGACACTAGTTCACTAAGGAAGTGACGCATGATATTGATCACGTTCTCCCTCTTTGTGTAGATGACGCCGCTATGACCTGACGCCGTTATCATAGGTTCACTTCCTCTTCCAGGTTTCGAATATGTCATATCTTGGCCGGATATATTTTTATTTAAAAAAAACTTTTAAATATATGTCAGTCCGTCCTTATGCCTTATTAATTATTTGAATTATCTATCACAATGGGCACTATTTCACATTTATTTATCCAATTTTGTAATTCTAAACAAAAGGAATTTTTTCTTTTGTTGAAGTTCACACTTATAGCCATACACGTGGTTAAACGAGATTGAGGCATGGAACGCACGCCAATTGACGCCATCTTAGCAGCAAAAAATTGACTTCCGGTTTTAGCCCCCTAGGGGAGTGTTTTCATGTTTTGATTCCATTATTATAAATAAGGGTAGTGACAGGAGGGGGGTATACCCCAGATGACGGCTTTTGGAGCTGAAACGCGTCAGTTTTCCAGACCCCCCGTCACAATTTTATTACTAGAGCTCTTTTTATTCGAATATATTGTGAGTACCATCAACTTATCTTGTTGAAATAAATGTTCAATATACAGTATCACACTATTGCGGTTCTTTTCTTTATCCATTGCGATATGGTGTGTACTGCTGTTGCTTGAGATAAGCCGTTTGGAGAAGAGGGAGCCATCCACCTGGACAGGAATCTTTCTTGCCTTCTCCCTACCTTGGTTTCTACGGATAGAGGACATCAGACCATCCCATCCCTGAGTTGGATATCCGAGACCTGCATATTCTCTACAGGATCCTGATGATACTAGACCACTTACTCCAGAGATGATATTTTGACACCTGCGCATTACCTACAGGATTCTGTATCACACTATTGCGGTTCTTTTCTTTATCCATTGCAATATGGTGTGTACTGCTGCTGCTTGAGATAAGCCGTTTGGAGAAGAGGGAGCCATCCACCTGGACAGGAATCTTTCTTGCCTTCTCCCTACCTTGGTTTCCACGGATAGAGGACATCAGACCATCACATCCCTGAGTTGGATATCCGAGACCTGCATATTCTCTACAGGATCCTGATGATACTAGACCACTTACTCCAGAGACGATATTTTGACACCTGCACATTACCTACAGGATTCTGGTAAGCTTACATCCATAATTGGTGTATTGGATTTATCAGAATACTCTGTGGGCTTGAGTTCCTCTACACAGATAAGAATTTGAACTGTTTATGACATATAATGATTAATGAATAACAAGATTTACCCTTTATGCAGCCATTTTCCTTTCATTGGGACATTTGAACAATTTATATTTATTTCTGCTATATACAGTGCCTTGCGAAAGTATTCGGCCCCCTTTCAACTTTGCGACCTTTTGCCACATTTCAGGCTTCAAACATAAAGATATAAAACTGTAATTTTTTGTGAAGAATCAACAACAAGTGGGACACAATCATGAAGTGGAACGAAATGTATTGGATATTTCAAACTTTTTTAACAAATAAAAAACTGAAAAATTGGGCGTGCAAAATTATTCAGCCCCCTTAAGTTAATACTTTGTAGCGCCACCTTTTGCTGCGATTACAGCTGTAAGTCACTTGGGGAAGTCTCTATCAGTTTTGCACATCTAGAGACTGAAATTTTTGCCCATTCCTCCTTGCAAAACAGCTCGAGCTCAGTGAGGTTGGATGGAGAGCGTTTGTGAACAGCAGTTTTCAGTTCTTTCCACAGATACTCGATTGGATTCAGGTCTGGACTTTGACTTGGCTAATCTAACACCTGGATATGTTTATTTGTGAACCATTCCATTGTAGATTTTGCTTTATGTTTTGGATCATTGTCTTGTTGGAAGACAAATCTCCGTCCCAGTCTCAGGTCTTTTGCAGACTCCATCAGGTTTCCTTCCAGAATGGTCCTGTATTTGGCTCCATCCATCTTCCCATCAATTTTAACCATCTTCCCTGTCCCTGCTGAAGAAAAGCAGGCCTAAACCATGATGCTGCCACCACCATGTTTGACAGTGGGGATGGTGTGTTCAGGGTGATGAGCTGTGTGTGCTTTCACGTCAAACATAACGTTTTGCATTGTTGCCAAAAAGTTTGATTTTGGTTTCATCTGACCAGAGCAGCTTCTTCCACATGTTTGGTGTGTCTCCTAGGTGGCTTGTGGCAAACTTTAAATGATACTTTTTATGGATATCTTTAAGAAATGTCTTTCTTCTTGCCACTCTTCCATAAAGGCCAGATTTGTGCAGTATACGACTGATTGTTGTCCTATGGACAGAGTCTCCCACCTCAGCTGTAGATCTCTGCAGTTCATCCAGAGTGATCATGGGCCTCTTGGCTGCATCTCTGATCAGTCTTCTCCTTGTATGAGCTGAAAGTTTAGAGGGACGTCCAGGTCTTGGTAGATTTGCAGTGGTCTGATACTCCTTCCATTTCAATATTATTGCTTGCACAGTGTTCCTTGGGATGTTTAAAGCTTGGGAAATCTTTTTGTATCCAAATCCGGCTTTAAACTTCTCCACAACAGTATCTCGGACCTGCCTGGTGTGTTCCTTGTTCTTCATGATGCTCTCTGCGCTTTAAACGGACCTCTGAGACTATCACAGTGTAGGTGCATTTATACGGAGACTTGATTACACACAGGTGGATTCTATTTATCATCATTAGTCATTGAGGTCAACATTGGATCATTCAGAGATCCTCACTGAACTTCTGGAGAGAGTTTGCTGCACTGAAAGTAAAGGGGCTGAATAATTTTGCACGCCCAATTTTTCAGTTTTTTATTTGTTAAAAAAGTTTGAAATATCCAATAAATTTCGTTCCACTTCATGATTGTGTCCCACTTGTTGATTCTTCACAAAATATTACAGTTTTATATCTTTATGTTTGAAGCCTGAAATGCGGCAAAAGGTCGCAAAGTTCAAAGGGGGCCAAATACTTTCGCAAGGCACTGTACCTTTCCGCTTTGGTTTCTTTTAATAGGTCTTTTTGGGCGCTGCAATAATTTTTTATACGTTTTAGAACAATTGGATGAGTTGTTTTTTGCGAGCAGCCCACCTTTCATCTCATGTTTTATCCAATAACAAATATCGTATAAGAACTATTAGTGAGCGCGGGCTTCTGTTTACATATTTATTGGTCAATAGAATAGGTGTTTGGGGGGAGGGCAAAAACCCATTAGGGTGCTTCCAATCTCCATGGAAAAATACTTCAAAGAGTGGGTGTAATATGAGGGTCTTTACAGCTGTAGGAGCTCTGAAATACTGGAAACTTTAATCAGCAGACTGAGCATCCAGATGCTTTATATAAAACATACATACAGCACTACCCAAAATTAAATCCCCAGGAAGCCCAGAGAGCTGCAAAGGGAACTTGATGAAAGATACAGCTTAAAAAAAGGTTTTGAAAAGGGGGAACAAAGCCAGAGGTTTTTGAAAAAGAATGGACAAGGGCAAAACCTGTCCTTTCAGAGTGCTCAAGGCCAAGTATTGGTGAAGACCTGACAGTAGAAAAAATAGATGTAAAGCACAGTGTAATCTCTGTGATTGATGGTGTGTCCACACCAAGCAAAGAAGAAATTTCAAGTATCATAGCAGATCTTTCTGGAAGTGTTTTTTCTTGCTTTTACCAAAGAATGAATGACAGATTCTGAGACCCTTCGGTCTCTTATGACCTGGGCTTTAACAGCCATGCCATTAAAGCCAGAGACTAATAAGCAGGGAGGAACAGAAGGCTCTGAGACAGCAGGTCTGGTCTGTTGGGAAGAGACCAGCGGTTGTCTTCTAGCATTCTGAGTATGCCTGTGTATCGGGCTCTTCTGGGCCAGTTTTGTGCAATGAGAATCACAATCTTCTGCTCTTGCTTTATTTTGTTGAGCAGATAAGGTAGAATTTGCAGTTGGGGAAAAGCATGGATTATCCTGAATGGAGACAAGGGGATTACCAAGGCATCCAATGCCAGCCTTAGGGGGTCCTTGGTCCTGGCCAAAAAACAGGCAGTTTGTTGTTGAATCTGAAAGGTAGAATTTCCACATCTGGAGGTCCTTCATTTCTAACATATCAGGCTGAAGATGTCTGGATGAAGGGCAAATTCCCCTTAATCTAGGGGGTGGTGGTTGAAATAATCAACTTTCCAGATGTCCACTCTAGGGGTGCGAGCCACCAAGATCAATGGACAGTAGGCCCCCATCCATGGGATTATCTGGGTTATTTCTCTCAAGGCTGCATGACTCTTGGTGACACCTAGATGGTTGATGTCGGTCCTGGCTGTGGCCTTGTCTGAGTGCACCCTGATTGTCCAAGCAGAAGGGAGTCTAGTGTTGCAAAGCCATCCTTATTGTCCATATTGCTCTGAGCTCCAGGATGTTGACGAGGAGCTTGGCTTCTACTGGTAACCATGTGCCCTGTACTGCAAGGGACTGGAACACTACTGAAAAGACGGACATCTGTTGTTCTCACTTTCCAGCGATGAGGAAGGAAAGATTTCCCTATTTTCAAGGACTGGAGATCCAGAAAGTTAGAGAATTCCTGGCTTGGCTGGGCAGGAGCATGGGTAGGTTGAGAGAAACAGAATAATTGTTCCAGGTTGACGAGATGTTGTGCTGAAAAGGTCTTGATTAAAGTGAATAGTACAGCATCATAAGGCTGTTCTTAAGATTACCATGAGGCCTAGAACCCACATGGAGAATCTCATTGTGGGATGTCTCTTTGACCTTAAATTCTCAGAGGTGAGTTCTGAGAGAAAGAATTGTCTTCTCTGGAGCAAAAAGCTTTGCTTGATATGTGTCCAGGACCAGACCTAACTGAACTCTATTTTGTAACCCTTTGAATTTTATTAAATACACAGCTCTGGGACATCTGACACAGAAAACGGCAAACTAACACTCCCCCACGCTCTTAGGCGTAAGGATGCCCCTTTATTAAGAGGGCTTTGTGGAAGTCTTGGGCTTTTTGGGCCAAGTCTTGTGCCAAAAGAAATGGCTGAACTTAGGTTCTGAAGCATGGGTAATATTAGGTAAATTTTGAAAAGTTAGGGGCTCCTGAGCAGGGAGATTTGGATTCCTCTGGACTTCTGTACTGTGGAAGTAGAACATTCCCTTCTGTGATATCTTTTAAGAATTTGTTAAGTGTCTCACCAACAAAAATGTCTGACTTCAAATGGAATACATGTGAGGCATCTTTTACAAGCAGCTTCAGCTCTCCAGGCTTTGAGCCTCAACATTCTGTGCATTGAATGGCGATTAGGGCAATTCTGGAAAGTAGTTTCAACATATTCTAGGGCACCTACAGAAAAACGCAGAGTAGAAGGTAATTGCTCAATTGCCCTAGTCCAATAAGCTGCAGTTTGACATAAATCGCAGCATGAGCTGGTTGCAGAGCTGGGCCTGCGAGCGTAAAGGCAGCCTTTAATAGATTCTTTTCTACAGAATCTTTTAATCAAAGAACATCTTCAATTGGTATAGGGTGATGTTTAAGACTGAGGTGGCAGGATCAACTATCGGAGCAAACCACGTTTTAGTGAACTCTTTTTTCACTGGATAGAATGATTTTTTTTTGAGTGAAAATCCTTTCTGAAGTAATCCAATCATCGTAGATCCCCTATTATATGTTTTCATGAACAGGGAATGTCTTTATAGATTTTTCAGGTCTTTGTACCCAAAAAGACATGGTGCGATGAAGGTGAATCAAGTGCAATAGTGCCAAAGCCTTTGCGCACAGCGGAAGTGTGCACATCAACATTGCCAAGTACGTTGCGTGAAGCTGCAACTTTAGGTGCATAAGAGCGTGGTGGTGAGAAATGTTCTGCAACCCCCTAATACTGCCTCTTTCCCTGCTACGTCCACCTCTTCTAGGCTGGGGGTGTCAGGACTCAGGTGGAGACAGAGGTGCTGGCAAAGGGGGTTTGGAGTTTTGCAGCCCTGGAAAGAGATTGCTGTATTAAAGCTATTAGTTGTCTGAGGAATTGTAACATAAAGGCAGAAACATCTGCCTTTCTTAGGTAGGAGCTTGTGTTCCTGAAATAAAACTAGAATGGGATGCAAAGATTGGTGTTAAAAATCAGGTCCTGCTTCGTTGCAAGGGTAGCATTATCACTGAGGTTGAGTGTTGTGCGAAACTTCAGCAGAGCAAATATTTTGCTGTGGCTCCCTTTTGCCTGGTTTCCACCATAGCTACAGGTGAGGGTATTCTCCTGTGCGGTAATCAAGTAGTAGAGTGCAGAACATAGCCTAAGCATGTCCAGAAGGAGTATGCAGAGGGAGGAAGTGCCGAATAACTTATAACAGCTCTAGGCAGAGGTGGCAGTAAAGTGTATGGCCAGTGGTGTAAGGTAACATCTTGCCATTCACTTGAGAGTAACTTCTGAGTGGTTTAGCACAAAGTTTAAACTGTACAGAGAATACATTCTAAACCTAGCCCGTCTTTACGGTACTGTTCAGAGATACAGGGTAACCCTGTGTTACCTGTCCACAATGCTGGACACTAAAGTCCAGGCTTCGCTCAATTGTGGGCATAACCAGCTTTATGGTCTGGGTTCTGTAAGGATGAACCAAGGCCCTGGACCTGTTTAGCACCCTGCAGCTGACTAGAAGCATTGCACAAAGTGCCAAGTGAGTGCCCATGCTAGATCCACTGCTTGAAGCAACATTACAGGCCATCCCAATAGTGAGGAGTCCAGGTATGGATCACAAGGTTTTCTGCTTCTATTGTGGTATTAGAAGTCTGTGAAGGAGTTGATTGAATAAGAACAAACAATGTAAAATAGTTAAGTGAAGTGTTTTTTTTTGCAAAGGAAAAGAGGTCAATCACCTTAGGAGACTAGCATAAAACTGAGGACTCATGGAGTGGGGTAGGATTATAGTGGAGGTGCCTGGGGGAGCATCCTCAAAAGCTTACCAGTGTCCAATCACCTGAAGATGCAAGCATATAATCCACAGTAATTTAATTCTTGAGCCTCTGTCCTGTCCAGCTGAGGAAAGCAACAGCAACAAAACACTTACAAGTCCCCCCTCAAAAAAAAAAAAAAAAAAAACTGCATGCAACTCAAAGAGCCACCTGAATGACCTTACACCCAAAGCTGGAATTAGAAGAGACCTTAACATTCACCTGGTAAAACAGAAGACAATGTGTGGACAGAAGACCAGGTGGAAGTCTTACATATCTGGTAAACAGTTGCTTGATGTAAAAAAGCCCAAGAATTATTCTCAGATCTAGTGGAGTGTGCCCTTGCAGAATAGGGTGGAAGCCAGTTCTTGAGACCATAAGCCTTGATGGTCTGTCTAAATCACAGGAAGTAATAGAATGGAGAAGCAGGCTCCCCTTTACGTAAGATCCTCAGGAAAGAGTCAGTCATTCTAATGTAAGAAGTGGCTGTGAGATGCACACTGCATGAACATGCAAGCAATGCAGGCAGATCTGCTTCTGATAAACTGGAACTGGACAAGGAAACAGAAGAATTATTTCCTGTTTGAAATTAAAAGATAAAAACGACCTGCATCTTCTTGCCAGGTTCTTTGCCAGTGACCAGGTTCTTTGCAGGAGAAGGCCGCCAGCTCAGATACTTGTCTCGCAGAAGTGATAAAAAGGAGAAACACAACTTTGTGCCTGAGTGGAGCATCGGTTATTGGTTTGAAGCATGGTTTTTGAAGTGGATGGAGAACCAAAACCAGATCTCATTAAGTCATGGGGAAAATGACAGGGGTAACCACATGGGAGACACCCTGCACAAGTCCTGATCAAGGATTGGCAAACAAGCGGTCTATGGAACAAGACTGCATACACAGAAACTTGACCCTTGATGGTGATAAGGGCCTATTGCTGGTCCAAGCCCATCTATAACAAAACCTAGATTCATCACACAGAAAATTTCCTCAGGTTTAAGTTATTTGTCTCACACTAAATAAAGTATGCCTTCCATGCATGTGGATACATCTTGTAGGAAGCAGACAAGTTCTCGGATAGTACTTTTTCCTTATGGGTAGATGCCTCCATGCATCTGGAATAGATTCATTTTGTAATCCCTTCCAGGGTACTTGTAAACAGACCAAAGTGAATATGCATGTATTATCTATATATCTGTATATGCATCTATGTTAAACTTTTATTTGTTTCAGACTGATTACCTACTTCAAACTCCTGAAGAATTTGAGCTCCTTTGAAGGAAAACACAGAGTAAAACATGGTGATATATCAGATGGGAGCCAGTCGTTATAGTGTTTTTACCTTTATATTGGATCATATGATGCATATTGTTTAAGCAATATTTTTAATAAAATAATGGGTTTCAAAAAGTATGTCCACTTGTAATATCTTGGTACTTTGAAAGCTCCAATTATTTTCTCACACATTGTAGTTGTTTGGCACACTGCAGGTAGCCCCTGAACAATTAGTGGAGTGTGAGCTGGAAGCACCCTATATAGCAGGGCTTGCACGCCTGTATCTAAAATCAGACATGTTGCACCACAGGGTGGAAGGCAACATACTGTAGCTCAGTATACAAGGCCAAGCTTCAAATGGTCACAATGCTCCATAGTGGGAAGAGCACAGAGCGCATGCTCACTTAGGGGATGACATCAGCATCAAGTCCCTCAGCTAGAACCTATTCAACAACCAACAGAAAGTAGGAAACTTGATGGTTCCCAGCGATTCTAATAGCAAGGCAGCTCCTAGAGCTCATTTTTCAAGGTCACCTCACAAAAGAGTCTTCAGAAACAGACTCACATCTGGGGCTGTGCCACAGCACTGGACCTAGAGTGTGCTCCATGGCTAAATAGAACAGTATACTCAAGTCTGCAGAGAGTCACAATGCAGATCCCAGTAGCAGAAGGTTATGTTCCTAGCAAGTGCAGTCTAGCAGGCTCCAGGAATGGCACTCCAAAGTTGGGATTTAGAAAAGGCTAAAAAGATCGCTGCATACGAGACCAGCTCAGCAGCGATATAGTACCTGCTACATAATTATATAGTCAGGTTGAAGTCCATCTAGTTCAACCAATATATATAAAAAAACAAATAGAAAACCTCCACATACAAAAAATTGCCCATTGTGTTGGATTGTCAATGCAACCCTCTTCTCCCACTCTTCACACACTGATAGCAACACCGCAGGAGAAATGCTAGCACAGGCTTCCAGTATACGTAGTTTCAGGTGCTGCACATCTCGTATCTTCACAGCATAGACAATTGCCTTCAGATGACCCCAAAGATAAAAGTCTAACGGGGTCAGATCGGGAGACCTTGGGGGCCATTCAACTGGTCCACGGTGACCAATCCACTTTCCAGGAAACTGTTCATCTAGGAATGCTCAGACCTGACACCCATAATGTGGTGGTGCACCATCTTGCTGGAACTATGATGTCGGTGATAGGGAATCGCTGGCCAACAAGTCGGCTTTGGAGGAATGGCGGTACCTACTGGAAGGAGCAGCTCACCCCGTATTTGTTTTTACTGACCATAAAAAAACCATATGCTGTGAAGATACGAGATGTGCAGCACCTGAAACTACGGATACTGGAAGCCTGTGCTAGCATTTCTCCTGCGGTGTTGCTATCAGTGTGTGAAGAGTGGGAGAAGAGGGTTGCATTGACAATCCAACACAATGGGCAGCACATTGAACACATTTTATAAGTGGTCAGAAACTTGTAAATAACTCATGAAAGAATAAAGTTACGTTGAAATCAAGCACACCATTGTTTTTCTTGTGAAATTCCCAATAATCTTGATGTGTCACATGACCCTCTTCCTATTGAAAAAAAAGTTGGATTCAAAATGGCCGCCATGGTCACCAACCATCTTGAAAAGTTTCCTCCCTCACATATACTAATGTGCCACAAACAGGAAGTTAATATCACCAACCATTCCCATTTTATTAAGGTGTATCCATATAAATGGCCCAGCCTGTATTTTGCTAGCTCTAGAAACTCCAGCTTGGCATTGCATGCTATTAAGTTTATGAACTACCCCAGAACACCCACATTCTTCTCAATCATTGACTTCCCTAGCTGTTCTCCTAGAATGTATGGTGCATGCATGTTTCTAGCCCCCCCCCCCCCCAAGTACATCATTTTACAATTCTCATTAAACCTTGTTTTCCAAATAAAGATTGCATTGAGGTCAGCTTGTATCTTGGGGACATCCTGTAAGGATGTTATTCCACTGCATAGCTTGGTGGCATCTGTAAACAATGAAATGTTACTTATAATCCCAGACTCTATATATTTTATAAATATGTTAAGTGTCCCAACACTGAACATTGGGTGTGCCACTAAACCCTAGATCATTCAGGGTATTAATCATTACATTACTACTCTCAGAATATGGTCTTTTAACCAGTTTTCCATATATTTAAAAATGGAATTTTCTAAGCCTGTAGCCTTTACCTTACACTGTAGCAAAATTTGTTGTTGTTTGACAACGTTGGTCTTTTGTGAAACCATGCTGACCATTGTATAAAATATTATTTTCTAGCAAAAACTCTTCTACATGGTCAGAGCCGTGCACTGGAGCGAGTGTGGCGTAAAACCAAATCCCAGAATGCGTTCACCCAATATAAATCTGCCTTCTTAAAATACACTTCTTCCCTCCATGCTGCCAAACAAACTTACTTTGTCACCCTAATTAATACTCTGTCCTCCAATCCTCGTCGTCTCTTCTCTACTTTTAACTCTCTACTTTCTCCACCGCCACCTCCACCCAGTCACTCGCTCACTGCTCACGAGATTGCAAACCACTTTAAAAACAAGATTAATGCAATTCGTGGGGACATCTCCACTGCCCAGAAATCTTACCCACTTAACATACCCTATACAACTGCACTCTCAACGCTCTCCTCTTTTGACCTTGCTACTACCAAAGAGGAGAGCGTTGAGAGTGCAGTTGTATAGGGTATGTTAAG
>BLSH010268517.1:322708-337242 GCA_018402905.1 Glandirana rugosa
TTAGACACATTTCTTGTGTAGGTCCAACGGTAGCCCTATCCCTTACAAATGATAAGTTAATGTTATACCAAAAAAAGGGGTGTTTTCACCAATAGGATATTATAATAATAATAATAATATGTCCTAAATATATCGCGGTTGTCAAACGCGTCGCGAAATGTTCTATTTCTCTGTAATGTCGTTGTCATGTCAAATTTTGTTCTCCCAATCTCCCCTCAACCTCTAAGGCAACAATCAACCTCCGTCCTATCCGGAGGAACTTCTCTACTCAAAAGTCCCTAACGGATTTTCACCTGTCTCAATCTGTCCGCCTATCCCCTACTCTGTCCACTTTTAGGCAATCCCTGAAAACTCATCTCTTCAAGGAGGCCTATCCTGCCTCCAACTAACAACGGAATCTCCAACTCCCCTCTAACCCTCTTGTTTTAAACTGTACTGTTGCTGTAATGTCTCTTTATCTTGTAAAGCGCTGCGCAAACTGTTGGCGCTATATAAATCCTGTATAATAATAATAATAATATTATAGGATAACCACTTTTGTGGGGAAAAAAACCATATTGTAATTGAATAGTAAACATTCCCTATCCCGATGGCAACCTGGATGTGTTCTTTACACAGATTGGTGTTCAGAACACCCCCTCAAGCCCCTGCTCTAAGATATAGGTCAGATTTTGAGCATCCTCTGCTCCTTTGGTGAGATACGAAGGGAAATCAAGTCTAAGAGGATGCATGCACCTGGGTCATGAGGTCAGGGATAACACCACCAAAATACTTCATTTAATCTCCTACATGCATCGCAATCGCATCCCTACCTGTCTACCAGCCTGTGACACAGGCGTTCTACAGGGTCAATCTGATTATCCCTACAGCAGATTGGTTTGAGCCCTAAACTACTCTTTTATGTCCTTATATTCCACTCCCTCGGCTAAGGTCATGGCTAATGGGGAGCAATCTGAGGAAGAGTCCAGACAGAGTCCCCCCTTTGTCCCCTCTTATTTGCCATAACTATAGAACATCTGGCACAGGCAGTTCAAAACAACGATTCCATACACAGTATCCCCACCCCCTCGACTCACTGTATGTTATCCCTTTAAGCAGATGATCTGTTGCTATAGGTTACACAACCCAAAATTAGTATTCCCTCTTTTCTCCATGAACTCAAGAGATTCGGCTCCCACAGTAATTTTAAGTTGAACATCTCCAAAACTGAGGCATTAAATCTCTATACCAGCTCAAGTATTGTCCATGATTCAAAACAATTTTCCCTTTCACTGGCAGACCAAATCGATTAAATATTTAGGGACGGAGATACCACGGGACATACATGACCTGTACTCTCTAAATTTCAGTCCCCTACTAACCAAAAGACGGAGGTCCTTCGAATCTTGGCATCACCTCAAGATACCGTGGTTGGAACGCACCAACATCTCCAAAAGATGGATATTCTCCCTAAATTATTGTACCTTTCAGGCACTCCCTATATTCCTTCCGTCTGCTTTTTTCTGCACCCTATGCTCCCTGGCAATTAAGTTCTTATGGCATCATCACCCACTCAGACTAAAACATAAAATATTATGTT
This sequence comes from Glandirana rugosa, assembly GCA_018402905.1. NCBI lineage: Eukaryota > Metazoa > Chordata > Amphibia > Anura > Ranidae > Glandirana > Glandirana rugosa. The sequence goes on from BLSH010268517.1 coordinate 324,288, forward strand.
CCCACAAACTTGACGGGGGAATTTGTTTACCGGACTTTGAAATCTACCACGCTTCAGCCATGTTTTCTAGATTGCTTGAATGGTTTAATCATCCATTCAACAAACCTTCCACGGTGATAGAACAAGACATGGCTCTGATGGACCTCCATGCTCTATTATGGGGCTATGGCGCCTCGACGACGATATCCCCTTTAACCTTAGCTCCCTTATTTCTCTGGTATCGGTGTCGGGAGTGCTATTCAAAGTCTACAGATCCTAGCCTGTTAACCTTCTTCGAAAATCCAGCTCTCCCCGATAGCAGTGGACCCATGATGTATGCCACATATGACAGAGCGTCGTGGCCCACAGCTCGATCTTTTGTCCACGCCACAACGGGCTCCTTCCAGCCACGGACTGGAGACCATGCCCACCCAACTGACTGGCTGACTAACCTATGCCTAGAGAAATTCTGTAAACCTTTACACCGATCTAGACAGATCCATAGACCTCTCACAGCTTTTGATGGAATGTGTAGTCTCTCTCAAACTCCAGGCCACATGCTGCCTTTGATTTAGAAGATCCTCTCCCATACACATAATATCTTGTCCGCCTACACGCGTCTATAGTCCAGGGACCTAGAGATGGAGATTCCCCTGGGTGACTGGCACACCTCATTCACACATAAATCTTCGGTATCCACCCTTGTTCAGGAGAAAAACTACAAATTACTTTCCTGTTGGTATAGGAATCTGGTTTCTGGCTTTTCCCGAACACCCCAGATACATGCTGGTGCTGTCATGGAACGAGAGGAACATATCTGCATATATGGTGGGAATGCAGCCATATACGCCCCTTACGGAGAAGGCCATTCAGATTTACAAAGTCTACAATGAATCTCTCACGCCCTCCCCTAAAATTGCACTCTTATCTATTCTCCCAGGCTTGGTTAAATCCCAAAAAACAAACCTCCTCAGATTATTCCTTTCAGCTGCTCGTCAAGTTTTCACTAAATTCTGCAATACAGATATTACCTCCCCTCTCCGTAGGTGGGTTGATATTCTCAATGACACCAAGCTCATGGAGGAGATGCAGGTAAGACAAATGGACTTGTGGCAGAAGCACATCAAGCTGTGGTACATATGGCCCACTTTTCCTCCTCGGACAGATTTTTGAGGAGACTACATAACTCAGGAACCTCATGACCAGTCTGGGTTGGGTACCCTCGCCTCACTTTGACCTGTACCCAAGGATGGTGCATCAGTCTGGATGCCCGTCACAAAACCAATGTAACAATTACATATCCTGTAGGAAAGTAACACTGAATACTGTATTTCCCTTCCTTCTCTCTTCTCCCCTCTCCCATTCCTTTTTTCAATCCCTTCTGTACATTCTCTACTGGACACCTCTCACTAGCCATAATTTTGCTACCAACTAGTTACCAGTGTTCTCTTTATGTGTATTTTTGGCATCCATTCATCATTATTCCCCTTCTTTCTGTATGCCTTATTGTTTCATTTGAAAATCACTGAATACAAATATATTCAACCTAAAGGAACGCATGCAAACAATATAACATTCCTCAATAGAACCCTGAAAGTGCAGCAGCTGATTGATTTTTATGAAATCACTCCTATCCACATTCATTTTGTACATGAACACAGACAACAGCTATTTCTTCAGAATGACAAAAGGTAGGAATCTGCAACAAAGTTTGTTAAAAATCCTTGCAATATACACCCAGAGGGGACTTTTTTTTTTCTCAACAAAAGTTTAAAAAATTATTTAAGCTTTCAAGTATCTTCTCAACTAAATAATTTAAACTAAACAGTCTGTAGTTACTTGGTAAAGGCTTTGACGCCTTTTTAAATATAGGCACCACAATGGCCTTACGCCAACCCAGTAGTACCATTGCAGTTATTAAAGAAGATCTTAAAATTAGAAACAATGACTTATAAAACAACAGAGCTCAACTATTTGAGGGCCTGTGTGTGTAAGCCATCTGTTCCAAGTGTTCATTCACTTTATTGGTCCAGGTGCTGCTGGACCATATCAATTTTGAGCCAATGTGGAACAATTAAGGCTATATGTCAATACTAGCCCCATTATGGACTTGAGCTCCCTCATTTTCCTTTGCATACACACAGCTGAAGAAGGTATTTAATACATTTGCCATCATTTTGTCCCCAACCGCCAACTCAAAATGATCTTATTACATGCTCAGACCTAACTTTGATGAATTTTTCTCCAATAATTAACTTTGAAAAATACACATCCATATGCAGCTCCACTCATAATGCTTCAGCACCATCACGCTTTCCATCAAGTCCTCTTTCACACTTGCTTTGAGATCATTTCTCGCATACAGACACTGCCACCTTTTCGTGTTAGCATGTCTCTGTGAAAGAGCATAACCGGGAATATTAATATCACAATCATGAAGAATGAAGCAAAAATTCAACAATACCAATTAAATCATAGTTATCCCCCAACCTTCCCATAAACCTCTCCCCCAGGACACCAGACTCCCTTCCATTTTGATGCAAACCATCTTTAGCATATAGGTTGCACCCTGATGAAAAATCAGCCCAGGGCTCTAGAAACCAAAATCTTTCCCTCTTACACCATGTATTTAGCAATGGATTCAGTCCTTTAAGCTCTTTTTGCCCTTCCTATATTGAGCAGGGCATAGGCAATATTCTAGAGAATATAACCTTGGAGGTCCTTCCCTTCAACTTGCAGCCTGGTTCTCTAAATTTGTTAAGGATCCTCCATCTTCCATGTATTCTGTAAAGGGTTCCAACATGGGCCAGGTCATGCCCAGCCCCTCCCAGTACTTTATCAACATGGTACATCACATACCGAGCCCTGGCCCCAGGCAGACAGCAAACCATTGGTTGAGGCAATCCTGACAATGATTCTTCTGATTATAGAATCCACAATTTCCACCAACTGTCTATGCCTACCTGCATTACTCTTACCATGCCTATTAGATGGGCTGCTATTTTGGCTGTTAGGGGTAGCAGTGACATCTAGGGCTGCCACCTCTGAGTCTGACACATCTACATCTTCACCCAACTTGGCAAATTTGTTTGGGTGCTCAAAGGACTGGCCTTTCTTTTCTGTGAGCCTCTACCACTTCCTCTAACTACATTAACCCACCTTCCTACCTGAACAACCCGACTTACCCCTCCACATCAACCCCATTAACTACCCGCTCAGTGAGCAGAAAACGCCTTTCAAGGTGTCAGTTCTGATCAGTGTTGCAATTTACCCCCCTAACAACCAGAATATAAACCAGCTCACATCTGTTACAGCTGCTCTGAGCTTCCAGAATGGTAAACATCTCACATCTGTCATGCAGTATTAATCCTGGAGCCGTTGTGCCATTACTGTATACATGTGGCACACTGTGCACTGAGCAAAACCTTCAAACCTGCTAGTGCTCATTATCAATTATAATAGTATAACAGGATATTTAAGATGTTACTTACAAGTAACAGTTCAGCTGAGTCTGCATTTTCACAAATATCTTTCATAACAACTCTTCTTATAACATTGCACAAAGTAAATCCCTCTATTAAAGGCTCTAAACAAATTGCTATATATTTTGAAAATTAAACCTGGTAAATTTGAGAAGACATTTAAAATAAATAAAACATACCAAACTAGAACCTTGTTACAAGCACATCAATTCAAATTAAAGTGGAGTTCCACACAGATTTTTTTTGGCATCCACTCTTTTAATACTAAATAGATGTAACCTTTTGTTTCCTTACTTTCAAACCGCCTAGTAATTACATGTATTTATTACTGACAATTTAGTTTCTCTCACTGCTGGACTTTTCCATTTTAGGCGAGGGCATCTGAAGCCCATCCTGGGTCTCCTGGCATCTCTTCCTGAAAGAAGTGCATGGTGGGTAATCATCATGCACTCCTCGATCTCGGTCCGCCTTAAATCGTGTCATTTCCTGTCTGGAAATAACAGGATTTTACAGTACAGGGAAGCCCACTAACTCCTGGGAAATTATGAGTCACATCTCCCAGGAGGCCAGGGGAAGCAGGAAGTGAAAAAGAGCCTAGGACTAAATAGGGGCAGAATACAGGGACCACCTAGCAACAAGCGACTTAGGGCGAGTTTAAATTTTTTTTTCCTTCAAATGTAAGTCTATATAGGCAAAGGACTTGAATGATGTAAAAAAAAAATTCTGGGTGGAACTCTACTTTAAGTTTACAACTAATCAGTTAATACACCACTGTATTTGATTATTTGCAACTCAAAAAGCTCATTACCTTAACGTGATACTAATGGTTTAATTTATAAATAACAAGCATGTTCTACTTACCTGCTCTGTGCAAGTGTTTTGCACAGAGCGGTCCCAATCCTCTTCTGGGGTCCCCTGGTGGTGCTCCTGGCTCCTCCTTGCCTCGAGTGTCCCCTTGGAGAAGCCTTTTCCCTGGGGGCACCTGTGCGGGCACCCTCTAGAGTCCTGCTGCTACGTCCATTGACACAGACAGAAGGACTTGGTCCCACCCCCCACATACCTGGATTTGATTGACAGCAGCGGGAGTTAATGACTCATGCTGCTAACAATCTATCCAATGAGGACCAAAGCCAGCAGCTGGAGCTGCTGGGCTCGTCCGATGCTGGAATGATCGGGTTCAGGTAAGCAAAAGGGGGGCTCTGGGAGGCTGCTGCAGTACAGGAGGTTTTTCACCTTAATGCATACAATGCATTAATGTGAAAAACCTTAAAAACCCCTTTAAGCATCAAGAAGAAATAAATGAAAACTGCTAAAACGTGTGCAACAAACAGATTTTTCAATAAAGTATGGATACCGTACAACACAGTTAGGACTAAGATGGGGGATATAATCAAGCAACAAGTATAGAGTGTGTGATGCTGGAGTCCATGAGAAATGGCAGAAGGCAGACCCAGTACTGAAATATAACTCGCGTTTACACATTGCATCATGATATCCAAGAGTAAAAAAAAAAAAAAAAGGTTTTGTCTGATATAGCAGATTTAGACATATTGCATAATTAATGCTTGAAGACTGATTTTATATGCATCCAACAGGAGTCTGCCTAATTATTCAAAACCACTATAATACATTTTATTGAGTTTTCTTTATTAAACATACAATTATTTTTGGATGTGTATAGATACAGATTTCTCTATTGATAATTATTTTAGAGCAGTTATGAAGACTCCATGAGGTAGTGCATTTACTGTACTTACTAGGAAACAAGACTGAGGTCCACAATATAGCCCCCTCTGCAAACAATAGAACTGCTACACAAAGCCAATTCACCATATTACACGTATTTGACCAGATTCAACACTGAGGACTCAAACACACGATGGCTTTGTGGTAACAGAGTAAAATACGCATTGTGGCAAAGTGTTACACACTTCTGTGCACTGCAGTGCTAATGATTTTGAATGGTACCTCAAAGCACCTATGCATCACAGGACAATTCACTGGCATTGTAGTGCACCACAATGCACAGATGTGAACCATCTGTGCTTGATGGTGTGCCAAATTAGAAAAGAACGTAATAATGTCAATTCTTAAGGTGCACTGCTAGCTAATGAAATATGAATGGGCTGTCTTAAGGCAATACATAGCGCGAATGGAACCTGTTCATGACAATTTTAGACATGCCTATTAAAATATGAATAATGTGTAGTGATGAACATACAGCTGAAAAATTAATATAGACACCATTGAGTTTACAGTCAGCAGTTTCTTTTCCTTTGATAAGGACTGATGCACATGTTCCTCTATGTTGAGTAATGATACCTATGAAGCGATAGCTTCCTTCAAGAACAGACCCCGGTAAAGGACAATTATGAAAGAGCCCTGTATTGTGTAAGCAGATGCATGTGTTAAAATGTGCAGATTCCTTGTTGCCATTAAATTAATAATGCACTGGTTGCAGAAGTAAAGAGTTATAATTATAAAGCAGGCTATTCCCTGTTTAGGGGGAACATCCAAGAGAAGTATTGAAAAGAAATTCTTGTTAATTTTAGTACACTGTTGAATAAAACCATAATTTAGCAAGGTCCCCACAGCTATACAGATTACTACATTTTCTTGCAATGGAGAGTGCATGGCCTGCTACAAGAACATATGCTGAACACCACATTTTGGCACTTATGTGTACAAATCTTTAATCAGGTAAAGTCAAGATGATTCCAATAGGCTAATGCCCATCATTATCCTGTGCACTAATTTTTAAATAAAGCCCTCAATGTCATAGGTATCAAAAGAGGGAGAATATAAAAGAGAAAAATGTTTGGTCTAGAAAACCCACCACCACTTTAAGGCACAACTTCAGTGGCACATCATAATGATACATTATGGATTAAAAAAAAACAAAAAACAAAAAACAGTTCCTTTATATTTTACAATTAATATATGTACCGCTTTTGATTTTCTATTAACAATGAAAAAATGTTTGCAACCTACTATACAGTGTAATTGTAAAAAATGTACATCTGTTAAGCTGCCAAAAAATCAAAATAAAAAATTAATTTCAAATAAAACTATCCCGCTAGGTCAAAAATGTCCTAATATATCTGCAGTTAAAAAATGAAGGTATATTTGCACATCAATAAAAATTAAAATAAATGATAAAAGTAGTGTTGTTGACAGCCGTTAAAAACAGGATTGGCAAAATATAAAAAATCAACTAATTTAGGAGGTTGCAGATGCGAGAATCTGATGGAAATAAGGCACTTCTTGTGCAGGCTGCAGCATCTCAACAGAAGTATTAAAAAAGGGATTATGAATAATGTTCTGGTAAAAACAAGAGGCTAGAAATGATCCTGGAAGCAGGGAGACATTTCAACAGTCAGGGAAGACACAGGAGGTAAGATGAAGGTGGAGCTCTACACAGACGTGGTCAATCTGTCAATGGAGTTATTGACCTCATTTTTGTTAGAGTCCAGTCCTTTAGCAGCATTCAAAGTGGTACGTAAGTTCTCCACAGTCTTTTTCATTGACTTTAATTCCCCAGGGTGCGGCGTAGCCCGTCTTAGCAGTGTTGCCTGAAAATGTGTTTTTTTTAAAAAAAAAAAAAAGGAAAATGTTAAGTCATGTAATAAGTTTTTTTCGCTATAAATTAACAAAGAAGATGAATGAAACACTGCAATTTACTTCCTCAAGTAAAAAACTATATACCAACATATGCTTCAAACAATTGACTGTCGTACATGTTGCAGCAGAGACCTTGGTTAACAAGCTCGGGACTCCTAATTCTAACTGTAGACTTGCACCTAGGGCCACATACCGAAAAATACCACTAGCAGACGGTCATGGAAAACTTGCACAATACTTAATTTGGCCTGTAGTTTATTTCAGGTCAGTTCCTACTTTTACCAGATATACCATGAACCAGCTTTATGGCAAGGCCAGTCGACATCACCCCAAGAAAGATTTGGCCACGTATTCTGCCCATAAACTGCTGGAATATCTGAATGCAGAAACAAGAACTTCCAACACTTGCCAATGCTTGTTAAGCTTTGGGAATTAACCAAAACACTGCCTATCTGTTACCAGTTATGTTCAGATCTTTGCAAACATATGGCCATACGGCTGACCCTGCTGACCTATTGTCCAGCCAGAGCCTTAAAGGTAAACTATATTGCCGCTTAGTCACCAAATCTTTATCCGACTCAATAATATACTGTGCATAATACCTGTATAAGAACCTGTCATTGTGATGAGAAAATGGTGGAGACCATGATGATGAAGTATAGCAAAATTGAGGGCAGCAAGAGGGGTTGGGGTCAATGTTACATGCCCCACAAATCACAACAATACCTATGACTTATTCAGGGCAGGGATTTTAACCGGGCCAAAAGTTTCGCTTGAAAAGGAAAATAAAATGAATTTTGATTTACATTCCCTGCAATGGGCTAGCAGTTTATTTTCAGCCCAGTATCTGACAGTGAAGCAGTGCTACAGTGGAGACACAGGTTAACAAGCCCAGACCTCAACTGTAGTCTTTTACCCTTGGGACATGTACTGAAGCTTACCACCAGCAGACTGCCACAAGAAAACTGCACAATGCTCATTTTCCAAGCAGTGTTAATCTTGTTGACTAAAATATTTTAGTTGACTAAAGCAAGTTAGATGACTAAAATATGACTAAGCCTAAAATTACATTTTAGTCAAAAGACTGACTAAAAAGGAATTACAAAAAAAAGACTGACTAAAACTAAATTGAATTTATATCACAATGGCTAAATCTGCATCTGTAGTGCATGTTCAAACCTTTATACCATAAATAAACATGTTATTGATTTTACTCCAATATAAAATGTTTGGCAGTTATAATAAAATAATGCATTAAAATTTAACTAAACCCATTCGATTTTAGCCCACTAAAATGTACTGGAGATTTTATTAGACTAAAATACAACTAAAACTAAAATGGCATTTTAGTCAATAGACTAACTAAAACAATCAAAATTTTATGTCAAAATTAACACTGTTGGCCAGTAGTAGTGGCCAGGACAGCTCCTATTACTGTGAAACCAACTAACATTGTCCCAAGGATTATTTGGCAAAGGGAAGCAAGACCACGTATCCGGTCCAAAAAAATCTGACAAGTCTAAGTATTTGCAGCTATAATTCAGTAAGCCAAACCTTTTCTTTTCTAGTTTTACTTTAGGCTGGGGAATATTGTATATATTCAAGTGACAACTGTCAAAAGTGGGTGAGGAGATTTCCTGTTACCTTCTGTTGAGTTTTCAAGAAGGAAATTAAAAGGAATCTCTCCAAACTAGAGACAGGATCTAATCAACCTCAACTCTTTCCCAAATGTATTTTTTAATTGTATATAAGGAAAAACATTTTTTTATTTAAAGTCTCTTGAGTGTAAAAAAACACACAGTATTTGCAAACAGGATTCTGTAAATGTTATCAAAATTGCCAAGAGAAAGTGATTGTGGGCATATAAATGTAGATCCATTTACTATTGGTGTGGTATACATTTGTCAAACAATAAGGGGCATTTTATTACAGAAGCATCCATCTTGAATGTGAATTTTTCATTAAAAAAAAACTAGAAATCACAGCATCAACACAAATCATGTGTGATGCAGGGAGCTCTCCTACTGAGCTACTGTATTCTGATAGGGGGACACCTCTCCTCTGCCTGCCAGAAGATACACTGGCGCTACGAGCGCTGATTGAATGCGGGCTTTCAAGCAAGCCCATTAGACAGTAGCCAGTCATTGGACTGGCTTCTGTTGAACAGACGGCTGAACACACGGACAGAAAGTCGTCCACTTCCAGCTGAATCGATGGACCATAGGATTTACATTTACACAGTTGAATATGGACAATTGTCTGAGCTATAAAATGTAATTGAATGTACTCTTTAAGAAGTGACTGTTTGAGAATAGGGGTACTCTGCAGTGGTGTGCTGTAATTTTAATGAAAGATATGTAGTTCGCATGTTACACAAAGATGCTGGTTAATTTTTCTCTAGTGTTTCTCTGTTAAAGGGTATTTTTTCAACATATACTTTTGGGTATTCATGAAATGCAATTACTGCATTTTGCAGTCCTTCCAGGTAATTGATCAAACAGACTAAGAGGGTTATAGGTAATTGCAAGAGACAGCCATTTTTATGTATTGTTTGTGTATAAGTATTTTCACTTAAAAAAAAACAAAAACAAAAAAAAAAACAAAAACACAACATTCCATTGAGAACATTCCAAAATAGAAAAAAAAATAAAAATAAAAAAACAGTCACCGTCTCATCATCTTCATCTTCTTTCTCATCATCTAAAAATCGTATGGCACTTATTCTATTCATTGCTCTTTCATTCCAGGTTTCATCAGACATATCATTCACTAAACTTTCAATAGCCCCGCACCGTGGTAAAAAGTCTGTGGGATAAAAAAACATATTAGTCAACTTCATGAATGCTGGTGCTAAAATATAAATGATTCCAGTAACTTTAAAAATAAATCTCACCAATAATTAAAAAGTTCATAAATGAATTAATTCAAATGTGTCACCAATTTGCAGATGTGCATAAATAAAGAAGCTCCACCAGTTCATTCAAAAGGTGTCAACATAAAAATAAAATAAAAAGCTTCCAACAGTTCAGCAACAATTTATCTGGTGAATATCATCTTAACATGTACTAAAGTGGAAACAAAATGCTGCACCTATACAATTTTTTTGCATAAAGGACTATTTCTGTTGCTACCATATCTCACTGTATTAGTTTTACATCTTTGCACAGCATGGTAAAGGTGTTTGGAGTCTAAGATACACTTAGTTCCAATGTTTCCAAAGTTGATGGTCACGGCTAGTGCCCGTGTCGCCCGTCATGGCCAGAGCCTGTACTTCAAGTGCTGCTGATCACAGCCAGCCATTCCAGGGTTGGATTAAGGATTGCTTTCCAAAATTTTCCAAAAACTTGTGGAAAAACGAAATGTTCATGCCCCTAGAAAGCCTGCAGGTGGTCCTTAAATGTTGGGCCCCCTATTTGGCTAGGCTGCAAAAATTCTCACAAATTAGATATTTCTATACTCTGTAGGAGTAGTAGAATGTGTTTCAGGGTATAATTCTAAGTATGCCTATGTTGTGTGGGAGAATTTTTTTTTATGACAACTTTCTGGGAAAAAAATTGAAAATACTCACCATGCCTCTTAGAGACGGTTCACATGGGCAACTTGTCAGGCGACTTGAGTCGCCTGACAAGTCGCGCTCCATGCATTGCAATGGAACCGTTCTAATAGGAGCAAAGTTGCGCTGTGCTGGGCGGGTTAGTTGCTCCTGAAGTCAGATTGTCCCTATGTAAACCGTCTCTTACTAAATGAAATACCTTTGGGATTTATTTTCCAAAAAAAAACACATTTTGGGGGTGTTTGCACTGTTCTGATGTTTTATAACCTCAAGAAATGATCTAGGCAATCGGAACAGCGGGGTTCATAAATTTCAAATATACGGGCATGGCCAAAATCATTGGCACCTCTGCAATTCTGTCAGATAATGCACCACTTCACCCAGAAAATTGTTGCAAATACAAATGTTTAGGCATTCTCGTGTTTTTTTTTCTTTTGTTTGTATAGGTATGACACATAAAAAGTGAAAACATTCAACGCAAAACTCCAAAAATGGACTGTACAAAATTATTGTCAACCTCAATTTAATATTTGGTAGCACACCCCTTGGAAAAAATAACGGAAATCAATCACTTCCTGTAACCATCAATGAGTTTCTTACACCTCTCTACTGGAATTTTGGACCACTCTTCTTTCGCCAACTGCTCCAGGTCTCTTGCCAATATTTTTTTACCATGACTGTATACCAGTTTGTAGATTCTATAGCTTTCGCACTAGTTTGGTTATTAGCGAAGAAATGCAGCAAAATGAATTTTGGCCTACATTTATGAAGAAATATTTTTTAGTAATATATTTTATATCAAAGTAAGCAAAAGTTGCTGGTACTGAAATGGTTAAAGTGCCATTGACCACTAATGGTTGTGAAATTGTTTTTTTTTTTTTTTGGGTGTGTGTGTGTGTGTGCCCCTCTGACCACAAAATCACTAACCAAACTAAGGGGACAGTAGCAATTTTAAAGCAGCTAAAATGCATCTTCTACATGTTTGTTGACTCCATCCATGCTTTTATGTAAGTAATACAAAAATCTTAACAAATGTTGTTTGTTTTATATGCAGAGCAACCACTGGACTCCCAGTCAGAAAAACGACTTTATATTGCAAAAAAGCAGTAGAATACTTACCTTGGCCACTAGTTTCAGAAGGCATCTGTGGTAGTAGTACACACGTCAAAACCTTTTCCCCAGTCTCAGGATCAACATCTGTTTGGAAAGTCAGCAGAGGCTGGGACTGGTTATCCGATAACCATAATGCCTTCAATTTCAGTGAGGTCAATGACAGAGGTAAATGGGATAACCTATAAAATCCAAAATAAAACATTTTATAAATTAAAATAGCTAGAGAGTCATCAGTATATATTTATTGCTTTACCAGCTCCTTTGCTACTGCTAATAAAATAGTTTGCAGCCACATGAGTTAAAAGTAAAACTAAAATTAAAATATGGAACGCTTGCATAAAATCAAAATAAGAACAATTATGCTTCTAAGTTCTAAGAACACTTGACAATGTGGATCTCCGTAAATCAAAACAGAAGTCATAAAAATTATTGGATGTTGAATGCACTGCAATAGGTAGAGTACCTACATGACTAACCTGAGTGATTCACTTTAAATTATCTGGGATTTGCAGAATTACTCATAAAATCACTCCAACAAAACTAAGAAGCATATTGTTACCTGTTCCCAGCAACATCCAAGACATGGAGTTCAGTAGCTTGTGCAATTTCTGGAGGAATACGAGTCAGACGGTTTTCACGCATACAAAATACATTAAGATTACAACATCCGCCAATCTGTAACAATTACAACAAAACAACATGCAAGTGTTACTAAAGGTAAAGATGTTATTTTTATTTAAATAAACATGTTATACTCACTTGCTCTGTGCAATAGTATTGCATACAGAGTGGCCCCAAAACTCCTCTTCTGGGGTCCCCTGCCAGCGTTCTTGGCTTCTACTTGTTCGTGTGCCCCCCATAGCAAGCGGCTTCCTATATGGGTTACTGAGCTGTGTGTGTCTATGGAGCCGCAATCCATAGACACACACAGCAGGGCTTAACCATGCCTCATGTTCCTCCTCACTGCATTTGATTGCCTGTGTGAAGGGGAGGAGAGGTGAGAAGAGATGCAGCCGTGCACAGCGCTGGATCTCTTCTCTCAGCTTGTCCCCATCACACAGGGAAGGGGGGGGGGGGGGATGGAAGGACAGAAAGATAACAAAAGTTTTTGCAGGGAATGCATTTAGGTAAAAAAAAAAAAAAAAAAAAAACAAACATATCGCTTTAGAACCACGTTTTTTTTAACACTAAAAAAAAAAAAAAAAAA
>BLSH010268517.1:337252-353943 GCA_018402905.1 Glandirana rugosa
GTCTTCCGTACATCAAGAGGGAGAATCAGATAACTATGAAAGACGTCGGGACCTTGTACTGTCGAGCATCTAGTGTTCAGGTCACAAGACGACCGAGGATTTGTTTGATTTTTTTTATTTTCCTTGAAAAAAAAAAGCACATATTTTTACAAGGAAAAAAAAAAAAGTTCCTTTTATTTTTTTTAGTTTGTTTAGGAGCCAGCAGAACACTGGACTTGTGATCTACGAGCTGTCATGTTCCAGGGCTGCAGAAAGTATCAATAGACTAAGAGGGAGAACTACATGCCTTCTGCCGTGGTGGAGATGGGACTTGTAGTTAATTCATTTACAGACCACTGTGAATGAATGATGCAGCTGTGTGGGTGGAGGAGGTTGGAAACTTTTGGGGGGGGGGTTACATGTTACACCCTAAATACGGGTGTAACATGTTGCTAAAGATGAACTTAGCCTTTGAAGTGACTGTAAAGTTGGCATTTTATTTCAACGTAATGCATTCCCTGTATTAAGATAAATAAATGTTCCAGTAACTGCATTTCTTCCCAGCCCCCCCCCCCCACCAAAGCCATTGGTGTCAATCAAATCCTGTAAAGAGGAGGAGGGGGGCAGGGCTGCGCTATGTTTGTCGATGGACACACACAGCCTTGGGAACATGCAAATAGGAGTGTTCCTGTAGCAGCTAACTTGCAGAAGAGAAGAAGTCAACTGAACCGAATGGGGACCCCAGAAGAGACGTTTGAGACATGTTTTATTATTTTAGCGGGAAAAAAAGCCTTTATAAGCACTTTATATACTTTTACAAAGTTTAAAATCGGGTTGATGCTTAAATCAAAAGTCCCCATTGTCTCTCTCCCTTACCCCCTCAATACAATCAGCAACATCACCTCACAACCCCTCGCATACACACGAACGTTCCATAGACTTGAAAAGGACAATACTCCTGCAGTACGGGTATGTCCCATTCAAGTCTATGGGAAGTTAGGACATAGGTAGCCCATCACAAGATTTTTAAAGGCGGTGGTGCAAGCTGTGTGAGAGCCAAAACCATTATATGAAGTAGGAAATATCTTGCAATTGACACAACTGATTCTACTGACTGATTTATACAAGAGGACTTTTGAATAAACATAGACAAACTTTAAATTTCATTTTTTGTTATTAATTTACTTGGCAATCTTGCAAATACACTACACGTTTCTTTGAAATCCTTTAACATGCAATATAGTCAAATTGTTTTGAAAAAACAAAGCAGACGTAGCACTGTTGCTGTTCTCCAACTTCTAGATGGCACACTTTGAATAATAGAAACAAGTACAGTTTTACCTTAAATCAACAGACTACATTCAAACTTATTGAAGATTAAGAAATAATAAAATTACAAGTTTTATTATTGTCAAATATTGAATAATAGGTTTTCTTTAAATTACGCCTCTGCTTTGTTAAGCTGCACAAATGGCCCAAATACAAATACAAGCAGAGCCATCTTTAAAAACAACAAGAAACATGGTCGTCTTACTCTGGAATGCACACTGCTGGGACCAACTATTGCTTTTCCAACGTTGTACACATGCAGTTAAGTTACTGCCATTTTTTTTTTAAAGGAGAAAAGAAGAGCAATAAATGATCAACCGTAAATAGATTTTCAGAAAACTGCTGGAATATCTGTGAGGAGGGTGAATAAAAATCATAGAGGTTTTAAAAAAATAAAAAAAATCTGATTTTTTTTATTTAAATCAGATTTTTTTTGATTTTTATCAACTTAATTTTAATAAAATGCTTTTTGAGTAAAAAATCTATCTAAAGATAGTCTTCTATTTAGGATACAGTAATAATTTAGTTTATTCAGCATGAAATGGAGCTTAGTTATGTAGCATGAGGCTGTATATTCTGCAATATTTACATTTCTGGTAAACTCATTCAATAAATCCAAGCTCTGCGAGCTGAGATAACATGCACTGCATTGATGCATTCACACAATTTCACAGTAACCATGAGATAAAACAAAGTTCAGGAATATTCCTTTATCCCATTGTTTAGCAAATCTATGTACACTACAAACTGTGTGATTGAATCGGTTCTGATATCGCTGTTCTACTAACCTGACAGCTTATTATTCTAAATGGGAAACCTTAATTTTGTTTGCAAGTATTAAATATTCTAACTACCAGCAAGAAGTCCTTCTTTTTAAAGATCACCTGTCATTTCAGATCCATCATGGCAGCGCCTGTTAGTGGGCATCCACTTATTTGCTGCCACCACGTCCCTCACCTTGTTGTGTCACTGCAGCATCACCAGCCGTCCCATTAAAGAGAATGGGACTGTCGGTGAGTCAACAGCGGGTCAGAGGAGGAGCCGCTGCGGGACAAAGATGACAGCTGCTCTTTAAAAATTATGATTTAAATCAAGCCTTTTTACCAGTGATTTAAATTGTGATTTAAATCAAATCCATCCTGTCTGAGCAGAAACAAATATTTTTAATGCTTGCAAACGCATGTGTCAAAGAATAAACAATACACTGCTTTTCTGTTTCCAACCTTGTTTGAATCTTTGTGAATATAGGGCCATGTGGCTGATCCTACTATTTTATTAGCAGAGTTCCAGCACCACACTCCAGCTGTAGCTTTAAAAGGTGAAGTATGTTGCATTTTTAGTGGCAAACAGGAAAAACACTCTGTTCAGGGAAGGGGTCTGAGGAGGCAATGTACTTGACCCTAATAATATAGAGATTAAAATGGGGATAGACGAATACAGCATGAGAACAGTTTAAGAACAAATTAAAAACAAGAGGAGAAAACTTAAATCTTTATAATAAAATTTAAAATAAATAAATAAACAAATGTTATGTATTTACACACGTAGGTGTGGACACATATATGCAGAAAGAAAGCCATACATGAGCCTCCTGTGTGTAATCTTCTTGTCTTGTGCGGTTTGTTTCTTTCTGCATATATGTGTCCACACCTATGTGTATGAATACATAGCATTTGTTTTTTTTTATAATTTCTGTGAAACATTTGCCCATCACTGGTGATGCAAACAGTCCCAAATAGTTTCCAATATAGTTTGAAGCCGCTTCCCCTGCTCTGTAGACCGGAAGTGATGTTGCTCCCAAGTCTCCAGCATCACTCGCTACCCAGACTGAGCTGTAAGTACCGAAACCACCATACAAGCCATCAGCTGGACCCCAGGGACACAGATACAGAGTGACTCCCCCCAGATTTACACAGCAGGATCATCATGACAATAATGTGTTTACATCCTATTCTTTTGTGAGTAACTGATTTGTATCCTTACCATCATTCATTTTTTTTTAATGCTGCACTTAGAGGCGCTGTGCTTTCTTTACCTTATATTTTTACTGAGCACATATTTAGTCTACTCACCATTATTAATGTATAGAATACCTGTAAAAGAACCTGTGACTGAAAGATCAGGAAATGATGGTACAGTGTCTTCACCAGGGCCGCTGATAAGGCAGTACAACTGGTCCTGTTGTACTGGACCCAGGTCTCATCAGCTAAAGAGGGGGCCCAGGGAAGCTTTCTTGTTCATTTTACCTAGGTGAATAAATTGATATTTACTAGACCACATCCCCACTCCTACTTGCTTACCAGGGCTTAAATTAGATTTCCTTGTACCCCATCACATGAACAAAAAGGGCCCAGAAGGTGGGATCAGAAGAACTTTTTTCTTTCCATTTTTGGTAAGTAGGTGCATAAAGTCAGGGTCGCTGTTCTGCTGCACCTCGAGAGGGGGGTGTAGGGGGTCCCATCAAGAAGGCTGTACGGGGCCCCATGATTTCTAACAGCAGTCTTGGTCTCCACAAATTTAATTTTATTATTTGATATTGATATTTGATAATGAGGGTCAATAAGAGGGGGTGGCGCAACGTGTGGTCCCACATGCACCACAGCAATGCTCATTACTTTGTCAGGACTTTGAGCTACAGTTAAATTTGAAAAGGAAAAAGACATGAATACAGGAAATTCAATTCAAGCATAAGTTGTTGCTAACTCTTCTTAATTCTCATAGCTTAGATAAATTCATATTTAAAATGGGCCTCAACTCTTTACCGGACAGGCATTACTAACTGGCCTGAGAATCAGATACAGAGATGACTCCTTTATGCATGCCAAAAAAACAGTCCAAGGCTGGTATGTATGGTCACCAAATGCTGCATTATTCTATTACGTACCTCTTTTGGCAAAGACATTAATTTATTCCTATCAACATTCAAATTGTTCAGTTTCTTCAATTTCCCGATGCTTCTTGGCAGAATCTGTGGTATAAAAACAGAGCGTTTGCATAAATCATGTGTTCAGGTCTGCAGAAAGATGCTAACCTGAACAGAGACAGATCGGGAAATATCAACAAGTTTGCTCCAATTAATGCCATATTTAATATTATTTTTCATTAGATAAAAAGAAAAGAAATAACACAATGCAAGGTTGAACTTCAGGAACTATTCCACAAATTATCCAAATCTTTTAATGCAAGCCGATTATAACATATACTATATTTAGCAAAAAAAAAAAAAACACAGAAATTCAGATGAAGAGCTTTAGAAAAATAGCAATAATAAATTCACGTTATGTACTCGAAGATTGGAGTTTCTATTTTATGCAAATTACTTTTACAAGACAAATGAGGTTTTCATTTGGCAGCAAAATGAAATGTCTTTTTTACAACAGGGAGATGAGAAAACAATGCACTTTGTTGTGCGGTTTGCCGGTTTAAAGTAATAACCTAATATAGTCAATATCTTTGGATGTAGCATTCTGTGATATAAGCAAATGTCTGCAAAAACCACAGAGCTGAAGAAATGAATTGATGCCATTTGTAATATGGGGAGCCAGGAATCACCAGCCAGCTGCTTGCAAAAGTAAACAGTCTTTAGTGTACTCAAAAAACAAACAAACAAAAAACAGCTTTCTTCAGCAAAACAATCTATAATTCTGGTATAATGAAAATAACACGATGGCTCACTGCCAATATACTAGTGCCACACCAAGGTTTAGGGTTCCCATTTGCTTTAAGGTACTGCAAAGGCTGGAGGGGCCACACACTTGCTCATAGCTGTGAACTACTCCACTCCATCTCACCGATAGGTGCTGACTCTTATGCCTTTTCAGGCCCCTCTTGCAGGCAGGTTTACCATTTTGGGACCAAAAGGTCCTGTGATCAGGGTTTGGAGGCGCTTTCCCTCCCAAAGTCTCTTAGCCTCCGAATTCTAGGTCTCAAATGAAGAGAAATGTAAATCAGTTCTATCCTCCAAGCAAACTACCCCTGAAATCCCTCAGCCTGCATGGATGGGAACCACGAGTAGAAAAAACGTCTTCCCACTGTTCCCTTAAAGGGAGCACAACCCAAATAACAAGGACATGCACCTCCTGTCCAGGACCCATCCTCAGAATCCTGTACATAGTAAAACAAAAAGGCAGAAATTCCTCTTATTAAAAAAAAAAAATCAACCTTTTTTTACATTTGAGCGTCACCTTAACATAAATCAGTCTTGTGACACAAGCAACCCCCAGATTACTAAGTTAGGGAAGCCAAAAAAGCAATTCCCAATATACATTTTTTTTTATATGCTGCAAAATACATCTTTAGCATATCCATAAATAGGAAAGACTGACTTATTTAAAATGGCATACACCCTCTGCTGCTATCCAAACCATTCTGCTTTTACTAATAAAAAGTAGAACAATTTGACATGACAAACTGACCACATAATACAAAGGAAGAGTATGCAGCAGTGAGTGCCCCCTTACATCACACTTTTCAAAGTCAAATCACCCCCCTCTCTCTCTTACAGTCCTACCTTACACAGCAGGAATGTTACCAAAAGGGTACTTGGTTGCTAGGACTGTCCTGTATCAGAGCAACTAATCACCAGCTTTCTAACGTGAAAACTTTGGTATCTCCCGCTTTCTGTCCAGACATGCTGTGTCTCCCTGTCCTCTGCTCTATTGTGAGGATGACAGCAGCAGCAGGGTAGAAATGACACCACCAGGGAGAGAACACCCGTCAATGTTGCCACTAGCATTGGTCTTTACATAGGTGAGCTGTGACCCACAGAACCTTGGAAATGATAGATATATTTTTTTTCATTGTGGGTAATGGATACAAACAAGCAGCATTTAATTGCATTGTCTTACAAAAATTATATTGGTTTATGTATTTTGAAAAACTAAAAGAAAAGAAAAAAAAAAAACAAAGGTTTAGTTTAGTGCACAATGTACAATTTGTATTCTGTTTATTGCAATATTAGAATTATAATTTAAAGGTGAAATCCAGGAATTCAACCACTGTAAAATGCGCTGGCAAACTAGGAGTTAATTCCAAAGAGGAAGCCTTTGTATTCCGTGAATGAGTTAACTTGAGTAAATTTAACACAAATTGGCACAGCAGCTTCACAAGCTGAGACCAGAGGGTTCAGCATCGGAGTGCTGGAAGCCTAGTGATAGTTATGTGCCTGGCACTCAGAAAAAAATGTCAACTGTAAAATAAGTGTACGATAGTGGTGCACTAAATGGAAATTTTGGTGCCAAAACCGAAAATGCACTAAGCCGAAAACAGAAAATGACAGTTTTTAAAAAAATATTTATATTTTTACATACAATGGTCATATGCAGCCTACCTGTGCCTGGGCACTGACAGGCGGCACTGATAGGTGGCACTGACAGGCGGCACTGGTTGGAAGCACTGATAGGCAGCACTTATAAGTGGCACTGACAGGTGCCACTGGTTGGTACTGACAGGTGGCACTGGATGGTACTGGCAGGTGGCACTAGCATGTGGCACTGATTGGCACTGACAGGCAGCACTGGATTGTACTGACAGGCGGCACTGGATGGTATTGGCAGGTGGCACTGACAGGTGGCACTGGATGGTACTGGCAAGTGGCACTGACAGGCAGCCCTGGATGATACTGGCAGGTGGCACTGGGATGTGGCACTGACAGGCAACACTTGATGGTACTGGCAGGTGGCACTGACAGGCTGCATTTGATGATACTGGCAGGTGGCACTGACAGGTGGCTTTGGACTGTACGGGCAGGTGGCCCTGATTGGCACCGACAGGCAGCAGTGGATGGTACTGGCAGGTGGCACTGATTGGTACTGACAGGCAGCACTGGATGGAACTGGCTGGCACTGGCAGAAGAGATGAGTAGATTCACAAAGCACAGTGCATGAAACTGACCTAATTACACTGGAATGCAGAGAATGGAGAGAGAGAGAGAGAGAGAGAGAGAGAGAGAGAGAGAGAGAGAGAGAGAGAGAGAGAGAGAGAGAGAGAGAGAGAGAGAGAGAGAGAGAGAGAGAGAGAGAGAGAGCAGTCAGATCTTCACTGAGATCGGAGGTGGGTGTGACTGAACAGCTAATACCAGAGTCCCGCCCACCTCCCGACATCAAGTTGAAAATCTGACAGCTCTGCATTCCAATGTAATTAGGTCACAGTATGTAATAAAATGTAATTTGTGAATCTTCTCATCTCCCACATCCATTGCGGGTATGTGATGCACACATACCCTGCAATGGACGGTACCCGCCCCCTTTTCGGTATTGGCCGGTTCTTTTGTTTCGGCCGATACCGAAAACACTGATTTTGGCCGAAGATGCCGATAATTATTGACTGCCGAAATTTCAGTGCATCCCTAGTCTACGAGGTAGCGTGGACCTAGTTTACCTAGTAAAGGTACTTCAGTCTCCCCCCCAAAAAAAAAAAAGTCAGCAGCTGCAAATACTGTAACTGCTGATTTTTAATATAAGGACATTTACAGTTGTGTGCAAAAGTTTAGGAACCCCTGACAATTTCCATGATTATCATTTATAAATATTTGGGTGTTTGGATCAGCAATTTCATTTTGATCTATCAAGTAACTGAAGAAAACAGTAATATTTCAGTAGTGAAATTAGGTTTATTGGATTAACAGAAAATGTGCAATATGCATCAAAACGACATTAGACAGGTGCATAAATTTAGGCACCCCAACAGAAAAATCACATCAATATTTAGTAGAGCCTCCTTTAGCAGAAATAACAGCCTCTAGACGCTTCCTATAGCTTGTAATGAGTGTCTGGATTCTGGATGAATGTATTTTGGACTATTCCTCCTTCCAAAACATCTCCAGTTCAGTTAGGTTTGATGGTTGCCGAGCATGGACAGCCAGCTTCAAATCACCCCACAGATGTTCAATGATATTCAGGTCGGGGGACTGGGATGGCCATTCCAAAACATTGTACTTTTTCCTCTGCATAAATGCTGAGTAGATTTTGAGCAGTGTTTTGGGTCTTTGTCTTGTTGAAATATCCAGCCCTGGCGTAACTTCAACTTTGTGACTGATTCCTCAACATTATTCTCAAGAATCTGCTGATATTGAGTGGAATCCATGCGACCCTCAACTTTAACCAGATTCCCAGTACCGGCACTGGCCACACAGCCCCACAGCATGATGGAAGCCCCTTGTTATGACCAAACCTTATTCCAAAATGAAGCTGGCTTGTCCAAATGTGCGTTTGCATACCTCAAGCGACTCCGTTTGTGCCGTGTGTGCAGAAAAGGCTTCTTTAGCATCACTCTCCCATACAGCTTCTCCCTGTGCAGAGTGCGCTGAATTATTGAACAATGCACAGTGACACCATCTGCAGCAAGTATATATTGTAGGTCTTTGGAGGTGGTCTGTGGGCTGTTTTTGACCGTTCTCACCATCCTTCCCCTTTGCCTCTCCAATATTTTATGTGGCCTGCCACTTCTGGCCTTAACAAGAACTGTGCCTGTGGTCTTCCATTTCCTCCCTATATTCTTCACAGTGGACACTGACAGCTTATATCTCTGATAACTTTTTGTAGCCTTCCCCTAAACCATAATGTTTTCAGGTCATTTGAGAGTTGTTTTGAGGCCCCCGTCTTGCCACTCTTCAGAGGAGAGTCAAAGAGAACAACAACTTGTAATTGGCCACCTTAAATACCTTTTCTCATGATTGGATGCACCTGTCTATGACGTTCAAGGCTTAATGAGCTCACCAAACCAATTGTGTGTTCCAATTAATCAGTGCTAAATAGTAGCAGGTATTCAAATTAACAAAATGACAAGGGTGCCCAAATGTATGCACCTGTCTAATTTAGTTTTGATGCATATCGCGCATTTTCTGTTAATCCAATAAACCTCATTTCATATTCATATTGCTGTGCCCTTCAGTTATTTGATAGATCAAAATAAAATTGCTGATCCAAACACCCAAATATTTATAAAAGACAAATCATGGAAATTGTTAGGGGTTCCTAAACTTTTGCATACAACTGTACCTGTCTAGGGATTCAGCAATGTCTCACCTGAGCCAATTCTTCAATCGGCTTCGGGTGCATCTTAGGTAAGGGAAAAAGGGAGTGATGCCTTGTTTTCTGCCGAGCTGCACCTGGTCAATAGTCCCGCAGTCTTCTGGGACCTGTGATGCGTCCCAGAAGGCTGTGGGGGGTGATTCCGAACCTCCCACACAGATCTGATTGGAAGCGGGTACCTCAAAACCAGATAACCACTGCCCCCCAAAAAGTGCCAAATGCGGCAGTGGAGGGGGGAGGAACTTCCCCTTTTGGGTGAAGTTCCGCTTTAAAGGCCATCTCCACCTTTAACATGATACATTCGGGTTTAGGGTGTAAAACTTAAAATGTTACCAAGCACCCAAATCCTACCCTGCCCCCCAATTCTGGACAATCGGAGTTCTTTTCTTCTCCACTGCAGCTGCTGTCAGATTTAAAATTGGCATCTTTCATTTACAAAGAGTAGTTCTTAAGACCCCTTTCACGCCGGAATGTTTTTCGGTGGTTTAGCACTGGGGCGGTGCACTTGCAGGACAGGAAAAAAAGTCCTGCAAGCAGCATCTTTGGGGGGCGGTGGGAGAGCGGTGTATTCACCGCTCCTCCACCGCCCCTGCCCTTTGAAATGAATGGGCAGCGATTCCAAGGCGGCTGAAGGGAAGGCTGAATACAGACACTAGTCCATGCAATTCAATGTGTGTGTGTGTTCAGCAAAAAATTGAAAGCTTCTATAGAAGTAGTAAGTGAGAGATGAGCACAATTGGATGGCTGGGCCAGAAATAGCAACAGAAAACACTTCCATTATGAAAAATGAAATTCTGCCCAAAAAGGCGAACAATAGCCTTTAAACAAAGGGGGAATACTACACTATGGAAAACATGGTTCTATCCCAACTTTTTTGAGACCTATTGCTGCCTATTTCAAAATGATCTTATTTTTTTCTTAAAATGGTACATTTTCTCAATTTAAAAATTTTAGATGTTTTTCTATATTCTATTGCAAATGACATATGGGTTTATGAAATTTATAAATCCTTGCATTTTCTTTATTATGCATGGAGGTTGTGTAAAAGATCTATGTACTTCTCTTTTATTTTTCACTATAGTCTGCAGGGGTCTGATATACAGATCATTTTTACACATGGTAGGCAGAATAGATTAGAGGCGGGAATGGATTTAGGAATAGTTAGTGTTTGGCTTTAATTCCACTTTAAGGCCTCATGCACACAGGATGTTTGACTGTTTTACAGCAGCTGTTTTTAAGCTGTAGACGTTTTTTCTACAGTCAATAAACCCTCCATCATGTTATCCTATGTGTTCATGCACACGTAGGCTGTTATCAACTGTTTTGCAATGACGTTGAGCTGTAAAAAAAACCCAAGATCAGAGGGTTCGGAGAGACGTTTTTCAGCTGTAAAAATGTTCAAATGCCAAAAAACGTTGATCCTCAACGTTTTTGGATGTTTTAGATCAATTGGAAAAAAAAACAAAAAAAAAACGCTGCCCCTTTAAAAACGCGCAAAAACTGCAGTAATATAATGCTGGTAAGAGCTGAAAAAAAATCACTGATAAGCTACTGACATCTTCTGAACGTTTTTTTAAAAGTCTTGTGTGCATGAAGCCTAAGGGCTCACCTAGATCTGAGTGACTCATCCTTCCTCCTCTACAGTTTCAGCCGATATGAGCTAATTTTATCTTTAGAACAGAGATACTTCTCTGTAAATTCTCTGTCATGGGTGCACACTACTAAATATTTACCAGTAACAAAGATTTTATACACATAGCAACACTAAAGATATAAAACAGTTAAAAAAAAAAAAAAAAAAAAAAAGGTAATGTAGCAAATGATATAGACCAAATTCCCTTGAGAAAAATACAGCAAAACTACCTAACCTAAGCCATTACTTTAACATGACCACACCAAAAGAAGTAAAGATGCCTGCATATCAGTAACGTAATCAGCTTCAAATCTCAAATACTGCAGTGAAGATTCACATTGACCTACTAAATACCCTTACAAAACATCTGGCAGGTTGAACACTTGAAAGAACAAATATCTGTCACTGCAAATTATTCTAATGTTTCAAGCAAAAGTGCAGCAAGGGCAGCTGTAATGGTTTACAAATTAAAGCAGTGCTGTGGAATAAATGCATTTGACAGTGTACTTTTTTATTTGCATGCTAATGGTAATATCTGATGTTATGCAAAGGCTGACAAGGATCAAAACAGCCTTTCTTCCTTCAACTAGACAGCATAACCAGTCAAGCTATAATCCTATTCCTTCTGTATTGAACTGTATTGTAATTGTACTGTGTCCCTTCTTTATTGTAAAGCGCTGCGCAAACTGTTGGCGCTATATAAATCCTGTATAATAATAATAATAATAATAATGAAAGAGCCAATATGAATAGAAATAGCCCTGAACTTTAAATACAAGTATGTTTGCTTTGTTTAAATAAATTATATTTCCATGTTATTTCCAAAACTAACTCAAAATAATAAGGATTTGTCCTTCACCAAACCATTTTGCTTCCAGAGCAATTTTTTTGTTTTTTTGCACACACACATTTTAGGGCTAAAGATTGGTTTATACTCCCAAATATTATTTATTTTCTGAAAGCAGATAAAATGGAGAATACCGTGATGGTAGTTTTTTTTTTTTCTTAGAATAGTTTGGTGTCACATGATATTAGCACAGTGCAATGCCATGCATATTTTCAGCAAAAAAAAAACAAACAAAAACAAAACAGCATTAAAGTTGCATGCACCTGCAAAACAATGACATACTTTGGCAGACAAAAGTACCCATAGGTGACACTATAAGACCTAATAGGCTTTTAGTTTTGAGTCAACTGTGAAAAATGGCCTTAGACTTATAACTCTCACCCCAGCATGTGTAGCGAAATGCTGTAGAACATGTAGCCCAATTGTCATTCTTGTATGCATGCATTTACATCTGTATGTGAGAGTACATTGGAGGGGGTTTACATTTTTTTGTTATGTATTGTGATCCATTAGCGGTTTCCCCAGCTAGCACTGCCAAAGAAGGACAGCTCTCAACCAGGAAGTGGCATTATACATGTTGCTTCCTAGTTCATTCACCAGAGGAAGGGTTCATACACCCTACCCAGCGCCACCCACCATGGTGAGACAAGCAGAGCCAGGGATACATTTGGGGGGGGGGGGGGGCTGTGCCAGTAGGAATGGATTGGGCAGATGGTTATAGAATACATTTTTTAGAAAGCATTAAAACAGTAGGTGAGCTGTAGTCGAATTATTTCACAAATACCCTTCTAACGTATAGGCTATGTCATCAGGCCTATATCATATACAAAATATTCCCATAACTAGGGGACAAAGAAGCTTATTGATGACAATGGAGTATGGGTATTACAAAAAAGTATACATTTTAATTTATGAAATGGTACTACAAAATCATGTCTAAAATATACTGATTGCAGTACACACACCTGCTTCATGCCAATATTCCCAATGGAATGCCTCACTGAGCATCACCGCTGACATACGGCACACCACTGCACATATGCAGGTAACTTATATGGAACACACACCCACCATATGTGCCAGCCTATGAGAATCCGCCACCATCAATAAACCAAGGCTACCACCTGGATTGACTACCCACTCGCTAGTCAAAACATATTGGCAGAGTCTATTTATATCCCCGGACCTTGGAACTTCCTTGACCCATGTGATTACAAGCAAGATCGGCACAGTCCACTGCAGTCCGTTACTACCAGTTGGTGGAATATATTTCAGCATCACCCCAGGCACCTTTTCCCATATCCCCCACCGACTTGAGCCTCCAGGGATGGGTGATACACTATAGCACCACCTAATCAGGATCTTGTTTCCCGTGCACACAGGGGATTTCCCCTGGTGGTACATAGTGTCACAACCTGGCATCCAGACGTTTTGTTAATTGTTTTATGTTACGTGTACTGTGGTTTTTGGTGGTGTGTGTATGGGTTCTGTCCATACTGACAGAGTCATGTGCCTTTTTGGCGCACGGTGATGTATCTACCTCAAAGGGTACCTGTTTCCCTAATGGATACTTTATATTAGACATATGATTTTGTAGTACCTTTTCATAGAATAAAATGTATAGTTTTTTGTAATACCCATACTCCATTGTCATCAATAAGCTTCTTTGTCCCCTAGTTAGGGGAATATTTTGTTGGTTATAGAAGAAAGCTGACAGCATGTGTAAAAGCAGAGAAATGGTTATGCACAGTGGGTGGAGACGGTCTCAGAAAAATGAAGAAAATGTTGCTGCTCCCAAACTTGCTTTATAATAATGGTGTAAGGAGCTGTAAGTAAGGGAGTGTGACCCCTGAAACACAACACCTGGTCACTGTGAGGTGTTCAGCATTGTGGGAATTATTGCCATAGTGTGGCTAAGAAAGTTTTTAGAGAATTGCCAAAACAATTGATGGAATATATGATTTCCCAGATAAAAGTGAATTTGACGCTTATTCATCCCCCATTTTTGTCAGTACATTTTCATTACATTTATAATAAAACATGTAACAATCTTCACTATGCCAGTGCACTCTGCATGTTTTGTGTTGGTTTGGCTGACAGACCAGATCAAAAAGCAGGAAGCTGCAAGGCTTAACGCTTTTGTGCAAAGCAAATGACTACAGTATTGAAAAATAAAAAAGAGAATTGTTTGTTTATTTATAGGGACTGCTGTTTATTTTAATGTTATAGCAGACAGTATGTACAGGAGAGGAGTGTGGAGGGTACATCGAGGGAAGTATGTGTAGGATGAGTGAGGAGGATACGCCAGACAGTATGTGCAGGAGAGGAGTGTGGAGAGTACATCGAGGGAAGAATGTGTAGGATGAGTGAGGAGGATACGCCAACAGACCGTATGTACAGGAGAGGAGTGTGGAGGGTACATCGAGGGAAGAATGTGTAGGATGAGTGAGGATACGCCAGACAGTATGTGCAGGAGAGGAGTGTGGAGGGTACATCGAGGGAAGAATGTGTAGGATGAGTGAGGATACGCCAGACAGTATGTGCAGGAGAGGAGTGTGGAGGGTACATCGAGGGAAGAATGTGTAGGATGAGTGAGGATACGCCAGACAGTATGTGAAGGAGAGGAAAAAAACAATGCAGCGCTACTATTATTCAAAGTCCAAAGTAGAATCTTAAATCAGTTGTAAACCACCGTAAAATTACACAGTGCAGTCCAGTGTATAATTCAGTACTTCATTGCATAATAAAGCATATAATTCGGTGACATACCCCTGTGGAAGTCTGTTAAGACGAAACGCGTCGGATGACAGGAGTCTGCTCCATCCTATTGGGCCCTCCAAATCATCTTTATGCTGGAATTCCATACTGTGCTTATCGTTCATGTCATACATGTAAGTGCAATACCTCTTCTCAATAAAATATCATCGATGTGGGATTACTCTACCTGGAAAGTGTTTGATGCCTATCTAATGTTAAGAAGCCCTCTGATGACAGTTATTACCAAGTTTTTATACACCTGGTTCCAATTACCCTCTACTGGGATGGTTACTTATGTGAAGAATCTCCCTGATGACAACTGGAGTTGAGTTGTGACACACTTGATTCTAATTGCTCTCTGGTAAGAGTACCCATCCATTGTTCCTGGTGGTGGTGGTTAACATCGCATGCGGGTGGAAGTCACCGAATTATATGGTTTATTATGCACTGAAGTACTGAATTATACACCGGACTGCACTGTGTACTTTAATTTTACGGTGGTTTACCACTGATTTAAGATTCTACTTTGGACTTTGAATAATAGTAGCGCCGCATTGTTTTTTCCTGTCTTGGATACAATTTTTGGTTATTATTGTCGTGCTGGCTGCTATGCGTTTTTTACTATAGGTAGTGCAGTATTGTTCAAATTATTGTGTCCAGAATGTGCAGGAGAGGAGTGTGGAGGGTACATCGAGGGAAGAATGTGTAGGATGAGTGAGGAGGATATGCCAACAGACAGTATGTGCAAGAGAGGAGTGTGGAGGGTACATCGAGGGAAGTAGGTGTAGGATGAGTGAGGAGGATACGCCAACAGACAGTATGTACAGGAGAGGGAAGTATGTGTAGGATAAGTGAGGAGGATACGCCGACAGTATGTGCAGGAGAGGAGTGTGGAGGGTACATTGAGGGAAGAATGTGTAGGATGAGTGAGGATACTACCACCAGCAGGCAGTATGTACAGGAGAGGAGTGTGGAGGGTACATTGACGGAAGTATGTGTACGATGAGTCAGGAGGATATGCCAACAGACAGTATGTGCAAGAGAGGAGTGTGGAGGGTACATCGAGGGATGTGTAGGATGAGTGAGGAGGATACACCATCAGGCAATATGTACAGGAAAGGAGTGTGCAGGGTAGATCGAGGGAAGTATGTGTACGATGAGCGAGGAGGATATGCCAGCTGACAGTTTGTACAGGAGAGGAGTGTGGAGGGTACATCAAGGTAAGTATGTGTAGGATGAGTGAGGATACACCAACAGACAGTATGTGCAGGAGAGGAGTGTGGAGGGTACATTGAGGGAAGAATGTGTAGGATAAGTGAGGAGGATACGCCGACAGTATGTGCAGGATTGGAGTGTGGAGGGTACATTGAAGGAATAATGTGCAGGATAAGTGAGGAGGATACGACGACAGTATGTGCAGGAGAGGAGTGTGGAGGGTACATTGAGGGAAGTATGTGTATGATGAATGAGGAGGATATGCCAACAGACAGTATGTGCAGCAGAGGAGTGTAGAGGATACATCGAGGGAAGTATGTGTAGGATGAGTGAGGAGGATATGCCAGCTGACAGTATGTACAGGAAAGGAGTGTGGAGAGTACATCAAGGCAAGTATGTGTAGGATGAGTGAGGAGGATACGCCAGACAGTATGTACAGGAAAGGAGTGTGGAGGGTACATCGAGGGAAGTATGTGTAGGATGAGTGAGGAGGATACACCAACAGACAGTATGTGCAGGAGAGGAGTGTGGAGGGTACATCGAGGGAAGTATGTATACGATGAGTGAGGAGGATATGCCAGCTGACAGTATGTACAGGAGAGGAGTGTGGAGGGTACATCAAGGTAAGTATGTGTAGGATGTGTGAGGAGGATACGCCAACAGACAGTATGTGCAGGAGAGGAGTGTGGAGGGTACATCGAGGGAAGAATGTGTAGGATAAGTGAGGAGGATACGCCAACAGTATTTGCAGGAGAGGAGTGTGGAGGGTACATTAAGGTATGTGTAGGATGAGTGAGGAGGATATGCCAGCTGACAGTATAGGCAGGAGAGGAGTGTGGAGGATACATTGAGAGGAGTATGTGTAGGATGAGTGAGGAGGATACACCATCAGGCAGTATGT
>BLSH010268517.1:360923-402363 GCA_018402905.1 Glandirana rugosa
GGACAATACATCTGCGATATTGAAAATGTGTTTGGTCAGTTATATACGAATACCCCAAAAAAAAAAAATGGTTTTTATACATTGCCTTATGTATAACCGGATTTGAAAAAAAAAAGCCCTTACAAGATATCGTCTTCTAACGTTTATAACAAAATGAGAAGGCAAGTGACTGTCTACGTCGGAAGAATACTGTGCACCCCAATACGAGTATAGTGATCCTCATCTGATCCGTTTTTATTTTGGTTTCGTATCCAACCGGGGAGGTCCCCCGGTAGGAGTGGAAGCGTATATGCACTAGGCAATTTAAAACTGATGTGCTATGCAGAGCAGGCGGATTATATGCGAAGGTGAGGATGGCCCCCTGGAGGGGCCAACCTATGCTTTGGTTTTATTTTTGCCTAGTCTACTCCTAGTGATATGAGCATAACCCCACGTGTCATAAGAAGGCTGCATCTGTCAGTGAACGGAAGAGTAAAACAATATTTGCAATCTTCTGCTATAGAACATTCCCGAAAAAAAAAAGTTTAGGCCAATATGTATTCCGTTACATATTTTTGGTAAAAAAAAAAAACCCCATAAGCATATATTGACTGGTTTGTGTAAAAGTTATAGCGTCTACATAACAGGCGATAGATTTATGGCATTTTTATTACTTAATTTTTTTTTTACAAGTAATGGCGGCGATGAGCGGACAGATCGGACACCTGACATTTTTTACACTTTTTTTGGGAACCAGTGACATTACAGGGATCAGTACTAAAAATATGCACTGACATTGTACTAATGACACTGGCAGGGAAGGGGTTAACATCAGGGGCGATCAAAGGGTTAAATGTGTTCCCTGGGTGTGCTTACTGTGCGGGGGGTGGTCTGCCTGGGATAACACAGAGATTTGTCTTCCTGCATAGTGTCATCCCCTATCAGAACGGAGATCTGCCTTTTTACTTTGGCAGATACCCATTCTGTCACTGTGGGGAAACGATCGCAGGTGGCCAGCGGACATCACGTCCGCCGCACACGCTGATTGGCTCCCCCTCTGGCCAATCATCAGCGCACGCCCACAGATGCCAGTGCATGAATCGCCAGACCGGTATGGAGATTTACGCAGCCGAGCCACCTTGCCACAGCATAACTGCGGCGGGTGGTCGGCAAGTGGTTAAGAAAAAAAAATCCCAAAAAGTGTACATTAATTGTTTTTTGCAAAAGTGATAGCATCTACAAACTATGGTATATATACTGGAATTTACGCGGCTATAGAACCTATATTGTAATGGCGGTAACCAGTAACTTATAGTGAGACTGTCATAGGGTGGTGGGCAACAGATTATCTGGGAGGGTCACTGACATCGCTAGTGACACCAATGCAGTGATTGGTGATACTAACACTGTACACTGAGCTAATGATACTGACTAGGAAGGGGTTAACGCCTAGGGGCAATCAAGGGGTTATCTTTGCATAACAAGTGTAATATGTGTGTCTTTTACTCAGCTATCTGGCAACAGCGAGATTGTTGTTCCCTGTGCACAGAATGCAGTGTTTTTGTAAATCACTTGCTGAAACCAGCTGCCAAACTCGTGCTGTGTCCAATCACAGCATGGGTCGGCAGGGGGCACGCAAATGCGCACGGCCAAACCCAGAAGAATAATCTGAGTTACAGGTATGTGATTGTGCCTGCACCTGACACCCGCTCCAGGTATATTTACTGTGGGCGGTTGGCATGTGATTAAAGGCCACAGGTGGAGAGTATTTACATAGTTTTTAATATTTTATGTTGTCTTTAATAAAAGTGAGATTTTACTCCATGTGCGATTCTGTTTGGATAGAACATACCCTGAAAACATCTCTCAACTGTTGTAGATATGAGCACTGTGGATTTTATGTGACCTATTATTAGTACAGTGATAGGGAACCTTGGTACCCCAGATGTTTTGGAACTACATGATACTCAACTACACTGCAGAGTGCATGAGCATCATGGGAAATGTAGTTCCAAAACATCTGGGGTGCCAAGGTTTGCCATCACTGGTATAGGTCATTGATAAGAGTTGAATGGTGTCCAGAGGGGACTGGCATTATACTAGGAGTGCCTTTTGTGGTGTTCACATTCAACATACGGAAAGTTATCACAAAAGGATACTGTGTATAACTGACTATACCGGAAGATCACACTTTGAACACTGGATGGACACTTGTTCAAAGGACTCTTTTGCTTTTTACATTTGGTCGAGGTGTGTTCTCTTTCTCTCTCGGAGTCCTGAGGTAAGACAGGAGGCAGTATGTAAAGAAGAAGAGTGTGGAGGGTGACAGCAGAAAGAATACTTATCTTTTGACCCACAAACGGTGGTTTTACTGATCTTTCCATAATTAACAACAAAAATAGCCATATCCATACAGAGGAATATAATAAAGGAGGGAATATTAAAATCAGTGTCCAGGGAACAGGTCCACTAAAATTGAAACCGGTTATTCTGTTACACTGGAGATGGCAGCCTTGTGT
The DNA here is from genome assembly GCA_018402905.1 of Glandirana rugosa. Classification (NCBI taxonomy): domain Eukaryota; kingdom Metazoa; phylum Chordata; class Amphibia; order Anura; family Ranidae; genus Glandirana; species Glandirana rugosa. The sequence continues at coordinate 363,422 of BLSH010268517.1, forward strand.
CTGCAGCGTGAAGGTGATGGGAAGTACACATACTGAAATAGGAGCAGTGTGACAGTGGAATTTCGGACAATAGGGAATGAAAAAGGAACACCAAAAATTTTATCAGGCTATTAGCAATGACTCTGTCATGAAGTCAAGGTGTTGTAAAGGTGGCATTGGGGACATGGGAGTGAAGAGAGGACTTTGTTTCCGGAGATGTTTAAACAGACAATGGAGATGAAATTCCAGTTTTGAAGCAGGAGGGATGAAGGAATCTGGGTCCATTAAGGTCTGTCTGTACTTGCACATATGTTCCTATATGCAACAGCATGTTTCATTAATCCCTATGGATGTTGAAGCTGTAATTTACAGAGTTGGCATGATCGCAAACAGAAGCATTTATGTATTTATTGGCTGCCAAGGTCCTTTGCTTTGCGCTTACCTGAGCTGTTTCAAAACACAAAGATGACTACAGTCCATCATAAATTGCAGCAACAAGCATAAAAGTTTCAGACATTGTGCTTAATCTCTAATTAATGGCTCCGAAGGCCTAACTTCAGAATTAATGAAAAAGGAGAAATTCTTCAATATTGACACTATAGAGTAGCGTTTGCTACAGCTGAAATGTCACTATGCAAACCAATGCATGCAAAGTCAATTATACCTAGAAATTAAACCCTAAGAGGGTATTTCATTTACAAATCCTCACTTTTAATTAAAATAAATAACCTTCAGAGCTGGAATATGAGCCTGACCTGACAAATGTGAGGAGTTACATTTGTGCTTCGTAGAAATGTGCCTGCTTGACATATGCATCATATTCATTACTTTTTAAAAGGTTTGAATCAAGCATTAATATACCCAGTAACACATTAACCAGCTCGCGTACATTTACTGCTGCAGTGTGGTCGCATATCGCGAATCGCCATCTATAAACTGCAGCTCACACATGTGCGGCCAGCATGCGGGAGCGAACTGCGATGTGCCTGCCGCACTCCAGGAGTATGGCAGCAGGTCGGGCGGACTCGATGTCCACCAGCGACCCGCGATCGCCTGTGAGAGAGGAAGAATGGGGAACCGCCAATGTAAACACGGCAGTTTCCCGTTCTGTGAGGGGGGACATGACAAATCTACTGATCCCTGTACTCGGGATCAGTTAGATCTGTTATGTCCCTGCCAGTCCAGCCCCCATACAGTTAGAACACAGTGAGGGAACACAGTTAGCCCCTAGACCACCCCCTGCAGGTTAACCCCTTCACTGCCAATGATATTTATGGGGCAATCAGTGGCTATTTACATTTTTGATCGTTTTATAAATGTCATTGGTCCCAAGAAAAGTGTCAAAAATGTCTGACATGACCGCCCCAATATCGCAGTCCCAATAAAAATCGCAGATCGCCGCCATTACTAGTAAAAAAAAAAAAAAAGTAAAAAACGCCATAAATTAAGTCTCATGGTTTGTAAACGCGGCAACATTTGCGCAAACCAATCAAACGCTGATCGCAATTTTTTTTTACCACAAATATGAGGAAGAATATATATCGGCCAAAATTGATGAATAAATTTGTTTATATATATATATAATATAGCAAAAAGTAACAATTTTATTTTTTTTTTCAAAATTGTCGCTCTTTTTTTGTTTATAGCCGTGATCAGAAGTCACGCACAGGTGATCCAATACCACCAAAAGAAAGTGCCAATTTTGTTTGGGTACAACGTCGCACAATAGCGCAATTGTCAGTTAAAACAACGCAGTGCCGAATCACAAAAAGTGTTCTGGTCCTACAGTGGGAAATCCTTCCGGGGCTGAAATGGTTAAGTAAAAACCATGATAAATACTCTCCAAGATAGTATGTTCATAAAATAAAAGTCATAATGACAAACACTGCCATCTGAAGCGCATTTTTCTCTCATTATCTATCCTGAAGTATTTTCATGCCTTATAAGTCAGTAGTGTAGCAGATACACTCAAGAAAAAATAAAATATTCATTCAATAACCAATATGCTGGTTCCTGTTTTGGACACATTTTTGGGGTATAGTGAAATTAGTTTGGACACTGCAGAAAAAAAATTTGAACCCGGGTGTTGTATTTTATGAAAATTGATATCCTTGCCGTTTGGACATGAACTGAAATACGGCTTCTCTGTAGAAGCAAACTGCAATATGACATTCACACATCTGGCTAACATCAAAGAGGGCTATATGAGTGTCTTAATTCATTAACACTTGACTAGGAAGACCCCCACCCCCGCCCCCACACTTGGACAATTTGGGTTATTGAAGGGGGATGGATGGAATGGACATTCTGAATACCAGGACCCCTGCTGGAGTTTACTGCCCAAATGTGCCTAAAAGGACAGCTTACCTCCTGTGCTGGGATATCATGTGGACAGCTGATGTAGTTATCAAGAAATTAACGTAAGCCTGGGACAGGAATGCAATGTTATGACCCTTTGTTTAAGATATCTTCATTGACTGCAATTACCAACCCCCCAACTGGAGGGCGTGCTTCAACTCTGGACAAAAAGGGCCCTTGGTATGAGAAATTCAGAGAGTGAGGATGTGTGGATGAGAGTAGACAGATTCCTACCCCCTTCTTTTCCTGTAACCCTGTAACCTTCCTTATCCATCTCCCTATATTCCATGTACCTGAAAGGAAAATGTATTGATCTCCTTATTGTAAATAAACCCTTATTTTTAAGAAGTAGTTGTCCTTCACTGGAAACCAGACACCTTAAACAGAGCACATTTTACACCGGGGCTTCACAATATTCACCATTTGGAATTATTATAATCACTATTTGAACATTATAACAAACTTGAGTGTTTGAACATCTTCAAGGCAATAACATAACATAGGATCGTTATTGGTGGAATCAAGGGGGGAAGAGACAGGTACTCCTAGGTTCTGTCTGAGCTGAGCCTCCCTGATGTTATGGCTCTTTATCTGGTTGCTACCTCTGCTACACCATTGCCAATTCTCTTTGTCATGTAGCACAGAAATGAAAAAAAAAAAAAAAACACCTATTCAGAGACAATATAATCTGTGACTGTGGTATACAGATCAGCAAAAAAGGTATATAGTGGCAGTATTTTAATGTAAAAAGATTTATAAGCTGTGGGCACTGTGGGGGGCAGATGAACGATTTTCATATTACTGGGTTTAGTAACACTTTAACAAAATGATCGCATGCACAGCAAACACACTGCAACCTTTCCCATAAAAAGTGATATTTTTTCTCGAGCCATTTTCTATATAACTGCATGGAACGTTTTTTTTACACCAGGATTCGCACAGACTTACCAAGAGCTGATTCTCCGTCAGCACTAGTTCAGTGAGGCTTTCACATTCTCCAATGCATTCAGTCAGCTGCATGAGGTGATTCTGGTCCACTTTAAGTATTGACAACCTTTTAAGTTTCCCTATCAATTGGAAACACAAATACATCAGATTCTCAGAGTACACGTGACAGGATTCTGAATTAGAATTAGCACTTATTTTCCCAGTATTCACTAAAGCGGATCTAGATTAGCCTACTACTAGTTAATTTATTAACTAATTCTAAAACTGAACTATGCTAGTTTTACATTGGTCCAGCTTGGACCATGTAAGTATGTATGTGCTATACCTGTGTGGAAGCTGGCAATCACTGAACACAGGAGGTAGCCCGCTCGCCATGGGCAAAAGTGTTCTCTGATTGAACGAGGTGGATATTGTGACATCACAGCCTCGCCACCTTGTCCAGCCAGAGAATGCATTGCATTATTGAGAAAATAGAATGTGTCCTGTGAATAGCACACATGCCGAGCAAGTGAACTCCTGTGTATCAGGGCAGCTGCTCTGCACAGCACCAGGAAGCTAGTGAAAATCACTGTAGTAGCTGTGTCTATTACAGAGATTTCCATTCTAGCGGGATCCCACAGTTATGGCACATATCTTGGACCAATGTAACCATGTAAAAATTGCCATACCTGAAAATAAAGTAGAATTATAGGCAAAACCTTTCATTTTGGATAGAGTAAGGGAGGGCTAATAACCCCTGTAAGGCTTACTTTTACCATCTGTGCCCCACTGGGGGGAGGAAGTCAGAAGAAATCCCTGCAAATTAAGAGAATGTCTTGGGGACCCCCCGGCCACCAGAACTTGTTTCCCTATTGGAAGATTTCCCCCTTTTCTGGGGACAACCCGAAATGTGAGATTTTCTATCAATGATAACGGTAAACAGGACCAATAGACAGGGCTAAAGTGATTGTAAAGGCTGTTTTTTGGGTTTTTTTTTAAATAACAAACATGTTATACTCCCCTACACTGTGCAGCTGGTTTTGCAGAGCAGCCGGATCCTCCTCTTCTCAGGTGCCTCTTTGCAGCTCCTGGCCCCTCCTCCCATCGAGTGCCACCTTAGGCAGCAGCTTGCTATCAGGGGCACCCGAGCCGTGTCAGAGCTCCGTGTATCCATTCAGACACTGAGTCCCGACCCAGCCCACCCCCTCTCTCCCCTGATTGGCTGGCTGACTTTGACAGCCACAGGAGCCAATGGCGCTGCTGCTGTGTCTCAGCCAATCAGGAGGAGTGTTCTGGACAGTTAAGAACTCGTGGACATTGCTGGAGAGAAGGGGCTCAGGTAAGTAATTAGGGGGTGCTGGGGGGGGGGGGGGGGGGCTGCTACACACAGGTTTTTTTTATCTTAATGCATAAAGATAAAAAACCGTCTGCCTTTACAACTCCTTGAATCACTCTAATGGGGTCACAGACCGTAATACAAACTGGTGTTGTAATCCATCTCTCCTCTATCCAAAACTAAAAATAAAAACAAAAAAAATTGCCTTTAGTTATATTAGTTATACTTTAAGCCTTAAAGCAGAATTTTGGGAAAAAACTTTTTTCCATGTCCTTGTTGCTGATCTCCTAACTTCACCAACTATGTCATCCATCTTCTTCTGAACTCTGTAGTTCCTCTGCAATAGCCTGCTGATCTTGAAGAAAAACTGTTACTGCCCTGTGCTTTCCTGTTTGTAAGACCACTGGCTGCTATTCCTTCTGTACTCCCAGCCAGCGGTCTTGTCACTTCCCAGTTGTAGCTCAATCCACCCGCCCTGCTTGCTGTAGTGGGCAGAGGAGCTCTCAGAGCCCCGGTCTGACGCCTATAGAGATGGTGTCCTCGTTCTCCTCCTCCTCTGCTCCCTGCCCCCCCCCCCCCGTACCGCCCCCCCTTCCGCCGCTGCCCACTCGCCTGTCATCTCTCAGTGCGGTATGTATTGTTGGGAGGCAACGGCCAGATGTGCGATGTCCACTGCACTGATGAGCAGTGGACATTGTCCACTGCTTTACTGACACCATCCACTGCCAAATATCTGTTTGCAGTCATTTTTTATGTCTTATTTTCAGTTTGATGTGTATTATATGTGATGTTACATATCACAGAGACCGGTATTGTGGTAATATTGAAGCTTATTGCGATTTCCATACATTAGAAGGTTCCACCATTACTGTGTTATGTATGTAGGGTATATAGCATAATATCAATAGAGGCCTAAGCTTTCTTATGATTGTGTTATTGATTGGTACGTTAGCGCTGTACTTTTTTGTTTTTTCTCATACGGACATGTACTTGTGGCACATGCGGATATAAAACATCATGGCCCGGCTCTCTTTCTGTATTGCGGCTGGGGTTGTTCTCATTCACCATACCAGCACTATTGTGCTGTGTTTAACTGGGCAGTATGGCTGGCTGCATAAGGAGGGGTGTGATTTATATTGAAGTGGGCTTGTTCTCATTTACATATACAGGCATGGTGTACCCTCCCACATTCATTGCAATCCCAAGGATTCATGGTAAATGTAGTTTGATTATGGTTTAGAGAGAAAGGGGAGGATATGATGTAATCACTGTTCTAACAGCTCCTCTTTAGCAGAATACATGATGCATTTTTTGAATTTGAGAGCTGACTTCCAGACAATGCAATTATATGTTTCTTTTACATGGTAGGAGGGTAATGTGTACTAACGGGGGATTTTTTGCCGATCACAGAGTTCTGCTTTAAAGACCTTCCAAAAGCATATATCTGTGCTACACTTGCATTATTATTGAACCCATCCTTCCTTCACACAATTGAGAAGTGTAATATATAACAAAAACGGTTTAATGCAAAAACGTACTTTGAAAACATCATTATGGATATTTCACTTAACAATTCAGGCTAGACCACTACAGCAACTGTGTAGCAGCTGCAAATTTCTCTGCTTATTTTTCCCTGGCATCTGCTGCTAGCTACAGGGTAGCCGCTGTATTTGGCTACAAAGTCTTTGCTAAATACACGCTGCTTCAATTGTAGTGGAATAACTTTGACTGAAGTTCATTTATCCTAGGGACAAAAAAGCAGAAGAGACCAAGCTTGAAGCGGCAATAAATTGCTGCCGCAAAGTCGTTTGCATCACAGCCAAAATACTCTGTATATATCCAATCAGACACTTGTTTAAAGCAAGAAAAAAAGTACATAGCAAAATTCAAATACAATTCCTCCACTTGGGAACGGTAGGTGCTGGTGTCCAGTATGTAAAAGAAACCAGATAAAGCCCTTGCAACTTCCAGTTCTTTTTCTGTATTTGAGCCCCCTCTGCAGCCTGGAAACAATCAAGATTTAGAATATTCTGTATGCAAACATCTCTGCTCTGAAGAGGGCTGCCAAGTAATCCAAGGAGAATTGTCTAGGACCAATAAGTAAATGGCTTATGTTGTAGTTTTTTTTTACTTTGGTGATCCGACTCCTGAGTGTAGGTAATCAGAAATTTGTTTTTGGTTTTTTTTTAATTAAAGTCATCTTTATCAGGTTTTTATGATAGTATATAGTCTGCCTTTGGTCAAAGTTCTGTGTGATCTGATAACCATCACTGCAATTATGCCAACATATGTCTTACCTATGCCATCAGGTAAAATCTCAATTAAGTTCTGTGATACGAGCAGATCTGTTAATGAAGTCAAACCACTGATCTCCTCTGGAAGTCGTTCCAGCTTGTTCTCTGACACATCCAAACAAAGCAAGTTTTTCAGGTTTCCTATTTCCTACAAAACAGTGAACAAGAGAAAACAAGTGAAAATAAGATTCTTGTATGTCCACACACATTCAGTGTCCTGACCTTGGCGAATGAATCATACTAGAAACTGTAAAAGAAAGGTTTAATGTAGCTAAATCTTAATCTGATTATATACAAGCAAACGTTCTATCCATTACAATGCAAAATCCCACAACTGACCTTCAACACATACAGATTTCCCATAGTACATGTCTGAAAATCTAAGATACAGTTTTACTATAAAAAAAAAAAAAAAAGTGTAACAACTGATCATTTTTGTATTTCTAGCCTGCTCCGTACAATTTCTTAAAGAAGTAGTACAGCCAAAGCACAATTTGGCTGTACTTCTCCTATGGATCACAGGAGTGCAGTTTGTTTTGCACTCCTGTGACCCATTTTCAGCAGAGAGCGGCCTGAAGTCCACTCTCTGCTAACATCACAGTAAGTCCTGGCTCGGGCTTCATCAGGACCACGGAGTCAGGATCCGCCCACATGCCTGGACTGACAACCGACACAGCCTCCGTGAGTCACTGAGAGCCTGAATGGCCGCTCCTGCCCCCTCCACAGCCCAGCGCTCCAGTGAGTGAGGAGGGGGCAGAGCAGAGACCAGTCACTAGCTCTCTGCTCAAGGAGCTGTGAGAACCAAGCAGTTGGTTCTCAGTGTGAGAGGCAGCGGGGGACAGATGCAGCATCTGACCGATGCTGCATTCACCCAAGTATGAATAAAAAAACCCCAAAAAACATACAGCTTTTTTTTTAATGTAGTCTTTATTTATAATTTTTATGGTACACGTCAAGAAGTAAAACAACGATACAGCATAAACATCCAAAGCCATATATATGTCTATAGGTTTTAATGAAACCCTGATAAGGTTGGGCCTGCATTGAAAGCCATGCGTCATGTAAGCGATAGGAGCTATTAAACCTGAATAAGCTAAGTTCTCAGCCGACTCCTCTTCGTCAGTCATACGTGAATGGCTGGATTACATTTATCTAGGTGACAGTATTTCAGAACATAGAGAAGGAAGGGATGGGGGAAGGGGGGGGGGAGGAGGTAACAGGGAGGTGAGGGGAGTCAAGGATAGGGAAACAACAATGTATTCCATGTACCCATTTATTGGAACCCATATTTATCAGTGCAGAGGGGTCCTCAAACAGGTGATATTATGACTTCTTCACTGTATTATCAGGGGGAAAGGTATCACACAAGATTCACTGAGATTTTCAGCCTCACCTCCCCCGTTTATGGCCTAAGGGGTTCGGCGAGGGCTTGAGGCCTTGTTCCCGGAGTGAGCAATCCAGGTGGCCCAGGCACTATGAAAACTTATCGTAGCGGTCTTTGCACCTCGCCATCCACTCCTCTGCTGCCATTATTTTGTTCACCAAGCGGGTCCAGTCTGCTCGATCCGGTACTTGGGTTTTTTCCGAGAATACCGGTATTAACTGCCTGGCTGCGTTAAGCAGGTGCGGTGGTATGGATTTGCGGTATTGGGCGAGAGGGGAGGAGGGGACGTGCAGAAGGAGATTTAGTGGGATATTCTGGATTTCTATGTCTAATATGGCTTTAATCTGTGTCCTAATGTTTTGCCAGAATGGCTGTATCTTGGGACAGCCCCACCAGGTATGGAGGAAGGTGCTGCACTGCCCACATTTTCTCCAACATGCAGCAGACGCAGTCAGGTAGATCGCCACTTGCCGTGTAGGGACTCTATACCATCTTGAGAGAATTTTGTAACTATTTTCTTGCATTTTTATGTCAACCATGCTCTAGTGTGTTAGACAATAAAGGCTATTCAGCTGTGACTTGCTAAATTTGTGCTGTAGATCTCTCTCCCACTCCCTGATATAGGGTGTTTTTTTCTCCCCGCTTTGAAATTGTCATATAGCACAGAATTTGCATGTGGGGTTGGGGCATCTGAGAAGCAAAGTTTCTCAAATGGGGTGGCGGTGTCTGGCATACGAATAGGTAGAGGCAGACTTTGGACGAAGTGCTGGAGCTGTCTATAGTGCCAATCTTCATACACCTCTTTTAAAGAGTAGGTTACCCCAACATTTCATATTCCTGATATGTGCCTGTTGCACCATGTACTTGTGTTAAGTATCTTATTCTCTTTGCATTGCTTCCTTTGTGTGAAATACTTGGTGATCCTGCCAGTCCCCCCGCGTTTCTATTTCAAACTGACCATGCTGGGCATAGCAGCACATCCGCCCTAGCGTGGTCAGTTTTCAGGCTGTGCTGGGAACATAGCCTGTCTGTCCTCTAATGATCAAGACTTGTGCTGAACCGCCTCCCCCAGCTCAGCGATTCACTGGGATGATTGGTATACTGCTATTTCTCCACCCCCAGCTCTCGAAGCCTGTTTTTTAGCAGAGTACACAGATTATGTCATCACTTGTTAAAAACTATATACATTTGTATACATACAAAAAAATGTTTTGCCTTTCATTTCTATTTTAAACTGAATGGATTGTTTTACAAGGTAAGGGTTCACCATATATTTTAATTAATTTTTACCATATTTCAACTGCCTTTTGTACACCAACATTGCCGTCAACACACATTTTCTAAAAATGTACATGTTCCACCCGTTTTTAGGGCCCACACGGCTGCATCATTCATTCACACAGCTGTGTGTAAATGAACTACAAGCACTGCCATCCTTTGCAGCTTGTAGTTCTAAATAAACTACTATGGCACTGTGGAGCGCTGTGATAGTTCATCAATTCTTCCCGTCAGTGTATCTGCTTGCCCGTACGGGCACAGATACACTGACAGATCTGCAGGCGACCTGCATGGCACTGGTGCAATGCTTTACAGGCTCAAAAATAAATAATAATAAATGCATATTTTTTTACCTGCAAAAAAAAAAAAAGAGCATTTATTATGTTTTTCCTAAAAGTGAACTTCTCCTTTAAGACAGATGTAACCCATTATTTTCAGTAGAGACGTGTGCCAGTTTCTTATCCAAAACTGTCCATTTTTAACCACTTCAATACAGGACATTTATAACCTCCTTCCTGCCGAGACCAATTTTCAGCTTTCAGCGTTCTCACACTTTGAATGACAATTACTCTCTCGTGCTGCACTGTAACCAAACAAATATTGTATCATTTTTTCACACAAATAGATCTTTCTTTTGGTGGTATTTAATAACCTCTGGGTTTTTCATTTTTTGCGACATAAGTGAAAAAAGTGTGAAAATTTTGAAAAAAACCCCCACTTTTTTAGTTTCTATGATAAAATTTTGCAAATAAGTAATTGTTGTTCATAAATTTGGGCCAAAACCTATACTGCTATCTATCTTTGGTAAAAATAACCCAAATAAGTATATATTATTTGGTCTGTGTGAAAGTTATAGAGTCTACAAACTATGGTGCCAATCATTGAAAATTGATTACACCTGATGTACTGATGGCCCATCTCATTTCTTGAGGCCCTGAAATGTCAGGAAAGTACAGATACCCCCTAAATGACCCCTTTTTGAAAAGTAGACATTCCAAGGTATTTAGTATGAGGCATGGCAAGTTTTTTGAAGTTGTACTTTTTTCCAACAATTCTTCAGAAAAGTATTATTTATTTTTTTTGCACAAAATTGTCATAACATCAAGTTATTTCTCACACACAGCATATGCATACTTTCAATTACACACCAAAATACATCCTGCTACTCGCCCCGAGTATGGCGATACCACATGTGTGAGACTTTTTCACAGCCTGGCCACATAGAGAGGTCCAACATGCAGGGAGCACCGTCATGCATTCTAGGAGCAGAATTTTCACATCTAATTTCCTAACAACCAATTACACTTTTGAAGGCCCTGGAGCACCAGGACAATGGAATTACCCACAAAATGACCCCATTTTGGAAAACAAACACCCCAACATATAATCTGAGGCATTATGAGTCTTTTGAATGGTTCATTTTTTTTCCACAAGTCTTCGAAAAACGTGGAAAGAAAATGAAAACGCTTTTATTTTTACACAAAGTGGTCAATTTATAAGATATTTCTAACACATAGCATGTACATGGCAAAAATTACCCCCCAAAATATATTCTGCTACTCATCCCGAGTATGGTGAAACCACATGTGTGAAACCTTTACACAGCCTGGCCACATAGAGAGGTCCAACATGCAGGGAGCACCGTCAGGCGTTCTAGAAGCATAAATTACACATATGATTTCCTAACCACCTATTACACTTTCGAAGGCCCTGCAGCACCCAGACAATAGAATTACCCACAAAATGTCCCCATTTTGGAAAGCAAACATCCCAACGTATATTCTATGAGGCATTATGAGTCTTTTGTATATTTCATTTTTTTCCACAAGTCTTCGGAAAATGTGGAAAGAAAATGAAAACTTTTTTTTTTTCCACAACGTGGTCAATTTATATGATATTTCGAACACATAGCATGTATTTGGCAAATATAACCCCCCAAAATTTATTCTGCTACTCATCCCGAGTATGAGGATACCACATATGGGAGACTTTTTCACACCCTGGCCACATAGAGGGGACCAACATGCAGGGCGCACCGTCAGGCATTCTAGGAGCAAAAATTTCACGTCTAATTTCCTAATGACCTTTTACATTTTGAAGGCCCTGGAGCACCAGGACAATGGAATTGCCCACAAAATGACCGCATTTAGGAAAGCAAACACCCTAATGTATAATCTATGAGGCATTATGAGTCTTTTGAATGGTTCATTTTGTTTCCACAAGTCTTCGAAACACGTGGAAAGAAAATGAAAACGCTTTAATTTTTACACAAAGATATTTCTAACACATAGCAACATTTAACCCCCAAAATATATTCTGCTACTCGTCCAGAGTATGGCGATACCACATGTGTGAGACTTTATCACACCCTGGCCACATGTAGTGGCTGAACATGCAGGGAGCACCGTCAGGCGTTCTAGGAGCATAAAGTACACATAAAATTTCATTAATACCCATCACACTTTTGAAGGCCCTGGAGCACCAGGACAGTGGAATTACCCCCAAAATGACCCCATTTTGGAAAGCAAACTATTCTATGAGGCATAGGCTGCAGATAGGTACTCTGGTATTCTGATGGGCTGCAGATAGGTACTCGGGTACTTTGATGGGTTAGAGACAGGCACTCGGGTAATCTGATGGACTGGTAAAAGGTACTTGGGTGCTCTGATGGGCTGCAGATAGGTGCTCGGTTACTCAGATGGGTCGTGACAGGTACTGGGGTACTCTGATGGGCTGGTGACAGGTACTCTGATGGGCTGGTGACAGGTACTGGGATACTCTGCTGGGATGGTGACAGATACTCAGATGGGATGGTGACAGGTACTTGTCACCAACCCATCAGAGTACCCAAGTACCTGTCACAACCCATCTGAGTACCCGAGTACCTGTCACCATCCCATCTGAGTACCCGAGTACCTGTCACCAGCCCATCTGAGTACATGTCACCAACCCATCAGAGTACCCATGTACTCGGATGGGCTGGTGACAGGTACTCGGGTACTCAGATGGGCTGGTGACAGGTACTCGGGTACTCAGATGGGATGGCGACAGGTACTTTTATGGACAAGTGACAGGTACTCGGGTACTTTGATGGACAGGTGACAGGTACTCGGTTATTCTGATGGGCAGGGGACAGGTACTCGGGTACTCTGATGGGTTGGTGACAGGTACTCGGGTACTCAAATGGGCTGGTGACAGGTACTCGGGTACTCAAATGGGCTGGCGACAGGTACTCAGGTACTTTGATGGGCTGTGACAGGTACTCGGGTACTTTGATGGACAGGTGACAGGTACTCGGGTACTTTGATGGACAGGTGACAGGTACTCGGTTACTTTGATGGACAGGTGACAGGTACTCTGATGGGGAGGTAACAAGTCCTCTTTATTAGGGGGGATGATCAGTGTGCTTGGTGTGTACATCTGACAGTAACAAGCTGTTACCGCAATCTCCCTCTCACACACGATTGGTGCGCGAGAGGGAGAACCCGGTTACCGCGGTTTGTTTACATCATGTGACTGGCTGTGACTGGACACAGCCGGTCACGTGGTAAAGAGACAAATCTATTGGGGGGGACACAAACTATCCGTGATCGCCGCTACTGCGGGCCCCTGCGGACGTCATATGATGTCCGCCCAGATCAACAAAGGGTTCCCGCCGACGTCCTTTTACAATGACTCGGTAGGGAACCGGTTAATGTCAATCAAATTATTACTGCCTACATATTCTATAGATCAGTGTTTTTCAACCTTTTTTCAGTCAAGGCACCTTTAAAAATTACAGAATTACAGACAACCTCAAGGCACCCCATTCTAAAATGTAAAAACAATTCCAATAGTTTTACATAATGCAGCAACATCTACACAGGTAGGACACTTAACGTTGGAGGTGATTTATTCTTCTAAAGCAAATATACTTTTGCAAACTGGTACTGACTAGTATTCCAGTGTTTCTCTTCTCCCTCACTCAGCTAATGAGACCCCAGTACTGATGGAGGGGGGCAAGGGAGGGTCAAACAAGGATGCTATGCAGGTGACTGACATGTTCCTTATCAACTGATGATGCCACTGGTCATTAGGACGCCAGCAGCTAGAAGGTTGTAATGTTGCGCAATGAAAACCTGTGGCTTTGTGTAACTAAAAGGCAGGCTTCATCCATACTCCAGCTTGTATATAATTTTTGGGCAAATTTTAGGCATTTTGCCAAAGCACACCTGAAATAATCTCAAGGAACCCTGGCTGAAAAAGGCTGCTATAGATATAACCTAGGTTGTGAATGCAATGCCAGGGTTTGAGCCATCACAAGACTCCAGCTACATGGGCATTTTGTATTATGTCACTTCTACCTGAAATCGGCTGGCCTTATTGAACTGAGAATCCAACAGACTTTTTATATGTTAGGTGACATTTCACTTTGTCAGGGAGGCTACAACTACAGCAGAGATGCGGAGTAAGGTGGTATCACACTCCAGTGTCTGTGTCAGCAAGCATCCCTGTGCATTAAAAGTACAAATTGGAATGCAAGGGGCATTCATATACGAAGCAAACTAATGTGGAAATAGTTAAAAACACAATTTCAAATTTACCTTAAAAGCCATATCAGTGCCCTAAAGTGGATGTAAACCCCAACAATGAAATTCTCTTTTTTTCTTCCCTTTGGTCTCTAAAATAAACTTTTGAAAGGGTTTTTTTATATCTACTCAATAAGTGAAAACAATAACTGTTGATGTCAGAAATTCAGAACCAAACTGTGTCACATGCATAGTTCTTATCTACTAATGAACAATTACTTTGTTGTGATGTTGAGAAGAGGAGAAAGTATTCAATATTTCAGCCAAAAACTGGGCCAGGCTGACATGTATGTATTTCAGAGATTTACTGCATATGCTTTTATTTTTTATTTTACCCTGAAATGCACTTTAACCACTTCAATACTGGGCACTTAAACCCCCTTCCTTCCCGAACCAATTTTCAGCTTTCAGCGCTGTTGCAGTTTGAATGACAATTGCACGGTCATGCGACACTGTACACATATGACATTTTTATTATTTTTTTCACAGAAATAGAGCTTTCTTTTGGTGGTATTTAATCACCCCTGGGTTTTTTATTTTTTGCGCTATAAATTAAAAAAAGACTGAAAAAAACACAATGCATTTTTCTGCGTTTGTTATAAAATTTTGCAAATAAGTAATTTCTCTTCATAAATTTTGACCAAAAATGATACTTGTACATTACTTTGGTAAAAATAACCCAAATCGGAGTTTATTTATTTGGTGTTGGCGGACAGACAGATGTGACGGGGACTGACAGATGTGACGGTGACATACAGATGTTTTGTGTATGGTGACAGATGTGATGGGGGTCATACAGATGTTTTGGGGGCTGTTTTATGGGGACACTTATGTGTATGGGGACAGGGGTATCAGTGTGCTTGGTGCACTGTGTGGGGGGCGATCTGTGACAGCTTTCTGCATGAAATCCTCATCATGCAGAAAGCTGTCACAGAGCTGCAGATTCCCCCCCCCCCCCCCCTCACTGAGCTCTCACTGAGCTCGGCGGGGGGAGAACTGTCACAGAGATGTTCGTCTCTGTTTACAATGTGACGGCTGTGATTGGACACAGCCGTCACATGATCGGGAGGGCCAGTCACTGCGTCCGTATCCCGATCTCTGCTCAGCTGGATCCTGTGATCATAATGATCACAGGATCCAGCGGCAGCGTGGCGCGTGGCCGCGCTGCGAGCTTCCGTTCTGCAGGACGTAAATACACATCCTGTCAGAACAGGGAAGCTCCCACCCGGCCGTATATGTACAGTGGCCGGGTGGGAGGTGGTTAAGGCAACCATCTGAAAAAATTGGCCCTAGGGGCAGACAGCCAATGGGGAGGATACAGGCCTATTGGCTACCGCAGGTGGGACCAAATGATCGAATTCCGGATCAACTTGAAATGTTCCTGACAGTACATTCGGAGAGTCAGGAGGGCGATTACTTTTGGGACACATTTAAGGCCTATTTCAGAGGAGTATTAAAATCTACAATTTCTTATATAAAACGAGACAGGAAGAAGAAGAAATGGCTGAGAAATGCTTGCAGGCTGAGAGGGGGTATATATCTAACACCATAAGTAAGAAAAAAGAAGAATGGGAGCTTCTTCAACAACAATATAAAAATCAATTAGCTGCAAATGTTAAAAGAAAGAATTTTTTTCATAATCAACGATACTTTGAACAGGGAGATCAACCTGGTGCGTTATTGGCATTTTTAAGCAGACAACAAACAGCTCCATATACAATAACGAAAATCAGAAATGAAGGGGGAGACATGGTAAGAGGGACAGGGGAGATAATGGATTGCTTCTATAAATACTATGTGGCTATGTATACTTCTCTGTTTGATAGTACAGAAGCAATAGTGGAAGAATATTTAGAAGAAGTTATATCCCCAAAGATTACAAATGAACAAAAGGAGATAATGGATCAAGAAATAACAGAGACGGAGGTTAGAGGAGCGATTAGGGCCTTAGCGGAAGGCAGGTCACCAGGCCCGGATGGGATACCTCTGGAAGTCTATAAAAAGTATATTGATATAGTAGCCCCAGTGCTGACAGGAGTATACACCCGGGCCTTTGAACAGGGGAAATTACCAAAATCCATGAGCGACGCAACAATAGTGTTAATCCCTAAACCAGGCAAAGATCAAAGTGAGTGCTCATCGTATAGACCAATATCTTTATTAAATAGTGATTATAAAATTTTGGCAAAAATCTTGGCAAAGAGATTGAATGCAGTGATCCACTCTATCATACATGATGACCAGTCAGGCTTAATGCCGGGGAAATCAACTTCAATAAATATAAGAAGGACACAATTAATGATTCAACTGAAAGAATATATTGCTCAGACGAGTGCACTGGCGTCATTGGATACGGCCAGAGCATTCGACTCAGTTGAATGGCCCTTCCTACAAAGTGCACTAAGGAAGTTTGGAGTGGGGAAAGGATTTAGGAGATGGGTCAAGATATTATATAACAACCCGACATCAAGCCTCCTGGTGAATGGATCACTGTCTCCAACAATCGGGCTAAGTCGTGGCACAAGGCAGGGATGTCCATTATCTCCACACCTGTTCAATGTGGTGATTGAAATCCTAGCTTTAAAGATTAGACAATCTAAAAAATATAAGGGCATGAATATAGGAGGGAGAATAGAGCACCTAGGGTTATATGCGGATGATATTATTCTGTATATGGGAGATGCCCAAGATACGTTTAAAGAGGCAATGGAAATAATTGATAGATTATGGAAGTATTCAGGTCTTAGAATAAATTGGCAAAAATCTGCGTTGATGCCCTTGTTTCAAGATACAGTAGACAGTTGGACCCATTCCCCTCTCAAAGTGGTAGATTCATTTAAATATTTGGGAATAAACATCGATCTTCAACCCAAAGAATTTATAGTGAGCAATGTTAACCCTTTGGTGGAATCTATAAAAAATAAACTGGCAATACGGAAAAGAATGCCAACATCAGTAGTAGGAAGTATTGGGTTGATAAAAATGATAATTTTGCCAAAATGTTTATATGTTTTCTCCCACTCCCCTATTATTATTCCCAGATATATATTTTAAAAAATTCACTCATGTTTTACAAATTTTATATGGGCGAATGGAAGGTGTAAACTAAAATTAACAACACTACAAAGACCAAAAAAGCAGCAGGACTGGCACTCCCAGATATTTTTTTGTATTACATAGCGGGACAAGTGAAACAAATAAAGACCTGGGTGACAAAAGAGCAAAATAGGGGGGCTGAGAGACATTTGCAAGATATATTACGGGTAGAGGACTTAATGATTATTCTAGAGGAAAAAGCTACGGTTTTACCAAAAATAAATATACCTATAGTTAAACTTGCTAGGTCAGTATGGAAAGAGGCAAAAAAAATAGAGGACTTTAAGGATATCCCATTAGAAACCCCTATATGGAATAATCCCAACTTGGAACATTTGTATAAGAGTGGGGATAGAGAGTTCTGGAAGAAGAGGGGAATAGACACACTAGAACAGATTTATGATAACAAAAGAGTACGAACATTTGAAGCACTGAGTCAAGAACATAATATCCCTCACAGGTTTTTTTATAAATACCTACAATTAAGACACATGGTACATACTCGATTTGGCAATACTGATCGCAAGATATCAAGGTATCCTTTAATAGGTATACTTAGATCACAGGGACCTAAAGGCTTGACATCAGTCCTGTACTCCCGACTGCTGAGAGCAAGATTGATTAGTACGCCTTTAAAAATCAGAGAGATGGCGGGGGGTGATCCCGGAGGTGACAGAGGAAATATGGGACAGAGTTTGCTCATCGCATCTGGGAGTATCCCCTGCCATTAATAATAGACTAATCCAATTATATATTATACATCAAACGTATTTGAGCCCTGTGAAAATGGGTAAGATGGGGAGATTGACCTCCTCAAACTGTAAACGATGTTACTCCCCTGAGGCAGACTTTATACATTTAATATGGGCATGTCCTAGGATTGGTCAATACTGGCAACAGGTGACAGACAAACTAACCAGGATTATGAACAAGAGAGTACCATGTACTCCTGAAGTATGCATACTTGGGCTATTAGAAGTGGAAGAATGGTCAGCAAGAAATAAAACTATGCTACAAGAAACTTTATTCATGGCACGAAAACAGATATCACTGAGATGGATGCAGACAGTAGTTCCTACAATAAATCAATGGATCCAGGCAGTGAATAATATTATACCGTATGAGAAGATAATGTATGAACATAGAGGGATACCTAACAAGTTTAACAAAATATGGGATATATGGTATACCTCCCCGGAAACTGTAGGATGATAGATGATAGAAGATAGAAGATAGAGATTAATAATATTCATTTAAAAGTTGGGATGAACCCTGGGGAAAGAAAGGTGAGGGAAAGGAAGGAAGAAGTAGGGACAAGAGACAGGAGGAAGAAAAGGATAGGAAGTAGGAAGGAAGTATCAAGGAAAGGAACATGGTAAAAATGGGTCAATGAAACAACAGCTATTATGAGATACATTAAGAGTTAAAGTAATATGAATGTAAACATGTTAAATGTAAAATGTATGAAAAGGAAAAAAAAAAAAAAAAGAAAAAAATTGTAAATGTGTATGCTTTGTGAAACTCACGCAATAAAAAGTTTAAAAAAAAAAGAAAAAGTTTGCCAACTGCACAATGAGGTAAAACCACTAAAACTAAGAAATAAATGCCATAATATCTATAGATGGTATTGACAAATAATGCCTAGTTTTAGTAAAGGATAAGTTAGTGTGTAACATGTTGAGACTCTACCACCCCCACACACACCCCATTGCCACCTCCACCATGTGACAGAGTGCAGGGCTCCGCTGACACAGCCACATCATTCATTCACAATTCTGTGAATGATTGAACTACAAATCAGCCATTGCGGCTGACAGCTTTTAGCTCTCAATGACCCGCGAGGGCGCTGGTGAGGCTTCCTGGACTTCAGTAAACGCTGCCCGTATCGGAGGTATGGTCAGACAGTGTACTGACAGTCTGCAAGAGCCTGAGATTGCAGTCACCAGCTCTCTGCTCAGGGAGCACTGAGAACCGAATGATCAGCGATGTTCGATTGCTCGGTTCTCAACCTTAGAGTGCTGGGGGAATGCTGCAGCATTGGACTTATGTTGCATCCACCTAGGTAAGAACACATCATACACCATTAATTATTTTGATGGTTCCTGAGTCAGGAACCCAAAAGGAAAGCAACCAAGGTGAGTACACGGTGCTGTCCTGAAAGACTTCTGGAAAAAACGTTACCAATAAGGAACTTTAGTTTTCCCATAGCATCTTTCAGGACAGCCACCTATGAGAGGATAAGCGAGCACTTACCATTAGGGTGGGACTACAGCTTGCAGGACCCGGTGTCCAATGAGCTTGATCCCTTTGCTGACAACAAGTTCAACCTGTAGTGTAAGGTAAAAGGTGGGAGAGCTGAACCATGTTGTTGCTGCATAGATCTGCCCCTGAGTAGCACCAGCCTCTCAAATCTCCTTAGCATATAGGCTTGACCAATGGTTATGCCATCTCACCCAGGTACTGCTAGAGATTTTATCACTTACTTTAACCCCTGTAAAGAACAAGGAAGGAATCATGTTATCGACTCATGAACTAAAATGTTCACAGGGAGGTCCCACAAGGGCCTGCAATAAGTAAAATTAGGTTCCACTAGGGAAAACAGGAGGAAAACAGGAGAAAGAAGTGGGACACATAGGGATCCGTGTCTCCATCCCTGGCAGAGAGTAAATGGGAAAGGTTTGGGACTTTAAATGGGGACATGAGTAGACACCAGCAAGTACAGTATAAAGCATATTTATTTGGTCTTCCCAATTACGGGAGACATGGTAAATACCATTAAATAATACACAGTAGACATAATCACAGTGATAAAAACTGTTGAATTACATGTGCATATAAAAGACATGCATATATAAGGTCACCAAGCACTCAGCCCGACACAAAATATGGAGCCTCCTACGTGACGTAGGGTCAATAAACTTGTACATCTTAAAAATGGTCAGAAGCTCATAAAGAATAAAAAATCTTGTAGATTTGATGGCATCAGCATGGAACTGACGCGTTCTGTGGGATGACACCCACTCATCAGGGGTAGATGCCATTAAGGTCTGAAAGAACCAAATAGATAAAGATAATGGTGAGGTATAAAACCATGTAAAATAGGATAGTACTGAAAGGGCAGGAAGGAACAACCTACCCGTATGGACATCACGTGATGTATGGCTATCGGAGCCGGGCCGACAGCATATCAGGTACAGGAGCTGAGGGCGGGGCCAAACAGGGCCACAGAGAGGGACCCCCGAGCACCGGCACCTGGGGACAAAATGCACAAGATGGAGTGACTGGGTACACTGATGGGTGTACTGGAATGAGAAGTGAAGGCATGAGGACAGTAGTTGAAGAGGAAAAATCAACTGGGTGATAAGTAGGTGAGAAGAGGACACTGACCACCAGAGAACCCAAGAGAACAGAAGCAAGAGATATAGTGATTCAGACCAAGAGTTCACCAGGGGGAGTAATATAGCAAGTGCTTGAGTGTCAAGGTGAAGGATCTGGTGATTACCATATCAATAGTCACAGAATAAATCTGCCTCTGGGATGCTTGCTTGCGTGTGCTTGTGCAAAGATGTCCGCCAGATGCCTGCACCTGGACGGGCCCACTCAAATAGACCCAGATGGCCCCAACAGCCCCACCCAACATCACTCTTGTATGACATACGTGGGGAGGCGTCTGGGACAGGGACGGAGTCCCGCTCAATGCACCCGGACCACCCCACCAATAGTCAACCAGGATGGATCAAGCCGCTCCCACCGTGCTCGATGAGCACGAGCCAAAAAGCAGGGAATGACGGCGTGACGCCGATGCACGAATCGAGCGACCACTCCACCCCATCTCCTCCATCCGCTGATAACACAGGGGGAGGAGAAAAAAAGGGGGAGGAGGAGACATCAAGCGTGCATCGCAGCTCCCGGCACCCGACAACCAACAACCCAGCCCCAGGCATACATAAGGGGAGGAGCCATAGAGGTCAGAACACAGTGCCAGCGACACAAATAATATATGGACAATCGAGTTTATATGAACAGACCCAATGGTCTGGAGATCCATCTCACAAAGCACTGACTGGTAAGATATGGTGATAAACCAACAAACCAGGATGTACTTGCCTGGCGTCTAAACAAATTCCTCCATCCTTGGGTTAATGCAATAGAGGAGAAAGAAGTGGGACTTTGAATGAGGCACAGAAGGATCCGTGTCTCCATCCCTGGCAGAGAGCAAATGGGAATGGTTTGGGACTTTAAATGAGGACATGAGTAGACACCAGCAAGTACAGTATAAAGCATATTTATTTGGTCTTCCTGATTACGGGAGACATGGTAAATACCATTAAATAATACACAGTATACATAATCACAGTGATAAAAAATGTCCTCATTTAAAGTCCCAAACCTTTCCCATTTGCACTACGGAAAACACAGACATAACTGGTGCAGCCGCTGTAACGCAAACCTGCAGAACTCTGATGCCATGGTTGGGATCTGAACCAATGACCCCAGCGCTGCTAGGCTGGTGAGCCAACTACAAAGCCACTGTACTGCCAATCACCGCAGCATGGATATTACCCAGACTGAGAATCCCTTTACTACTAAGGCAGACTTGCTAAAGATAGACTACTAGGTTCCACCTCTCCCCCTCCTTGGGGCAACGCCCAACGGCCTCAGGACCAAGAACTATGGCCTTTTTTTTAAAAATCATATTTTGAGTTTTACCATTTTACATTACGAAGTATAGACCAGGGATATGCAATTAGCGGACCTCCAGATGTTGCAGAACTACAAATCCCATGAGGCATAGCAAGACTCTGATAGCCATAAGCATGAAACCCAGAGGCAGAGGCATGATGGGACTTGTAGTTTTGCAACAGCTGGAGGTCCGCTAATTGCTTATCCCTGGTATAGACCATTGTTAACAGTGAAGCTTTACATGGGCAATAGACAGCCAATTGCAGATCTAAGATTAACACCTGAGTGATCAAGCTGCGTTAGAACTGAATAAGTCCCACCAAAAACATCTGAAAAAGAGAGAGACAGAAATGTCCTTGAGAAGAGAAATGTCAGCCAGGGACAAGTTCCCTTGGGGCCTTAACTGTCCTTCGTGGGGTAGCTAAGGTGAACATATGAAGGAAGTCCATTCCGTAAGTTAACCCGCAGAGTCTTGTATAAATGGTGTAGCGTATCAGCAAGTGGATGACCACCTTAGTAAGAAGAGGGGGGGGGGGTGAGAAGCCCCCTCCAGCAGTCCGGGGTTCCAGGTACCGGGAAGTGTCGAAGAAAGGAGGACCATTTACTTTCTAGGCGAGCAAGTGGTATGTTGTTGAGACTTTCCTTTCTATAGAGGTTTGCAAGTTCCTGCTGGACATCCAGAATGTTAGGCGAGGAGGCAGAGATCAAATGCCGAAGTATGGCTCGTCTTGCTACCATGAAGCATGTAGACAGCCAGTGTTTGTGGTGTTGAGAGGGTTGCTGAATTGGAGGTGTAGGAGTGGAGAGTTTCTCATCCAGACAGCCAAAGAGAAGGGGGTAAATGTCTTTTGAAGGGGGGGGGCACCCGTGACCTGACTAGCGAAGAGTTCAACTTGGTTCCAGAAATTACCCACCGCTGGACAGGACCATAGTCTGTGGAGTAGGGACGGTCTGGAGCCTTTGCACCAGGGGCAGCAAGCTGGGATCGAGGGGTTTCCTCCAGGGATACAAGGCACATAGGCTCTATGCATAATCTTGAATTGCTGCTCCCTCAAGAATCCATTGGTAATTGTGGCGTGTGTCATGTTATATCCCTTCAGTATTTTATGGATCGCTGAGGAGGATTCCAGATCCTTGTTCCAGGCCATAATGGAGGTGGATTGAAGCGGCTTACTAGTAAGTTTGTGGAGGGGTTTATAGACGGCAAAGATTTTAGTTTGCTGTAAGTCAATGAGGGCGTCAAGGAAGGAGCTGTGGAATCTTAGTTGTTTGTCTGGAAATAAGTCCATGGCGTAGCGAACCGCTTGATGGATTGACAGGAAATGATTCATGGGGAGTTGGAACTTGGTGAGAATCTCTGTTGGTTGTAGGGGTGATCCCGATTTGTCAAACAGTTGGTGGAAAGTGAGGAGGCCTCGAAAGGCCCAAAAGGGCAGATCTGGCCCCCTCCAGAGCCCGTGGATGGGGAGGTGTTTGGAGATCCAAGGTGACAAGTTCAGTAGCCGCCTGGTTTCCCTCCAGGGTGTCTCGGATAAGTATGTTGAGTTTGAGATCCTGGGGTATAGAGCGGGTAGTGCTGTGAGGCTGTGCTGCTAGATTGTACGAGCCGGCCACCTGGGACTCCAACTGGAAGTTTGAATATTTAGACGACTTAGATATCCAATCTAAACAGATGCAAAAGTAGGCATGCAATGTTGTAGGTCCTTACATTCAGTAGATTTGTCCCCCCCCCCCCTCGCTCCTGGGCAGATATAGCTTCTGTAACCAAATTCTGTGTTTTCGACCTTGCCAGAGGAAAACAGAAAGAGCTCTTTGCAACCTCTGGATGTCGGAATGTTTTAGGAGCAGAGGGAGTGTTTGAAGGGGGTAAAGCAGCTTTGCGAAGCCAACCATTCTGAAAAGATGACATCTGCCGAAGAGCGAGAGTGGGAGGTTCTGCCAGGTTTCCAATTCTGCTATGACCTTAGATATCACTGGAGAAAAGTTTAAATGGTATAACCCGCCTGGTGTCCTGCTAATTTTGATACCTCGGTAAGTGATGGATTGCTTCGCAATTGAGAAGGGGGCCAAGTATCCCCACTGGGGGGGTCTGGTGTGGTGTTGAGGGAGTATTTTGCTTTTACCAAAGTTAATTCGCAGCGCCGAGCACTCTCTGAAGCTTGTGAATATGTCCTGTATGAGGAGCATGTCATCTTGGGGAGAGGAGGAGAATATTAAAATGTCATCTGCGAATAACACTATTCACAAGTCATGGTGACCTATCGATATGCCGTGGAGCTGAGGGTGGGAGAGGATGTAGCGAGATAATGGCTCTAAGGCCAAGTTGAAGAGTAGAGGAGACGGGGCATCCCTGCCTTGTGCCCTTGTGTAATTTTATGTTGGGGGATGCGAACCCTGCTGCCACCACACTGGCTGCAGGGTTTTCATACATTGCGGAGATCAGGTGTAGAAACGGGCCAGAGAAGCCGAACTCGGAGAGGACTTTCCACAGCCATTGAAAGCGAACATTGTCGAAAGCATTCTCTACGTCTAAAGATATTATTGCATTATCGGTGTCAGGGTGAGCTTTGGCGTGTTCTAGAGCAGCGATGACTTTTCTAATATTCATAGATGCCGAGCGGCCTCGGGTGAAACCTGCCAGCTTCTCTAGGATGTACTGTTGGGTCTGGTGAGAGTGGCAAGCTTCAGTGAAAGAGCTTTGTAATTCAGATTCTATGTCTGATATACAGTGCTCTGTTTCAGAGATCCTGTTCTCCTGCTCCCTCATCTCCCTGCGCAGCTGGTCTATGCCAGCTGAAACTGCTCTGTCTACTGCAGCTGTAATGGTAGGGGAGAAGAGGGCTGCGACTGCCTTGTGGTAAACCTCCTCAGGGAGAGCGGGAGAGCCGCCGGGTATCAGGGCTGTGTAACTACCGAAGCAGTGCCGCTGTGGACCAAATAACGGTCCATCTGGGTTCCCGGTGATGTGGGGCGGTTGGCTGGTGAAAGGTACCGCTGCCCGAGCCAAGTGTCAGCAGGTTTTATATTGCCCCTTCCGGAGCCGCCGTCTCACCGTCCTCTTACATGTGGGGCCGGAACCAGAAATGACCATGGCCTTTTGAGCCACTACCAAGTTATTCCCCGAACTTTGACTGTAGTCCCACACTCCCCGGATGAAAATCTGCTGAGGATGGAAGAGTAGACACGTCCGCTGTGCCGCTGGGATGACAAAGTTCGCCAAGCCCCATGCCGACCTGGCTGGACTTACTGACGCCGGCTGGATGCTTCGCAGCGGCCTCCATCTATCTTTTGGATATTTTCCTAAGAAAAATACATCCATAAAACAGGAAGCTGACCCATTGGGAGGGGACCAAGCTGGGTTTTCCTAAAGTTATGAGCCACCACAAAATCCACCCTATAGAAGGTGCAAGAGAAGCAGGTCATTCAGGTAAGCACCGCCAAACTACTGCGAGCACCTTAGAGGCAGGGAAAACCCCCACCTCCGTCCTGATCTTGGTAAAGATCTGTGGAGAGGTGGTAAGGCAAAAACAGAAGTGCACGCAACTACAAGTGGATGTCTGAAGTTTGGGAGGAAGCAGAAATTCTACCAAAAACAACGAGTCTATGCGGGATGTAGGCCAACCTTGCATTTCACGGAAGGGCTCTCTCCCTGTCTGCTATGCGATCGAGAGTTGCCCCTGTGGGAGGGATACCGCACAACCTTCGACATGCTTTCCATCATGACCAAGCATTGGGGGGCTGCATGCCGGCTGGATGGGCACTGCCCACCTAAGAGGCGCGGGGGGCGCAGGACGGGCAGGCCAGGGCCCCTACCCTCCTTAGCAAATTGTCGGACCCACCTCTTTGCGGTCTGTGCTTCTACATGTGCCAGCCATTGCGTCAGACAATATTCTAAGCTGTGAGACACCAGCGTAAAATGCCAGGGTAAGTCTTAATTCCCCTATGGTGAAAATCACAGGTCCCTTCAGAATAGGGAGTTCATTCTCTTGACCATGGAACCAGACAATGCCCCTTTGTCTACCAAGACTAGGTCAGTATATCTGGATCTGTGGAAAAAAAAACTGTCTGGTGGAAGTGGAGGGTTCTGAACCCAAGCCTTCAGAGGGGCTGGACCCTGCCACTCCCTCTACGACTTCCACCAAGACCTCCTGGACAGGAACCCCCTTCCCCCACTGCTCTGTCTTCGGTCTTGGAGCGAGAGTGGTTTTCTTGTCCTCTTGGATCCCCAAAGTGGTAAGGATCACACTTGAAAGATCCACCACCTCTTCCAAGGAAGCTTTATAATGAGGAGACCTATTGGATTCACCACCCAGGCCTTCTCCCCTTTCTAAACAAGTGTACCTTACCAGGGCCTGGTCTCCTGAAGGCCTTCAACCCTCTGATGCCCTCTGTGGTGCTTCCCCTCCACTTGCCAACCAGGGACAACCCCACTTAGCTGCCTTTATCGGGCGTGTTCAGGGTGATGTGGCCATAGGGCACCATTGGGCCGGTAACCCCGTGATTTCAAAACACTAGTGAACATGCAGGGTGTTAGCCTGGTTGGGATTTGACCTTAGTGCTTTTGGCTCATGAATGTACGCCACCTAGCCAATGTACTGAGTATATAAAATGGCAGCAGGTCTTTGGATCATGGCAAGAAACCAACACAGGGAGAACCCACAAACTTTGAGGCAAGCACTATAATGTTGTGGCTCTGAACCACCAACCCCAGTGCTGCTAGGCAGAAGTGCCAGCCACCCAGCCTGTGGGTAGCCCTGCCAGAGTCACCAGGAGACTGCTCAGGGATCTGAACTCTCAGCCCCATCAAACCAGTAACCCCAGAGCTGCAAGGAAGTAGTGTTAACTGCTGAGCCATTGTCAAAGTGACTTGTCCAAGGTTACAAGGAGCCAACATGAGGATAAGATCCTATGTCTTCAGGAAGTCTCTTATGCTTGCACTGGCTGTCAGAGCACTTATCCTGTGAGCTATGGCTGCTTCATTGTCGCTTCCCAACTTTATATTGGAAACCTCCAGCCCCCCCCCCCCCGGAGGGGATGACTGGCAGGAAGGATGCGGTACCCTACTCCGCTGGTGAAGGCACAGTCCGGGGCGATGGGATTTACAACCCGCCCAACTGTTTTAACTGTGAATCGGTCTGGATGAGCACCTGCCCTGGTATCTTCCCCCCTCCACCAGCCAGACCCATAGGGACCCCCTCCCCAGAAAGCACATAGAACCACCAGCCCCCAAGCCCCATGTGCCTCTTCCCCCTCTAACCCACCAAGAGGGAACAGCACCTGTGGAGCTGCAGGTGACAGAAAGGTAAGGGGCACACCCCCCCCGGGTCCCCCTTACCTTAAGATGGCTGATGTTGGCATCGCCATGAGCCACTAGGAAGACCCCCTGCCTTGGGCTCCCCACCTTCCAAAGTCAGGCCCGCCTTAAGGATCAAGGAGAAGTGCACACCCCTGCCGGAAGTGAAGTCACCCGCCACACAGCCCCACTGGGAGCTTCATCACGGGCTGTAAAAACAAATGCGGGGGGCAGCGACTCCTCCTGAGCCATCACTGAGAACCTGAAAGCAGGTCCCCGGAGCTTCCCACCACACAACCTTCAGATTAGCTGGGGTAGCAATAAAAAATAGTGTGGCTGTCATGTAACCTTTCCCCGAGGCATACCACTGCCACTAATCTTCAGAGACCTCTGTCTCCTTCCCGGACATACAAGCCTCAGCCTTCCCAGCGGTCTTCGGCACGGTTCCCGTTGTGTCTCCCCGCCGGGGACTGAACTGAGAACTGAGGAGCTGGCGGGGAAGCATGCTTTTAATTCTGGGCTGGGCGGTGTTTGCTGAGAAGGGAAGAGCCAAGGTCTCTCATAGGTGGCTATTCTGAAAGACGCTATGGAAAAATGCCCACCCATGCACATATCCCCTGAAGTTGACAATGCTAGTGACAAAATGGAGTTCTGGACCTCCTTTCTGACACCCTACAGAGTAAAGGGGATATTGCAGCAGGACTAGGACTACAAATTTTAGCTAGAGTGTACAACTGCAGGATATGTATGCCCAGATTCAAATCATTTTTAAAGAATTAAAAGTATTTGCAGACACTTCTGGTGCCTGATATTGTGAGTCAGTGTTAATCAGATGTTACAGTACGTTTTGTAGTGTAGACACAATTCTATATGCGAGGTAAACTGAAAACAATTTCAAATAAACTTCAAAATGTGTTTATGTGGAATCGCAGTGCTCTTTAACATCATCTTACTAACAAGCACTCTCCTTTACAAAGGTCAGGTTATCGGTCTAATATGTCAGAAAGCCTATTAAAAGTGTGCACCCTGTTGGAACTTTTCAGGTTTTGTTGTCAAATATGTTTAAGATTTCTATTTTGACCTTGAGTAACAGAAAAATACCCCTTAGCCTAGGTTCACATTGATGCGATTTGGCGATTTGACAATAATAGCACCGTCCGAATCCGTGCGGCGCCACACTGATTGTCAAAGGTAGTTTCTGTACTACTTTTGGCAACATCAGGTGCGAGATCAATAGACATCCGTGCATGAACCCGCACAGATGTCTCTGAAATCGCCCCCAAAGTCGGGACTGACATGCAGGCATGAAATCGGTGATTTCAATCCTGCAGCAGTGTGAACCTGGGCTTAATGTCAAATTGCAAACAGATACCGCAAAGCTATTTTGATTAATTACATTTTGGCCAACAATAAATTACACAGCTAGGGATATATGGAACAGTACCACGTCAGCTATATATGCCTACTATGTACATTTCTCTTTCTGCATAACTAACCAATATATCCAACAAAATTTCAATAACCTCCTTATAAACTTAAAATTAAGAAAAAATGACTGATCTAACCAGTTGCAGAAAAATGCAGGACACGGAGTGCAATGAAGAGACATTCCATTGAGAACTATATGAGGGAGCCCCGGACAACAGTAAACACAACAGAGGATCTAATGGTTTCCCATTATCTAAAACGAAGAAACTGCAGTAATCCCTGCACTCATAGTACATTGACAATTACTCCAGCTCTCCAACAGGGAGCTGGAAGAAGAGTCTGCAGGAGCCTGGTACTACACCCACGATCCATTGCCCATGAGTGCAATGCTTTTTTTTTTGCAGGCTCCTCGAAAAATAAAGAATACACATTTTTTTCCTGCAAATATATGTGGATTTATTTTGTTTTTTATTTTTTTTAAAGAACTGAACTGAACTGAGCCTTTAACTCACCCTACAATGGTGACTAAAATGGAGGAAATGTAGTTAAATTTCACACTGCATCTGTTTCTGTCATGCATGAATATTGATCTCTTTAATCTGACAGTTTTTCCCATTAACCTATTTTAAAACATTTGTGTAAAAATGTGTATGACACATTTGATAAACGTGTCCCATGGAGTCTAACATGGATTAGTTCAGTAGCAGTGTATAGGCTGAGTAAACAGGGGGTCACACACAGCTGTACATCATTTCCAGCTATCAAGTCCTTTGACTCCCAAGACTCTCACTAATATTGCTCAGGTATTTGTTACCTTCACGTAGGAAGTATAGAATCACAGCTTAATCCTACATTTCTCCAAAAATCAATACACAACCATGTCAGTGATATCTCACAGGGAATCGGCAAACATTTCAAATCTAAAAATATTACATCCCAGGGATCTATTTAAAACCTGTTTTAACAATTTAAGGGCAGTAGAGTTGAGGAATTCCCCTTGCCTAGTCGAGAAAAACAAATTAATTGTTTTCATCCACGTTGCAATGTTAATCCCTTTTTACATGCATTATTACTCAACATTGCTTTTTTGCTTGGTATTGTAAAAAAGAAAAAAAAAAAAGAAAAAAAAGTTAAATAAAAAGATTTTAATCGGTTAAGGACTGGCTCGCGTACATTTACTGCTGTAATGCGAATCGCCGTTTACAAACGGCGATTCGCACAGGCGCGGCTAGGGGGCGTACCCTGCCGGCGGCGTACTCTCGAGCCCAGCGCACACTCCCTCAGTGTGGCAGCGGGTCAGGCGGACTCTATGTCTGCCGGCGACCCACGATCGCCTACTAGACAGGAAGAACACTCTGTCAGTGGGCATGACCGTGATCTACTGAACCCTGTCACCAAGATCAGCTAGATCTGTCATGCCCCTGCCATAAATGAATTCTCATGGTTTGTAAACGTGGCAACCTTTTGCTCAAACCAATCAATATACGCCAATTACGATTTTTTTTTTTACCACAAATATGTAGACTATATATCTGCCAAAACTGATGAATACATTTTTTTTTTATATTTTTTCTTTTTGGATATGTATTATAGCAAAAAGTAAAAAAATATAGTTTTCTTTCAAAATTGTCGCTTTTTTTTGTTTATAGCGGTGATCAGAAGTGATGTAGAGGTGATCAAATGCCACCAAAAGAGCGCCCTATTTGTGGGGGGAAAAAAAAAGATGTCAATTTACACCCTGCTCCAAATTATAAAGCAAATTCTATTTCAGTGTCACAAAGATTAAATATTTTGTTTTTTAGTTTAACTCATGGATGGCATTGTGTCTCAAGGCTCTTTTGATCACTGAAAACAATCTCCGACACCTGTGATAATTAGATTGCCAGGTGAGCCCAGTTAAAGGAAAAACTACTAAAGGAGGGTGTTCCACATTATTAAGAAGAGCACCATTTTCAAGCAATATGGGGAAGAAAAAGGATCTCTCTGTAGCGGAAAAGAGTGAAATAGTTCAATGCCTTGGACGAGGTATGAAAACATTAGATATTTCACGAAAATGTAAGCATGATCATCGCACTATTAAGAGATTTGTGGCGGATTCAGAGCACAGACGGGTTTGTGCAGATAAAGGCACATTGGGGAAGATTTCTGCAAGATCCATGCATTGGATCAAGAGAGCAGCCATTACATAGCAGCAAACAGTTATTTGAAGCTGCTGGTGCCTCTGGAGTCCCACGGGCATAAAGGTGTAGAGACCCCCAGAGTCTTGCAACTGTGCATAAACGTTCCATTCAGCCACCACTAACCAATGCTCACAAGCAGAAACGGCTGCATTGGGCAGAAAAATACATGAAGACTAATTTTCAAACAGTCCTGTTCACTGATGAGTGCCATGCAACCCTGGATGGTCCACACGGATGGAGTGATGGATGGTTGGAGGACGGCCACCCTGTTCCAACAAGGCTGCGATGTCAGCAAGGCGGAGGTGGAGTCATGTTTTGGGCCGGAATCCTGGAAAGAGAGCTGGTCGGTCCCTTTAGGGTTCCCGAAGGTGTAAAGATGACCTCTGCAAAGTATGTGGAGTTCCTGACTGACCACTTCCTTCCCTGGTACAGAAGGAAGAAGTATGCTTTCCGTAATAAAATCATCTTCATGCATGACAATGCACCATCTCATGCTGCAAAGAATACCTCTGCATCAATGACTGCTATGGGGATAAAAGGAGAGAAAGTCATGGTGTGGCCTCCATCCTCCCCTGATCTCAATCCTATTGAGAACCTTTGGAGCATCCTCAAGCAAAAGATCTATGAGGGTGGGAGGCAGTTTACATCCAAACAGCAGCTCTGGGAGGCTATTCTGACACCTTGCAAACAAATTCAAGCAGAAACTGTCCAAAAAACTCACAAGTTCAATGGATGCAAGACTTGGGGGATGCAAGCTGCTATCAAATAAGGGGTCCTATGTTAAAATGTAAAGTGACCTGTTAAAATGTTTAAAACGTTAAAATGTTGTTCAAAGTTTGATTGAAATAGCTTTTGATTTCAGTAAATATGTTGCAAACACAACAAATGACAATTTTCAGTTCTTTACAACCTATAAAGTGTTTTGAAACTTACTGTACGTAATAATTTGGAACAGTGCATTGTAAGTTTTTTATTTTGAAAAAAAAAATACTGTTATCATTGTGAGGTTTGTTCAAATAAAATTTGAATTGTACTCTTAATAGTTGATAACATGAGAATTATGCTTAAAAATAAGGTGAAAAACGCCAGTTAAAATCATAGTATTTCACAGCAGCGCATCTACATTAAATAATAATTATACCATGCGATAAACTGCAATTAAAAAAAAAAAAAAAAAATCAAGCAGTGCATAAAAGAATGACATTTCATCAAAAAATGTTTCATAAAAATTAAGTTCATAAATTCAAAAAAGTGTCCATCATAGTCCAAAAGAATCCAATAATATAAGGTGCTTTGCTTATCTACTCCAGAAAAAAATCAAATATTTCCACCACCAGTGCTCCAATATACTCAGTGGAATACAGCTTACCAGAGATAACCTTTCAAACAGCATGTCAAGCTGTGCTCTTTATCCAGACCTCAGCCATTGTATTATGGCAGGCAAGTCACCAATCAGATAGGGAGACAAAGCATAGAACTCTCATAGTGCAATCATAGTGCAATATTGTCTTAAAAAATGGATCCTTTTATTCTAAAACTTTATGCGCTTACATTGATTAAAAACAAACAGAGCAATAGTTACTCATAGGCTGTGATACCCCTGTTTCATATCCGATCCGTCAAGCGGTGGGCATACAGCCTCCTCTCAAGTTGCTGTATAGTTATTCCCCTAACGTTTCGTCATTACAGACTTGCTCACAAGATCTCTTGTTTTAGAATAAAAGGATCCATTTTTAAGACAATATTGCACTATATATTACCTTATATCATTGGATTTTTATTGCAATTTATCGCATGGTAAAATTATTATTTAATGTAGATGCGCTGCTGTGAAATACTAGGATTTAACTGGTGGTTTTCACATTATTTTTATGTCTTATCTAAAGCAGCGGCACAATTGAGAGATACAATTCTTTGGGATTTGGGATCATCAGCGCAGTGTTTAGTATTTTAGTTTACTTTTTTCACTTTTTATTGTATGACTCATGAGAATTATGCTGACTGTTGTTTACATCAATTATTTAAGTAAATCAGAAAAATAGCATTGGCATAATAATTTGGAACAGGGTGTAGTTTGGGTACAACGTCTCGTGACCATGCAATTGTCAGTTAAAGTGACGCAGTGCTGAATCGCAAAAAGTGCTCTGGTCAGGAAGGGGGTAAATCCTTCCTGGGCTGAAGTGGTTAAAGAGGACCTGAACTGCGAAAGTTGGGCTGCAAAAAGCAAGCAGAGGGCAATAAAAATTGTATTCTCTGTTGCTTGCCTGCAACCCCTTTTGCCCCCATTACTGACTTGTTCCACATGGGGTCTCCATGTGAAGACAGCCCATCCTGGTAGAGGAGCATGGCTTTGCTTCCTCATATTAAAGATTCCCCTCTAGCGACTGGTAATCTGATGACTGGTTGGTGGATATGTAAAATGCAGTATAAGAGGAAGAGAAAGCACAGAAACACAATGGATGAAGCAGAAGAGGAGAGATCCTTGCACAGCAGGTCCTCCGGTATAGATTCCTCTCCACCGAGAAAAGCAAACTAGTAAAATTCCAAAACCTAGAAGTGTCAGTGTCCAGGATGTCATGTCATCATTTGATCCAAAGCCTAGGTATCCAAGTGATTAGCAGAGGAACTGCAGTGCTTATTTTCAGGTGTTAAAGACAAAAAAAAAATTTTTTTTACGGAATTAAAATAAACAAATAAAACACTACTAGATATTCTCTAACTGTTTCTCAACCTTTTTTCAGTCAAGGCTCTCCTTAAAATTCTGCACAATCTTGATGCACCTCATTCAAAAATGTAAAAAACTAAATAAATAGTTTCACACATCACAGCAGCATACACATAGGACACCCAACATTAAAGGCGATCTATTCCCACACAACAAAGACGCTTTTGCACATGGGTACTTGTGAGCAATGCGGTGTCAGACCCCAGCCACCTTCACCACTTTGTGATAAATGGCTGGTCACACTCACACTGCACTATCACCAATAAACGACAATGACGCTCACCTTGCACAAAGATATACCAGTTCACCTGACCACAATCTAACAGCCAGCAGACTGGAAGCTATCGTCACTAGGTTTAATTAAAGCGGAAGTAAACCACGCCAATTTTTTTTTTTCTTTAAACCCTGCAAAATAAAGGCATAATGTGCCAGTATGCATCCCATAATATCACATTGTGAAATACCTTAAAACTAAGCCCTGCCCTGTGAGCTCTGAAAGATGCTTCCATCTTCCCCTGCCTTCCTTCCGGGTTCACGCCCTCCGGCCATCTGATTGGAGTCATGGACCGTGGCACAGAGCTTTGAAGGGATGGCACGAGTATACCATCCCTTCAGAGTGCATGCGCCATTGACATCACTGGCTGCATGAAGTGTGAATATCTCCTAAGCCTTGAAGGTTTAGGAGATATTCATAGTACCTACCAGCAAGCCTTAATTTAGGCTTACCGGTAGGTACAAGCCTACAGAATGGGTTTACATCCACTTTAACTACGCAGTTCACCCCTTATATCCTAAATCACCACTAACATATAGCATATTGACTGACAAATTATTCATAACAATAATGACTATTAATAAATGTGTAATATCCACTTCGGCCGCATCGACGTACTGTTACAGGCATCATCGCAGTATTTTTTTTTTTTTTTTTTTAATTTTTAGAGGCGCTGGATTGCTTTTACAAGCTGAGGGAGGGGACTCCCCATCTCCCTCCTCCCGCCCTCCATGTCTCTCTAGGGCTTTCCCGCCCCACCGGAAGACCCGAGCGATCAGCCATTGCTTCTGCCGGCTGACCATAGAGGTAATCAGAGACCGTAACGGCTCAGATGGCCTCAATGGTATAGGAAACCAGAAGCGATGAGCATTCATCACTTTCGGTTTCCATGGATGTAAACAGTGCCGTTTTTAAATAGGGAAAGCATTTGATCACGCAGGTTATGGTGTGATCAAATGCTTTTAAGCACAAAGGAGACATCTGGGGTCTAATAGACCCCAGATCTCTCCATAAAGTGTACCTGTCATTGCCTATTGCTATCACAGGTGATATTTATATTCCCTGTTATAACAATGAAAGTGAACAAAAGAATAAAAATAAAGTGACAGTGTAAAAATAATGTAAAAGAAGAAAATACATTTAAAAAACAAAGCATCCCCGCCCTCCCACACAAAGGCGAACGCATGAATCGGTCCTGCACATGCACAAATAGCAATCGCCCCACACGTGAGGTTTCACAGCAAACGTCAGATCATGGGCAGTAGGTACTGGCAAAAGGGTAACCACCTGTAAAGGCTTTTAAAGCGAGGCCCATGGATAGTAACTTTTACATCGTTTGTCGCCATTGCATGGGCGTGCACAATTTTAACCACTTGCCGACCAGCCGTCATTATACAGCGGCAGGTTGGCACGTTCCCGCAAAACGACGTACTGGTACTTTGCCTCTTTAAATCGACATAGCAGGCGCGTGTGCTGCACGGCGGGGAAGCCGATGCGCATAGCCGCGATGTCCACTGGCCACCCCGCGATCGAAGGATAGAGAGACAGAATGGGCATCTGTTAGTGTAAACAAACAAATTCCCATTCTGTCACGGAAGTGGAGAGAGATTGTCTGTTCCCAGTAATCAGGAACAGCTTTCTCTCTCCTCTCCCAGTCAACACACTCCCCCACAGTTAGAAACACCTCCCAGGGAACACAGTTAATCCTTGATTGCCCCTAGTGTTAACCCCTTCCCTGCTAATGACATTTATACAGTAAATCAGTGTATTTTTGAAGCTCTGATCGCTGTATAAATGCCAATGGTCCCAAAAAAAGTGTCAAACGCAATATTGCAGTCCTGCTAAAAAACGCAGATCGCCGCCATTACTAGTAAAAAAATAAATAAATAAATAATAATTAATAATATAAATGTCATAAATATATCCCCTATTTTGTAGACACTAACTTTTGCGCAAACCAACAACCATCAACATACGCTTATTGCGATTTTTTTTTACCAAAAATTTGTAGAAGAATATGTATCAGCCTAAACGGAGTTAGAAACTTTTTTTTATATTTTTTTGGGGGGATATTTATTATAGCAAAAAGTAAAA
Organism: Glandirana rugosa; assembly: GCA_018402905.1. Lineage (NCBI taxonomy): Eukaryota > Metazoa > Chordata > Amphibia > Anura > Ranidae > Glandirana > Glandirana rugosa. The sequence goes on from BLSH010268517.1 coordinate 399,319, forward strand.
AACATTTTTTTTTTCAAAATTTTCCCTATTTTTTTGTTTATAGCACAAAAAATATAAATCGCAGGGGTAATCAAATACCACCAAAAGAAAGCTCTATTTATGGGGGAAAAAAAGAACATCAATTTTGTTAGGATACAGCGTTGCACGACCGCACAATTGTCAGTTAAAACGACGCAGTGCCATATCGCAAAAAGTGCTCTGGTCAGGAAGGGGGTAAATCCTTCCGTGGCTGAAGTGGTTAAAGTGTGACATATTTGGAATCTATTTACTCAGAGTAATATCTTCTTTTATATTTTAACAATCGGGCATTATAGTGTGTTTTTTTGTGCATTAAAATTCCAAAAAGTGTATTTATTTGAAAAAAATAAAAATTAAAAACCGCTCCACAAATATTGTGTGACATAAAAAATTGCAACCGCCACCATTTTTTTTCTAGGGCCTTGACTTTAAAAATATATAATGTTTCAGGGCTCCAAGTACTTTTCCGTCACAAAAAGGAATATTCCAAAGATTTTTTGTATAGTAGCCCTCTTCAAAGAGACAGATTTTAGCTTAGGACATTAGAGATAATTTTGAGGATTTTGAAATATTGTTAAAAAAAAAAAAAAAAAAAACACACACAGGTTACACTTTTGTAAACAAAATATTTACAGAACAAAGATATAACAAAAGAAAAAAGATGATAATGCAACAGAGATGAAAAAAAAAAAGGGTTTAAGCCTCAGTTCACACTGCGGCGATGCGGAAACCCTGCGAATTCACTGCGGGTTCCCGCACCGCATGTCTCTGGGCGGCAGTTCACGCTGCCATATGCGAACTGTGGGGATTGTCAATACAAGGCTGACACCCCCAAATCAGTACGCATATCGCACTGCGAACTGCAAACTCGCATAGGAATCGGATCACATGGTGTGAACTACCATGCGATCCGATTCTGCCCCTGCGAAAAAAAAGGGTCCTGTGCGAGTTTGCTCCGATTGCAATGCAAATTCAGCCATACAATCTCTATGGCTGATTTTGCATCGCACAGAAATCGCATATGGTTCACACTGCAGTGCGGTGCGAAATCATATGCGATATCTGAGATTGGAGCAGTGTGAACCCAGCCTAAGAGTGAAAGTAATTAGCAAAGATTCTGTGGGTTTAGCAAAGACCAGTCGATGAGCATAAGATGAGTTAGTGTGACTCTCAAAATAAATCTTGGCTGATGTTCTTTGTTTGATGGTAAAGGAGAGTTCCAGACTGCTGATGTAGTCTCTCTGTTCTGGTCCTCAAGGAGAGAGTGTTGACAGAAACAATCTGCCCAATCAAGAGGTCTGAGGGGTGGCCGATGGGATGTCACAGTGTTTAACGACCATGTGGCTGCCACTCCCTCAGATACAGATTTCTAAAGGCATTACCATATTTGAATACCTAGAAGTTACAGTCTGGTAACTGGGATTACTTTTTACATAAAAAAAACTATGATAGGTATCAGATACCAATTTACACCTAGGAGATGGAATGTGTCCAACCCACCTCCAGTACCTTCTAATAAAGTGGTTTTAACTCTTTACCAAATAACTCTAAGCTGAAATCGTAAAATGAGGAGATGTGAACAATGCTAACACAATTCTTAGAAATATTAGCAAACTCTCCAACCTGCTGAAGCACATATCTTGGGTCAATATAGCCTTTAACCCCTTCCCGCTGATCGCACACATACATGCAGCCTCATAGAAGTGGGCTTTCTTCCGTGGGTCTGCATATATGCGTATCTACCTTTGTGCTGGGAGTATGCCGCACAACACGCTCCCAGAATAGAGAGACTAGGCTCTCATACTAAAAATCGGGATCCAGGACTTTCGGTGCTATCGGATTGGCTATCACAGGGATCAGTCACTGTGAGCCTGAACCTGTGTTAACTTCCTCCTCTGAATAAAGAGAAAAATATGTTGTATTTCCCTCTCCAAAAATGTAAGCAAATCAAAGTGTGTAAAAAAAAAATAAATAAAAAGATCAAGGTTTGCCAGGGTTAATGTTAGGGTCAAGGTCAGGGTCAGCATATTTTGGGTAGAATTATTAAAAAAAAAAAAAGTTTAATCACTTCAGCCCGGGAAGGTTTTACCCCTTTAACGACTAGGACATTTTTTGCGATACGGCACTGTGTCGCTTTAAATTACAATATCGTAGCCGTGCTACGCTGTACTCAAACAAAATTGACGTCCTTTTTTTCCCCACAAATAGAGCTTTCTTTTGGTGGTATTTGATCACCTTTACAGCACTTCTGATCACTGCTATAAACAATTTTGGAAAAAAATAATACATATCCAAAAAAAATGACAGGGATCAGCTGATCATTGTCATGCCCACTGACAGAGCGGGGAACTGCCGTGTTTACATAGTAGGCGATCGCGGGTCGCCAGCGGACATAGAATCCGCCCAACCCGTGGCCACACTGAGGGAGAGAGCGCGGCGGCCTCGAGTGTGTGCCACTGGCAGTGCGCACTCGCCCCCTAGCCGTGCCTGTGTGAATCGCCGTTTATAAACGGCGATTCGCGTTATGCTGCCACATTGCAGCAGTAAATGTACGCGAGCAGAGGCGGCTCTCTAATTAGGCAAATTAGGCGGTCGCCTAAGGCCTCGCCCTCACAGGGGCCTCGCGACCGCCTAATTGAAGAGCCGACTCTGCTGACACAATGCCTGCGGGGCTGCGCTCCGGTCTGCAGCTCATATTACTGCTTCTGCCTGTGAGCTCCATGGCCAGGCAGTGGGGAGAGAAGCCGAACTTGTGTCTGTAACTTGGGGAGGGGGCGGGACCAGCACTGTAATGTCCGAGCCGAGGCAGCAGAATGGGAAGGACACTCATCCCAGCGGCCGGACATGCAGATCACCCGCCCCCCCCCGTTAACCCCCGCTTAGTGATCCGCGGAGCGATCCCGATTCCCTGCACACCCGGATGAAGAACTTTTAAATGCCTACTATAATCAGTGGCAGGGAGGGGAAGAGGAGGGTCCCGCCGGGGAGAAAGCAACGCCAGGGCTGGATGGAGCCGATGGCAGCGGG
>BLSH010268517.1:403841-424026 GCA_018402905.1 Glandirana rugosa
CCCTAGATAAATTTTGGGGAAAATTGTTAAATTCCCGTCATTTCAACTCCTTAAGGGGAACGGATCAACTCCTTTTCTTTAACAAAAGTAGGTACAACGTTACAATTAAGGGAAAATGTACGTAAAAAACAATGTACGTAAATGTACGTAAGAAAAATGTTACTTATGAGTTGGAACGAAAATTTATACAGTAATTTTCTTATCGCTTGAATTATTTTTCCCATTATGGGCTTAAGTGGGGCCTCATGTCTAAGTTTTGCCTAAGGCCTCACAAAGTCTGGAGCCGCCTCTGTACGCGAGCCAGTAGTTAACCAGTTAAAATCTTTTTATTTAACTTTTTACAGCACCAAGCAAGAAAGCAAGGTTGAGTATTCATTGTAAAAAGAATGCATGTAAATGCATGTAACAAAAAATGCATGTAAAAGGGAATTAACATTGCAACATGGATGAAAACAATTTCTTTTCCTCAACTAGGCAAGGGGAATTCCTCAACTTTACTGCCCTTAAATTGTTAAAAGGGGTTTTAAATAGATCCCTGAGATGTAATATTTTTAGATAAAATAAAATTGATGTCCCATTCTTCCCACAAATATGCTTTCTTTCTGGTGGTATTTGATCACCTCTGCGGTCTATTTATTGCGCTATAAACAAAAAAAGAACACCAATGTTTTTACTTTATGCTATAATACATATCAAAAAAATATATATATAAAAAAAACAAAATGTATTCATCAGTTTAAGCCAATATAATTTTACTTATAATGACGGCGATCTGCGGTTTATAGCAGGACTGCGACATTGCGGAGGATAAATCTGACCCTATGTGACACATTTTGGGGACCACTGACATTATTACAGTGATCAGTGCTAAAAAAATAAAATAAAAAAATGCACTGATCAATGTATAAATTACACTGGCAAAGAAGGGGTTAGCACTAGGGGGCGATCAAAGGGTTAAATGTGTTCCCTGGGTGTGTTGTGTGTGGGGGATGGGCTCACTGTGACAACACAAAGATCGCTGTTCCCGATCACTAGGAACAGCAGATCTCAATGTTGTCCTCTGTCAGAAAAGGGATCTGCCTTGTTTACATAGGCAGATCCCAGTTCTGCCTCTGTGGGGGGATCGCGGTTGACTGGCGGACATTGAGTATCTATTACACAAAGTGACGTACAGGTACATTGTTTTGCGCAATAGAGCCGACCTGTCGCAGTATATATACTGTGGCTGGTCAGCAAGTGGTTAAATTACGATCAGTGTCAGTTAGCATCAGTGCATTTTAAGCTGGATAGAAAAAAACCAAAACAAAATGTGCACCATTGTTTTTGGCCTGTACTATGGGTACAAACAACAACTAAGATACATATATGTGGTATTGCTACAATCGTCAGGAGCAGGAGAATTTGTTTTGGGTTGTTCTTTGGTGGTAAATTATGATAATAGCAAGAAATACATTTTTTTTTTTGAGACAGTTTTCCTTTGATAATAAAAAAAAAACAGGAGATATGAGTTACCATTTACCACCAGAAGAAAGCCCAATTTGTCCTGAAAAATACAAGGTATAATCTACCTGGATACACAAAGTAGTTGTGACAATATATACGTTTTTACGAACACGTCAAAATTGTGCTCAGGCATTTACATTTGTTTTACCCTTAGGGCCGGTTCACACATAGGCGACTTGTGTCGCCCCAAGTCACCTCAAGTCGCTTGACATGAGAAATTCCATTAAAATGAATGGGAGCCGTCTTAATATACAATACTCAAGTCACTACGACTACAAGGCATCTTCAGAAAAGGTTCCTGTACTACTTCAATGTGACTTCTATCCGACTTGTGCCCATAGAATTCAATGGAAGTCGCCACCAGATCGGATCCCCCATCAATATTGAAGCGACTTTACAGGAAAAATAAACTATTTTTTTTTTTTTTAAGACAGCCCCCTCCCTCTCTTCTCTGATTGGCCACAAGCAAAGTCGCCTGGCATGGAGGTCACTTCAGGTTGAGTTGTAAGTCGCCCAAAGTCGCGTTCAAATTGCAAAGTCGGATCGCCTAGGTGTGAAAGGGTTAAACTGGTACACAGTAGCCCAGATACAGGATTCAATGAACAAAAGCTTTTGCCAAGTTACTAACAAGTTAGAGCTGCACAATTCTGGCTAAAATGAGAATCACAAATTTTTTGCTTAGAATAAAGATCAGGATTCTCTCATGATTCTCGTGGCGTAACATCATCTTTCACATTATACAAAAAAATTGGGCTAACTTTACTGTTTAGTTATTTTTTAGTTCATTAAAGTGTATTTTTTCCAAAAATATTGCGTTTAAAAGATCGCTGCGCAAATACAGTGTGACATAAAATATTGCAACAACTGGGTCTCTGCTAAAAAAAAAAAATTATATATATATATATATATATATATATAATGTTTGGGGGTTTTAAGCAATTTTCTAGCAAAAAATACAGATTATAATTTGTAAGCAACAAATGTCAGAAACAGGTTTAGTCTTTAAATGGTTAAACTGCCCTCATTTACAGACCGAAGTTCATTCCTTTGATCTAAAAGAAAGAAATGTTACAATGTTTCTCTTTATCGCACCTGAGATGTTATTAACTTGGCAGACTGCCTGTTTTTTTTTGTTTACAGCTGTCGACTTAAGCAGAGAACTCTCTGCACTGAATCGAGGAAATGCTGTGTTAAGATCACGAGGTGGGTAGAATCGCAATCTCGATTCTTTAACGATAACTCGGCAGCTCTATAACAAGCATGTAAAAATTTTACATTTTAAATTATTTAAGAATCAACCAACCCAAAAAAAGGGATTTTATTAAAACTTACCGTAAAATCCTTTTCTCTGAGTTCACGGACAGACGCAGCCTTCTTTGATATGTGGGTTATATGCAGATCCTACTAGGAGTTAACTAGGCAAAAAGAAAGCAAGCTGGCCCCTCCCGGGGGGCCGTCCTCTCTCTCTTCCATATAACCCCCCTGCTCTGCTCAGGATATCAGTTCGTAACAAGCCGTACAAACACAACGCAGAGGGGTGGGTGCTGCGTCTGTCAGTGGACTCAGAGAAAAGGATTTTATGGTAAGTTTTAATAAAATCCCTTTTTCTCTTACGTTCACTGACAGATGCAGCCTTCTTTGACATGTGGGGATGTCCCAAAGCTGTGTCATAAAAGAGGGGTGGGTAAACGACAACTGTACCCAAAAGAAACCTCTTAGGAGGCGCCAGCCACGCCTACACTGCCGCCTGTAAAACTTTACGGCCAAAAGCAGCATCTGAAGATGCTGACACATCAACCTTATAAAACTTAGTAAACGTGTGCACCGAGGCCCAAGTTGCCGCCTTGCACACCTGTGACAGTGAGGCCTGGTGTCTGAAAGCCCAGGAAGTGCTAACTGCCCTGGTGGAATGAGCCGTGACTGGAAAAGGGGGAACTTTGCCCCAAACAGAATACGCATGAGTCATGGTCTGTCTGATCCAACGGGAAACCGTAGCGGACGAGGCCGCCATCCCTTTGCGTGGACCGTCCGTCAGTACAAACGCGTCAAACTTCCGAAAAGAGTCTGTAGCCGCCAAATACACCCGCAAAGCCCTCACTACTTCCAATGAATGTAGCTCAAATTCCTTAGGATGTGAAGGATGCGGACACAACGAAGGAAGAACAATATCTTCATTAATGTGAAAAGAAGAAACCATCTTCGGTAAAAACGGCACCAGATTCAAATCCCACGGTGCCATAGGCGACCGTACCGGAAGAGCCACATGGCGCACACCTTGTACAAATGTATGAGCCAACGAATGTGACGCCAAAGGCCGCTGAAAGAGAATCGCCAGAGCTGAAATCTGACCCTTGAGTGTACTCAAAGCCAATTTTTTATACAGGCACTGCTGCAAAAAAGTCAGGACCCTGGACACAACATAAGAGCGGGGATTCCAACCTCCCGCCTCACACCAGGCAATATAAGCCTTCCAGGTGCGATGATAAATCTTGCGCGAAGTACACTTGCGCGCTTTCAGCATAGTGGGGATCCCAGATTCAGCGACACCCCGATCCCTCAGCACCTGGGACTCAATAGGCAAGCCGTCAAAGCCAGCGAGGGTAAAGCAGGGTGCAAGATGGGTCCCTGAGACAACAGATCTTCGCGCAGCGGAAGACGCCAGGGAACATCTGCCACCATTCGCACCACGTCGGCGTACCAAGGACGCCGAGGCCAATCCGGAGCCACCAGGATCATCGGAATCCCCTCCGCTTTCACCCTGCCCAATAGCCGCGGTAGAAGCTTGATGGGAGGATAAGCATACAGAAGATGGTACCAAACCCAAGGCGCTACCAGTACGTCCGTAGCTACCACCAACGGATCTCTTGTCCTGCACACAAAAAGGTTTTCACTTTGTGGTTGAACCAAGACACCATGAGGTCCACATCTGGCGTGTCCCACTTGTGGCAAATCTGGCTGAACACTTCTGGATGAAGGGACCATTCTCCCTGATCCAGCGTCCGGTGACTGAGGAACTCCACCTGCCAGTTTTCTACGCCCGGAATGTAGATGGCGGAGATCGCCGGCACGTGAAGTTCTGCCCATCGCAGAATGAGAGCTGCTTCCGCAGCTGCTGCCGAGCTCCTCGTTCCGCCCTAATGGTTCACATAAGCCACTGCCGTGGCATTGTCCGACTGAACCCGAACCGGGAGATCGTGCAATCTCTCCGTCCAGTGGGAGAGGCAGAGCCTGATCGCCCTCAACTCCAGCACATTGATCGGAAGCCAAGATTCCTGCGCTGACCAACGGCCCTGCACAGACAACTGACCCAGGACTCCCCCCTAGCCCGATAGGCTGGCGTCCGTCATGACTATCGACCAATTCAGGGGAAGAAAGGACTTCCCCAATGAAAGGGCCTGGGCCCAAAGCCACCATGTCAACGACCCTCTGGTCTGAGAATCCAACCTGATTACCTGATCCAGGGACAGTGGGGACTTGTCCCACAGAGACAGAATCGCTTGCTGAAGTATAGTGTGTGACTCTGGGCGTAAGGGACCGCCTCGAAGGCTGAAATCATGAGCCCAAACACCTGCATACAAAACCGTAAGGAGGACCACCGGCGTGACAGCAGGGTTCGCCCTGCTGCTTGCAGGGTCAGCAACTTGGCCGGAGGTAGGAACACCTTAGCCTGTTCCGTGTCCAGGATCAGACCCAGATATTCCAGGCGACAGGACGTGTCAATGTCGACTTCTGCAGATAGATCAGCCAGCCAAAGTCCTGTAACGAGGTTATGGCGATAGCCACATTCTCCTCCAGAGCCGAAGCAGACTCCGCTCTCAGGAGCAGGTCGTCGAGGTACGCTACCACCGCAATGCCCCTCTGTCTCAGTGGTGCCAGCATCGGGGCCACTAGCTTGGTGAACACCCAGGGAGCCGAGGCCAGATCGAAGGGAAGTGTCACAAATTGGTAGTGAAGGTCTCCCAACGCAAAGCACAGAAAGCGCTGGTGCCAGGGACAGATGGGGACATGAAGTTACGCATCCCTGATATCCAGAGACGCCATGAACTCCCCTTGGTGCAGGGCGGCCACGACCAAACGGATGGATTCCATCCAAAATTTCCACGCTCTCACAAAGCGGTTCAGTGCCTTTAGGTCCAGAACTGGCCTGACCCCCCCCTTTTTTGGGGACCACAAGTCGAGTAGAAACCTTGGAACCTCTCCAACTGAGGTACTGGCACGATCACCCCCTGGTCGGAGAGTGCCTGAACGGCCCTTAAGAGGGCCTCCTGACGCCCCTGAGGGAGTCTCAAGTTCGATGGGAAGAACCTGTCTGGGGGTAGAGTGCTGAACTCTATTCTGTACCCGGAGGACACCACTTCCTGCACCCACCGGTCGGGAATGCGGGCAGGCCACCTGTCTGTGAACCCCAGAAGACGTCCCCCAACCCGAAGGTCAAGTGGGGGCAGCCCATCATGCAGAGGAGGGCTTGTCCTCTGTCTTTTCGTTCTTGCATTGCCAAGGACGCTTCCCGGCCCCTGTGCCAGGCTTGCCGGGCCTCGACCCCTTGCCTGCTGCGCCAGGGGCACCAATAAAACCTCTTCTGACCCGAAGAGACAGGCCTTTGCTTGCAGCGGAACTCCTGCCGTCTGGAAGAATTAAAGTACTCTTCCCACCAGTGAAATCCTTGATGATTTCATCCAACTGTGGCCCAAAGAGACGGCCACCCTGAAAAGGAAGGTCCACAAGACCTTTTTTAGACGCGTGGTCACCCGACCACGACCGTAACCAGAGAACACACGTCTGATAATGACTGCAAAAACAGACATCTTAGACAACATGGGAAGCAGGTCCAGAGCTGCATCACACAGGTACCGAATACCCTGAAACAAATGTTCCGCCTTTTGTGACGCTCTCAGCGTCCTGCCGCAGTCCAAATCATTTTGCAGCTCTGCCATACATTCAGACAGATATTGCGCCGCCATGGCAAATGCCAGGGCCGGTCGCATGGCTGATCCTGCCAACAGGAAAAGTGCCTTAGACACTGCCACCATCCGCCTATCGGCTGGGTCCTTAGAGGGGGACCATTCCAACGGAATGGTCGTCGCCTTGTTCAGACGAGCCACCGGAGGATCCACTGTGGGGGACGCCCGCTTCTTTACGAAACTATCCTCAAAGGGATAGCATAGCGTGAAGCGTTTAGGTAGGGCAAAGGAATTCTGCGGACACTGCCATTCCTGATAGACCAGGTGGTCAAAAATGTATCATAGGGATAAGCCTTAGGTGACCTGGGCGGCCTAGCAGAGAAGCAAACATATGCGGACGCTTGCGACTCCCCTGCCTGTTCCAGTCCTAAAGACGCACGGATACCAGAAATCAGTGCGGTCCCCATCGCTTTTTCGCGCGCAACTGAGGTCCGCTTTGTTGTCCGAGGGTACCAGCACACCCTCTGAAAGCTCCATGGGGGTCCCTGTGACCCCCGAAGTCATTTCCGGTTCAGATTCGTCCCGCGGAACCAGGGGGGGCGCGGGCGTTTTTTAGGGGCCCCCAGAGTGTTGCTCGGCCCCACCTGGGGAAGAAATTCCCCAAACACTGCCCTCAACTGATCCAGGAACCCCAGTGCCCCCAGCGCAGGCTGCGCTGCCGCTGACTCCTCCTCAGGAGGGCCTGCAGGATCATCTGCCATTGCACCACTGAAAATGACAGTCAAATTTGCACAAGAATGTACTGACACCCCCACCCCGCAGAACTCCAGGGAGACCCCAGGAGGACTGCACCCACCGCTACCGCACCCCAGGGGAGGCCCAGCTATACTTGCTGTTCTTTTGTGCCCACAGACAAAAACCAGGACTGTCAGAAGAAGCGTTGTTTGTCTTCAGCCACGCTGTCCCACCGAAAAGGGAAGTAAAATGGCAGCAGCACGTTTTACACAGCCCCAGGGACATCCAATATGGCCACCGAGACCATCCACAAGAGGCCAAAAGCCTGTATACAGGCCGCGACTACAGGAAAATGGCTGCCATTGGCACTAGAGTGAAACCCTTGGCAAAATGACCGCGGCTACGGCAAAATGGCGGCAGATTGCTGCATGGCGGTACAAAACGCACAGGTGCATTTTTAAAAGGGGGTGCGGAGCGGATGAGGGGGGGGAGGGGGGCGAAGATACCCAGAGGGACACTAGCCCAGTGACCACCCTCCACCGGTTGGCCTAAAAACGCTACAGTACGCCCAGCGTACGGGGGGTCACTCACCACTCCGACGGGCGTAGCGGGTAACCACCCGGTCGCAGACCTTCCTCCCCATCCGGAAAGGGATGCTGCAGGGCAAGCCCCTGGACAGGCACCGAGTCCGGTCACCGGGCGTAAGTGGGGGTCACCCACTGGCCGCCCACACGGAACGGGCACGATGCGGCAGGTCCCGCCTCAGCATAGGACTGGCTCGCATTGGTCGGCCGTGCTGGGGAAAGTGCAGGATTTTTGGCATCCTCTATGCCCCAGCCAGCTTCTTGATAGCAGTCTTCATCATTTAGCTTGAAAAAATAAAAAAGCGGTAGCAAAAAATTCTAAACTGCAGGTCCCATAAGGGGGCCAGGTCAACTCCTTGCACTAGGCATATTAAAACTGATACCCTGAGCAGAGCAGGGGGGTTATATGGGAGAGAGAGAGAAGACGGCCCCCTGGGAGGGGCCAGCTTGCTTTCTTTCTTTTTGCCTAGTTAACTCCTAGTAGGATCTGCATATAACTCACATGTCAAAGAAGGCTGCGTCTGTCAGTGAACGTAAGAGAAACCAAGATTTTCATTTTTAGTAATGTCAGTTAGTTGAATCAGACATTAGATCATTCCATAATTCAGGGACTTGCCAAATGAATAGCCCAACATAGAGAAAGAGACACCCTTAACACAGTAGTAGACTTGCTTAGGCACAAGATACAGTTGCCATGAGGGTTTGTGAAAAATAAATGATGCAGGCACTTTTTTATCACTAAAAATATAAATGTATACTCCTGCACTACCACTCCAATAGTAAATAAATTAAATGAAATGCAAAGTTGACAGCTGCTTACACTTAATAGTTATCCGTGACTTTTTAGTGATAATTGGGTATAAGTGCAGAGTAGCACTATCTGGAATAATAATGCTGTGATAAGCAACACAATTAACTCTTAAATCAGATCAATATTCTAATATAAACATATGACCGAGTCATAAAGTGCAATAAGTGACTTCTGTTAAACAAAGTGCAATTTTAAATAAAAGTGACAAGTGTCTCAAAACAATTTGAAATAAAAGTGGCATGTGTCTCAAGGCTGAACACTACAAAATAAAATTAAATGGAATAAAACATTCAGCTTATAACTTCAAAGCCGCAAATATTATGGATGAAGCAAATCTAAAAAAGCAATAAGATATATAGTTCAAGTTCATTTGTCTTCAAAAAATGAAGTTTGTAATATCTTTCACCAGTGTGACATATATTTTGTGCCATGCTATTCAAAGGTTAAGTGACTTTTCTTTTTCTTTATTGGTGTCACCCTTAAGTGTCCTAGCCCCTCACCTGAAGTGTGCTAGAACGCTAGAACATACAGATTTATTTGTACAGATGTTGCTGCTGTTGTTCCTATGCTAGGAACACCCAGAGAAAGCGCATAGGGGACCCCTAGAGGTGGACCACAGTAACATCTGTACAAAGAAACCTTAACGTGCCAACGTTCACAATATTTGTTATTACATTAGTTATTGTGTAGCATTTTGGAGGCATTTATTTTCTTAGGCCCGGTTCACACAGGGGTGACTTGGGATCCGACTTGAGTCGCCTCAAGGTGCTTGACATAAGAAATCCCATTGAAGTGAATGGGAGCAGTCTTTATGTACGCTACTGAGGTCGCTCCGACTTCAAGGTGACTACAGAAGAGATTCCTGTACTTCTTGGAGGCGACTTCTATCCGACTTGTGCACATAGAATTCAATGGAAGTCGTCTCCAAGTCGGATCCCCCATCTTAATGCAAGAATGCAAGCTACTTTGTCAGTGAAAAAAATAGAATTTATTTAGGGGAAGCCCCCTCAATCCCTTCTCTGATTGGCCACAGGCAATGTCGCCTGGCATAAGTCGTGTTTTAAGTCGCCTGAAGTCACCTAAAGTCGCGCTGAAATCGCCTAGCAAAGTCGCCCTGAATTCGGATCGCCCCTGTGTGAACCGAGCCTAAGATGCACTGCAATTAATAGAATGTTACATAATTTACTGCCACAGTTGACTACAGCATGACAAAACCCATTAGTGTTCTGAGCAAGAGTGGAATTTCCAATACTACAATATAACACTGTTTCACTCATAGTTACTTTTCAAAGTATAAGCATACCAGAGGTAATTCTGCCAGTTGGTTCCCATCCAGCCAGAGGTCCTTAAGTTTATGTAGTGATCCAATAGATTCTGGCTGAAATCCAACACAAGATATTTCATTAGAAATTGAAAAAGATAAAATAAAAAAAAAATAAATAAATAAAAAAAGGACCCCATGCAACATTTACATAGGACAGCAAGCACTTCAGAATAATATACTCGGGGTATCAATGTCCCTATATCTCTAATGACAAAAGTGCATTACAGTCTATTTCCTGCAATCCAATTTCCTTATGTTTTTGTTATCAAAATTGTAATGCCATTTAGATTATTCAGTTACATACTGCCAAAAATAAAAAAAAATAAAAAACCTGTAAAAGATTGCCTCACAAACAATTTCACTGTGGAGTCAGATAGAAAGCGACAATAAATGTGTATACTAGCCAAAACTGGACTAAAGGGTTTAATTATTTTAAATAAAACGATCAGACTCTTGTGAACATGAGGTCTTTCGGTTTGTCAGTATGTTCTAGGGGAACGCATATATATAGAAGTCCAACTCAACAGTGAAAATCTTCCAGATGAAATTATCCTGGGCAATGTCTTCTGGTAAAAAAAATTAAATTGTGATGACAGGTGAAAACAATTTCCTCCTCTAAGGCTAACCAGAAGTGTTAGCAACTGAACACAATATGCTATGCTATACAGGGAGGGTGCTACAGGCAGACACTACCAGTGCTAGTTTATCAGTGTGCACAATAGAGGTATACAACTTAAAAGGAAAAACACAACTCAAAACCATATACAGTGCCTTGAAAAAGTATTCATACAATTGTTACAACCGAACACGTGAATGTATTTTATTGGGATTTTATGTGATAGATCAACACAAAGTGCCACCTAATTGTGAAGTGGAAAGAAAATGATAAATGATTTTCAAAATGTTTTACAAAGTGTGGCGTGCATTTGTAGTCAGTCCCCCTGAGCCAACACTTTGTAGAACCACCTTTCCCTGCAATTACAGCTGCAAGTCTTTTTGGTTATGTCTCTACCAGCTTTGCACATCTAGAGTGACATTTTTGCCCATTCTTCTTTCCAAAATAGCTTAAATTCTGTCAGATTAGATGGAGAGCGTCTTGCCACAGATTCTCAATTGGATTTAGGTCTGGACTTTAACTGGGCCATGCTAACACATGAATATGCTTTGATCTAAACCAAACAATTTTTCATGGTGGGTATGGTGTGTTCAGGGTGATGTGCAGTGTTAGTTTTCCACCACACATAGCATTTTGCTTTTAGGTCAAAAGTTCAATTTTGGTTTCGTCTGACCAGAGCACCTTCTTCCACACGTTTTCAGTGTCCCCCACATGGCTTCTTGCAAACTGGACTTCCTATGGCTTTCTTTCAACAATGGCTTTCTTCTTGCCACTCTTCCATTAAGGCCAGATTTGTGGAGTGTAGGCCTAATAGTTGTCTTGTGGACAGACTCTCCCATCTGAGCTGTGGATCTCTGCAGCTCCTCCAGAGTTACCATGGGTCTCTTGGCTGCTTCTCTAATTAATGCTCTCCTTGCCCAGCCTGTCAGATTAGTTGGACGGCCATGTCTTGGTAGGTTTGCAGTTGTGCCATACTCTTTTCATTTACGGATGATGGATTGATCAGTGTTCCATGAGATGTTCAAAACTTGGGAACCTGTCGTTTTCGGATGATGAATCTACAAATCTGATCAATGTGCTCTATACATCCTCTATCTACACCAGACCACTTCCTCTAAGCTTCCATGTGGTCAAAAGCTTCCTGATCCATTGCAGTAGACAAGCTATATGTACTGAATTCTGCTTAACTGAAGAACAGACTTTCTGTTCACCAATAAAGTAACAGATCTACATACACAAACTGGGGTTTCACTTTTACTTTTTTTAACCAATTGCCGACCAGCCGCCGTAGTTATACTGCAACAGGTCGGCTCTAATGTGTGAATCGCTGTAGCTGTACATCGCTTCGTGCAATACAGTGGGCATGCGTGCAAGGCCGCAATATCTGCCAGCCACCCGCGATCGCTCCACAGAGAGCCAGAATGGGGATCTGTCAATATAAACAAACAGTTCTGTCAGAGGAGTTCAGAGTGATCGTCTGTTTCTAGTGATTAGGAACAGCGATCTCCCTGTACTCCCAGTCAACCCAGCCCACATACAGTTAGAAACACCTCCCACTGTACACATTTAACCCCTTCATCGCCCCCTAGTGTTAACCCCTTCCCTGCCAGTGTCATTTATACAGTAATCAGTGCATTTTTACAGCACTGATCACTGTATAAATGTCACTGGTCCCAAAAAAGTGTCAAAAGTGTCCGATCTGTCCGCTGCAATGTCGCAGTTCGCTAAAAATCGGTGATCATCCCATTACTAGTAAATAAATAAAAATGTCATAAATCTATTCCCTATTGTGTAGACGCTATAACTTTTGCGCAAACCAATCAATATATGCTTACTGCGATTTTTTTTTTACCAAAAATATGTAGAATACATTATTGTCCTAAACTGATGAAGAAAATAGTTTTTTTTTTTTTTGGATATTATAGCAAAAATTAGAAAATATTGTTTTTTTTCAAAATTGTCACTCCTTTTTGTTTTAAGTGCATAAAATAAAGAGGTGATCAAATAACACCAAAAGAAAACTATTTGTGGGGGGGGGAAAGGACATAAATTTTGTTTGGGTACAACTTCGCAGGGCCGCGCAATTGTCAGTTAAATCAACACAGTGCCGTATCTCAAAAAATGGCCTGGTCATTAAGGGGATAAATCCTTCCGGTCCTTAAGTGGTTACACACTCTTTTTTTACATATAAATACAATTTCACAGTCTGGCTAGCCTTAATTAATGGCATTTTTGAAATCATGCCACTTGTAGCTTTTAATTGAAACTTAGTAGACGGCCATAAAAGGACCTGTAATTACAAACTATTCTCCCCATTTAAATATCACATGAAGGGGCAGTATTATTGGCAAACAGTAAATAGACAAATTTAGGCATAACTTTCAGCACCAAAATGTAGGTATGAGAGAAAGGTCTCAATGTAAATACTGTTCTCATTTAAACGTGATTTATTTTCATTAAAGTATACATCAGAAATGTTAGTGGTATAGCCATAAACATATGATCATCTCTTACCAAGTTATATATTTCATTGTTTCCTAAATCAAGTTCTTCAAGTCTATGAAGCTGGGAAAGAGACCTGCCAAAAATAGGAAACAGTAGGTCAGTATGAAGAAGAACAAAGGACCATTTTCCAGCAGACAAAGTACTATAATTGGTGTTTATCTGAGAACAAAATGTTGCTTGTGTGAAAGGTTCCATGGAGTGCTTGTTACATCAAATGCTGTTAAAAAAAATGTCCTACTATAAAGCTAGGATCTAAAGGGTGAATAATTTGTCTGATGTGTATGTAGAGTACATGACTGACACCTGGGTGTGACTGTTTAAAAATACTTAACATCTTCTTATAGTGATCATGTCATATGTTATATTAAACGCAATAATCTAATGATATATACAGACAAGCCCTGCAAAATGATGATGGGAGTTAACTAAATACATTAAAAGCCCTTATAAAATATATTTTAGCTGCCCAAAACATTTAAAAAAAGAGAGGTTCAGCAATTGAAAAAAAACAATTCTACTCATTCAGATGGATGCAGCATCAATCCAATGCTGTATCTGTCCTCTAAGACCAAGAACTGAGTGATCAAAGACCTCTGTTGGCTCAGTTCTCAGTCTTCAGTGAACAGAGAGCCGGTAAAGGTCAGTACCTGGCTCTCTGCTCTGCCCCTCTATCACTCACTGGAGCACCGGGGCTCCAGTGGTGGGAGTAGCTGGCTCAGGCTCTCAGAAGCTCACTGAGAGACTGAGCCAGCTGCCGCTCAAGCAAGACTGGCCACCTACTTAATGGGGACAGTAATAACAATGTTGAAGTTCTCTGCATCAGATTGGCACTTGCTTTGGCCATAATCGCAAAATGTGGAGGCTGCTGCAGGTTTGTATAGGCACTTCTGGGTTCCTGTCTGCACTTTATGCCTGTAGCAATTTTTTTAGGCTGGCTACTGTGTGTGGTAATGTGTTTGATGGTGTATTGCAGTGCCATTCATTTTGAATGGCGTCAAATTGCGCCTTTCAGATGCACCTACAACACACATGAACTGCAGCACACTACATGGTTGTAAGGAGGGCCTCAAAACACCAGCATCTATTTAACAAACGAAAAAATCTTAGTGGCAATATGCAAGAAAGGTTGCATTTTTGCTAAATCTACTAAAACAGCTCATTAGGCAATACATACCAAGTTATCACGTTTAGTTCCACTGACTTCCCCACTTTAATATCCAAAACCATTTACATCTTACGATTGGGAATATATTCACAAATATTCTCAATGGCAAGTCCATTTCAAATAAGTTACGGTGAATAGCTCTACTTGAAAAAGTGCTTCCTAGCAGGGTTGGCAATTATGTAGGACAGTAGGAATCTGGAACAGCTTACATACAAATCCGTAATTTGTATAATGTTAATCTATGATGATTTCATTACACACTATAAAAAAAAAAATATTACAATTGTTTTAATGGCTTAAAGGCATTTGCTTTAGCATGTAAACGCTGACAGTCGACATTCTGTGCACACATTTTCATTGGAGCTAATTGGAAAAAACAGCCCCCAGCAAATAAAAGCCATTAACTTACTCCGGCAAATAGGTCAGTAAATTTTCTCTCAGCTCTAATGAAGCCAGGTTTGTTAGGCTGAAAAAAACAAAAAAAAAAAAGGCGTTTTAGTGCAATAACAACATATTCAACAAAAAGTGACAAAACAGATTAAATGTTTATGTACATAAAAGGGGGAAATTCTCCACCTCATCACAGAATACTTTTAGGCTTCATGCACACAGGACTTAAAAAAAACAGCCAAAAAATGTCAGTAGCTTATCAGGGATGTTTTCAGCTTTTACCAGCGTTCTATTACCACCATTTTTTCGCAGCATTTTTGGGTTTTTTTTCCAATTGGTCTAAAATGTCCAAAAACGTTGGGGATTGACTTTTTGAGCGGTTTTGCAGCAGGAAACAGTCCAAAAAAACCCTCAGCTCTTGGGGTTTTTTTTACAGCTCAAAAACGTCACTGCTAAAAACAGCTGATAACAGCCTATGTAGGATAACATGATGGAGGGTTTATTGACTGTAGAAAAACATCTGAAGCTGAAAACAGCAGCTGAAAAACAGTCAAAAAACATCCTGTGTGCATGAGGACTTAGCATTTCTCAACTATGGAGAAAGCCACTCACAAGGCAGACAAATGCAGATCTGACTGATTAATGGCCCAATAAACAAACATGTAAAATGAAATCTAAACTCCAGATACATAGCTAAACATACAAGTATTATACACATAAAGTGAGCTATTTTCACCTGCAAAAAGAGTGTAAATCTCAGACCAGGACAGAAATATATAAGGTCCCAACACAGCAGATCACAAACCTAATGTTTCTCTGCTGCAGTGAAGTTTCACTTACAGATTTAGTCCCTCCCTGAGTCTATGAATGGACACTTTTTCACTTTGCTCTCTCTTTCTATCAGCGGGTCCCTTGACCTGCAGCACACCTGACTGGTTCCTTAAGCCACTTCTCTCTGAACTTAGCTTTGCTGTGCAGAGGATTGCAAGAGATTGATGCCAGGTTAAATTAAGGTTCTTCACAGCTTGCACTGAAAAATACATTTATTGAAGTATGAAGGAACATAGTGATGCATTCAATCATGGCAGATGTATCTTTTATATCTGCTTCTTTATACAGTATATGGATTCCTCAAAAACAAATAGGTCTAAGCATACTGCTGCAGCCCTTGTTGGAACAAAAAAAAAAAAAAACATACAAATAATGTCCTTAAAAGCCCAATTCCAGCTATTTTTGGGCATTCAGATCTTGTAGTCTCCAAGAGATTTTTCTTTTTTTTCATTTTGGATAAAGTGGGGCATGGAGATGTTGCAGTCCTCAAGAGATATCAATTTCAGCAGACAACACCTATTACAGGAAGTCCCCGAGTTACAAACATCCAACTTATATACAACGCACTTCCAAAATGGAGGGAGACA
Source organism: Glandirana rugosa (assembly GCA_018402905.1). Taxonomy (NCBI): domain Eukaryota; kingdom Metazoa; phylum Chordata; class Amphibia; order Anura; family Ranidae; genus Glandirana; species Glandirana rugosa. The sequence continues at coordinate 419,794 of BLSH010268517.1, forward strand.
ACAGAAAGTGGGAGGAAATCTACACCTAGGAAGGGAATTCACTCCTGTAAGAGTCATCCGGAAAAAGGTGTCTCCACTGAAGCTTTATCACCAATCCTTGTTTCCACGACAACCCAAAATCTTCAAAATCCAATTATCATTGGGACAGGAAGTGAGGTGAAATCTTCTGAACAGGGCCACAGACAGCGAAACAAATGTTACGGTGGTGTTAACCCTTCCCTATGCTATCCAAAACATAAAAATATTTTTTTTGGCTGGAGTTGCACATAAAAACGTACCTGTTCCAACTTGCATACAAATTCAACTTAGGAACAAACCTACAGAACCCATCCCATCTTATTTGTAACCTGGGGACTGCCTGTACATAAGCCCACCTGTAACTAAAATACTAGTATTTAATCTTTTCAAGCCAGCTGCAAACATATGCAGCCTCTCAGCGTGTAAGCGGCCTTGTGTAAATCACTCACCGTGCTGAGAGCACGCACAAAGCGTGGTAGCCAGCGGTTACCAAAAAGCTCCTGATGCATACCAGCGATTCAGGAGCTTTCTAATCATGTGTCCGCTGTTACAACCAGAGTGGTCCTCTGACCTGACCTGATTGCTCGCCCCCCCATCATTCAGAACCCTTAAAAGGGCTAGGAGGCTGCCGGAGGAAGGGGTTAAAGCGGTATTAAATCAAAAGCAAACATTATATTGTAGCTTACCAATTCTAAGTTGTGGTGGCTGCAACAGCTCTCTTTTTTTAGGCTCTCTTTATTTTCATGTGGTGATCTGGCCAGCAAGCCTATTTTTCAACAGACCATGTCATCCTGCAGATTTGGCAGCTAGGTGGTTCATAAAAACTATTTACCACAGACAGGAGGTGCTTACAATGATCAGCTTTTATTTATGTAAAACATTTATCCCCCTAAAAGAAAAATGGTTTCCTGTAACTCAGGGCTTGACAAATTTGCCTTGAATCGAGGAGCCGGCTAAAAAAGTTAGGAGCCAGTTTTTTATAGCGTAGTGTGGGGTTGTCAGCGTCAGGGGTAAGACAAGTAATTTGCGCCCCTAACCTTAACTTACTCACAGCAGAGCAGCCAGTCAATAACTCCACCATTACATCAGGGTTATAGGCCGGCCAGAAAGAGTGACACTAAAAAATCTGTTATGGGGGAAACTCCTTATTATGCCGAATGCATTGTGACTGCGGCATGTAAAACGCCCTCATCTCCTGCCTAATGGAGCTTAAGGGTGGCAAAAACACGTCTCTACTGCACATTATTACCACCCAACTTGCACATCTAAACAAAGCCTTAGTGACATTGTAAATAAAATACAAAAAAAAAAAAAGGTGAAAAGTATTCCAGCGCTGCTGATCTTCTGCTGCCTCTTTGCAGCCACTTCCTGCCTACATGTGTGTCCCCCACAGTGACTTTTCATTGCTCTGGTGGGTTTCCGGTCACCATGAAATACTGGAGCCCAGCTGCACATAGAGTGGTATTTGTTGATGGCACACAGGGCTTTATCACAATTTTGTTGCTTAGAATAAAGGTCACGTTTCTCGCGGTGTAACATTATTTTTCATATTATACAAAAAAATAATGGGCTAACTTTACGGTTTAGTTTTTTTTTATTCATTAAAAGTGTATTATTTTCCAAAAAATTGCGCTTGAAAGACCGCTGCGCAAATACCATGTGACATAAAATATTGCAGCAACCGCCATTTTATTCTCTAGGGTCTCTGCTAAAAAATAATATATAATGTTTGGGGGTTCCAAGTCATTTTCTAGCAGAAAACACTGAATATTTAATTGTAAGCCACTAATGTGAGAGAGGGTTTAGTCTATAAATGGTTAAACTTTCCTGATAGCCCGGAGATCATTGCTTTGAAAGAACCATAAGATACATTGTTGTTCCTTTATTCTTCTAACTCTCAACAACTATTCCAGGCAGCCTGTTTGTTACTTTTCTTCAGTCTAAGTGGAAACAAATATCACGGGCAGCGGGCCAAGTTTAACAGCTGTTAGATGAAGCAGAGAACTCTCGGCTCTCGCTGAATCTGACACGCTGTTTTACCATGGGGAGAGCAGAAACGGCAGTCACTCGACAGGACGCGATTTCTGGTCGCCATGGCGACCTGGCGCCTGGGGTTTGTCGAGGCCTGCTGTAACTGCTTGTAAACTTAAAAATTAGCTGGAGTTTGGCTTCAATTTGTTCTAATCTAAATCTGGTGTCTCTAAATTAGGGGTGTCAATTTCCCCACATTATGGTTGCCCTCAAAGGGCTAATTGTATCTGTAAGCAGAGTTCAGGAGTGTGCTACATACAGAATGCAGAGTTCAGGATTATGTGATATACAGAGTGCAGGGTTTAGGGGTGCGCTACTTACAGAGTGCAGGATTTAGGGATGCGCTGCTTACAGATTGCAGGGTTTAGGGGTGCGCTACATATAGAGTGCAGAGTTTAGGGGTGTGCTATATACAGAGTGCAGGGTTTATGGATATGCTACATACAGAGTGCAGGATTTAGGGGTGTGCTACATACAGAGCACAGGGTTGAGAAATGCACTAAATACAGAGTGCAGGGTTGAGGCTTCAGTGTTTTGGGCCTCACGTTTATTTAAATACACACACACACACACACACACACACACACACATACCTACCTATACATACATACAGTCAGGTCCATAAATATTGGGACAATTCTAATATTTTTGCCTCTATACACCACCACAATGGATTTGAAATGAAAAACAAAGATGTGCTTTAACTGCAGACTTTTAGCTTTAATTTGAGGGTTTTTACATCCAAATCAGGTGAACGGTGTAGGAATTACAACAGTTTGTATATGTGCCTCCCACTTTTTAAGGGACCAAAAGTAATGGGACAATTGTCCCTCATCATCCCATTTACAAGGAGCAGATAAAAGGTCCAGAGTTAATTTCAAGTGTGCTATTTGCATTTGGAATCTGTTGCTGTCAACTCTCAATATGAGATCCAAAGAACGGTCACCATCAGTGAAGCAAGCCATCATTAGGCTGAAAAAACAAAGCAAATCCATCAGAGAGATAGAAAAAACATTAGGTGGCCAAATAAACTGTTTGGAACATCCTTAAAAAGAAAGAACGCACCGGTGAACTCAGCGACACCAAAAGACCCAGAAGACCACAGAAAACAACTGTGGTGGATGACCGAAGAATTCTTTCCCTGCTGAAGAAAACACCCTTCACAACAGTTGGCCAGATCAAGAACACACTCCAGGAGGTAGGTTTATGTGTGTCAAAGTCAACAATCAAGAGAAGACTTCAACGGAGTGAATACAGAGGGTTCACCATAAGATGTAAACCATTGGTGAGCCCCAAAAAACAGGAAGGTCAGATTAGAGTTTGCCAAACAACATCTAAAAAAGCCTTCACAGTTCTGGAACAACATCCTATGGACAGATGAGACCAAGATCAACTTGTACTTGAGTGATGGGAAGAGAAGAGTATGGAGAAGGAAAGGAACTGATCATGACCCAAAGCAGACCACCTCATCAGTGAAGCATGGTGGTGGTAGTGTCATGACGTGGGCATGTATGGCTGCCAATGGAACTGGTTCTCTTGTATTTATTGATGATGTGACTGCTGACAAAAGCAGCAGGATGAATTCTGAAGTGTTTTGGGCAATGTTATCTGCTCATATTCAGCCAAATGCTTCAAAACTCATTGGGCGGCGCTTCACAGTGCAGATGGACAATGACCCGAAGCATACTGCGAAAGCAACCAAAGAGTTTTTTAAGGGAAAGAAGTGGAATGTTATGCAATGGCCAAGTCAATCACCTGACCTGAATCCGCTTGAGCATGCATTTCACTTGCTGAAGACAAAACTGAAGGGAAAATGCCCCAAGAACAAGCAGGAACTGAAGACAGTTGCAGTAGAGGCCTGGCAGAGAATCACCAGGGATGAAACCCAGCGTCTGGTGATGTCTATGCGGTCCAGACTTCAGGCTGTAATTGACTGCAAAGGATTTGCAACCAAGTATTAAAAAGTGAACGTTTGATTTATGATTGTTAATCTGTCCCATTACTTTTGGTCCCTTAAAAAGTGGGAGGCACATATACAAACTGTTGTAATTCGTACACCATTCACCTGATTTGGAGGTAAATAGTGTGTGTGTGTGTGTGTGTGTGTGTGTGTGTGTGTGTGTGTGTGTGTGTGTGTGTGTGTGTGTGTGTGTGTATATATATATATATATATATATATATATA
>BLSH010268517.1:441279-475251 GCA_018402905.1 Glandirana rugosa
TCACGCTGGGACCATCTAGCCAGGCCATCCTAGGCAGGGACATTCATCCCCTGCCACAAGAGTGATAGTTTGTCTGAAAACTGCATTGTCAGCTTGTGTTGAAGGATAAATTGAATGTTCAAACTACTATACATTACCCCTGATGAAAGGTGTGGACCTAAAACGTGTCGGGTACCGAAGATCACATTTCAAAGTATTCTAAGTCTAGACAATACCTGTATACACATGTAACCTTAAGATGTTTGTAACTTTCATGCAATTGTTGGTTTTAAACACTCGTTTGTAACTCACCATCGAGTAGGGTAGGGCGTGCTGACGTCACCGCTTGGATCTATGTGCACCCGGAAGATACAGGGTGCGTTTTACACAGCTGGCGGGCTGATTGTTTTTTATGTTTGGCAGTATTGCACTATTGTGAGACTTCTTTTGTATATACCCTGGACGGGAGTGTTGGATTCCAGAATAGTAGGGCCCCCCCCCCCTCCTTTCTCCACTTCCGGAAGACTGTGGCAGTGACCTGGACATCTCACCCCCCCTTTAGGGACCCTGGGGAAAAGTCACCAGAGCACGTTTAGCTTGCCTCTGGTAAGAGACCAATTTATCTGGTGGAGGCACGTTTTATCTACAGAGTGGAGCACTGGGTGTTTCAAAGTTTAAACAGTGTGGATACATGATTATGTGTTTAATGTACAGCATTACTTGTATATCACTTGGAATCTTCATTGCAACCATATGTAACATCATTCTATGGACATTGTGGATATAGTGCCATTGATTACAACATTTGTTTGATCGTGGGTTGCCCTATACAGCCCTTTAATTCTTATACCTGCATTGTATGAACTTTGGTTTTAAGATCTTATGCAAAATAGGGATGACTATTTAACTCTTTTAGCGTGGCCATCTTTGGATTTTTGTGTAGAACCTGAAAGGAAGACTGGGTAAAGATAGAAGCCCAGTCAGCAGTGACAGTGCACCACTGGAGGGCTTCGTTCTAAGGTAAGCATTTTATAATGTGCTAGCATGCGATGCATGCAAGCACATTACACTATTTTGATGCATATCTTTTTTTTTTAGTTTTTTTTTTAACCCATTGCTGACTGTCTTGCGTACATTTACTGCAGCAAGTTAGCTCCGCTGTGCAGACCGCGGTCTATAAACTGCGATACGCGCAGGCGAGCATGGGCCGCACTCTCGTGCCCGCCGCATTCTGCCTGAGTGTGGTCGTGGGTCGGGCGGACTCTGTGTTTACATCGGCGGTTCCCTGTTCTTCCTCTCTGGAAGGCGGCATGACAGATCTACGGATCCCTGTAATCGGGATCAGTTAATTCTGCCATGCCCCTGCCAGTCCAGCCCCCATACAGTTAGAACATGCCTAGGGAACACAGTTAACCCCTTGATTGCCCTCTGCAGGTAAACCCTGCCCTGCCAGTGACATTTATACAGTAATCAGTGGATATTTAAAGATCTGATAGCTGCATAAATTTCATCGGTCACAAAAAAGTGTCAAAAATGTCCGACATGTCCGCCGAAATATTGCAGTCCCGATAAAAATCGCAGATCAACGCCATCCCCAGTAAAAAAAAAAAAAGTAAAACACCATAAATGAATTCTCATGGTTTGTAAATGTGGCAACTTTTGCGCAAACCAATCAAACGCTGATTGTAATTTTTTTACCACAAATATGTAGAAGAATATATAAGAGCATGGAAGAGCTGATCCACATCACACAGAACAAAATATCTCACTTTTCTAAGACAAATCCAATACCTATCAGACCTTAATGCAAAGTAGACCAAGAACGCAAACCCAAACCAAATCAGTTTAATTCTAACTAATAGAGTTGCACCTCAAGCCGTGGACATAGACCCTTGGTGTTAAATATCACAAGAGGAATGGAGGGGGTAGTTGGTGTTGTTCCCACCCCCTCTTCATTCCAAAGTGCACATCCGCTAAGTGAGTTTTTCGCTCTCACACCCCCTCTCACAACTTGTGTGGGTGTTTTTTTTTTCTCTCCCTTCTTCTCTCTCTCCCGCTTTCACTTACCTCTCCTCTCTCCCCCCCACTCCCATGAACCGGTGTGCTGAAAACAATAGTAGTATACAATATAAATAAAATATATAATTTTCATGTTGCTTATACATATAGTTCAAATATGCCTAGTTCATATCTAGTACAGCAAGACATTTCAATATACCAACAACCCGGAAACGTTGTACCATATATCCTATCGTGAACAATGTCATTAAGAATGTTTTGGATCTCTGTTACCATGTAATGTGATTTAATTCAATAAAAGTATACGTTCAAAAAAAATTAAATAAAAAAAAAAGATGATCGGAGAGTTGTAGTCTTCTGGACATTTCCCCTCACTTCCTGGTGACAATGCTGTCTAGGACAGGAAGTCCAAAGATTCTCCCAAGCAGAACCTTGTACAGGGGTAAACGTTGCAGAGGTTCTAATTGTTCCCCACTTTAAGATCATTATTATATGATTTTGCAGAATGACCGGAGAGCCATCTACAGGATTTCTGCTTGTTAAAATGATCAGTTAATTGGTAGTTTCGCTAATCGACATCTTTCCCAGGGAAAGCCCTGAATCATTTAGCAATGGCAGCATTCCAAACCCAGAAATTTATATCAACTAATTTGTCCTCCACTCCTTTAACTCATATTTGTACTTTCCATTCTTCATTCTGAGCACATATTTTCCTGAGAAAGCAATCAGTGTGTGCCACTGCTATGCCATTACAATGTTCCCGCTGGTGTGAGACTGTGTGCAATTCAGAATTAAACATTGCCAAGAGCAATAAAGAAAAGCTATGGCACGTTTTGTCCAGTTCTGAATCACTATATTCGATAAAAGGAAAGGAAGGAATGACATCTGTATTAAGACAGAAAAGTATCAAATACATTAACCGGATCCTTCCAATTATTGTGTTTAATTCCATCCATCCAAGATATATTTGAGCTGATCAGATATTAGTCAGTGGTGGGATCAGGTCTCAAAGACCAATAACTGGTAGTTTAAAGTGACACAAAATGAAATCCTATTTCTCAAAAAATAACCCATACACATCAACCACTTAATGGCCCTGTAACCTATTTTTCATGAAATGGTTTCTTATTGTGTTTTCCTGCCTCCGTGAGCTCCTGAACCTTTCCTTTCCCTCACTTCTGTTCTTGTTACTGTTTAAGCAGAGCACATTAGTTGTGGTTATGTAAACTGCTCTATGCACACTACAAATCCTACAGTCCTCCATCCATAGAACCAATTCATCTCAGGAGCAAGAATCTCAAGTGGCCATGTTTCTACATACAGTGTAACCATGAAAACAAACATAGCCATCCTCTAACTGGAATTCAAATCATTGCAGCAAAAAAAAGATGAAATACCTATACGCCTATCCCACCACCCTTTTCTCCACACACAAAGCCACCTACACAAAATTTATCTGGTATAACAAACATTCACGCATCAAACATGACCACTTGGTCCTCCCTAAATCTAAAGGGGGCATTGGGCTCCCAGACCTACAGAGATATCAAAGGGTTTGCCTTCTGACCAGTTAGAGGACTGGAACGTTGACACCTCCTCGAAACAATGGGTAAACCTGGAGGAATCCTTATCTGGTATTCCTCTGGCCACAGCACCCTGGTTACCTCCCAGACATGTCCCAACTACCATCAAGGATCATTTACTCATAGGTCCTACCCTATGCTGTTTTCATGAAACAAACACCATATCTCACTTACACCAGGTCCCCTGACCCCAATCCGTTCTAACCCAGACTCTTCTGAAATGGAGGAGCTCATAGCCATCTCCCATGATAATATCTCCAAATAGAACACCCTATGGGCCTGTTGGTCCCACTTCAAGACCACCTCTGATTATGCACAAATCAAGAGACCGCATACTAACTAAAAATATCCTTCACCTTCCCAGGTAACAACCCCCATGACACTTTGTTTAGCATCGATTCTCTGTGTACAATGGGGATGGGTGGGCCGAAGTTCAGGATCAGGAAAAAGGGCTTACACCGCCCGCCTGTCTTGGCCTATCCTACTCTCTCTCCCCCCACAGCCTTACCCCCCCCAACAATACAAACTCTTCACTAAATAACGTGCTTCTTGAACCTCTTACCTTCCCACCCCCATCCCCAACACCCGCTGGAACACAACCAAGGCTGCCAGCAGGACTGTCGGCCTTGACAACATCCCTAACCACATATAACCCAGGGCTTTCGATAAACGGTCACACTGGAATCCTAACCACCATATCATCCCACAAGCTCATAAACAACTAACATGTTTCAAGCAATCAGCTCTATCCACAGCACAACCAATTTTAATGCAAAGCCTATCTATATAAAGATCTAGTATTCTTTGGCCTTACGCTTCCTATGCAAACTGTTCAACAGATCAACACGTTCAAATGATCTCTGTTTTGTACTACACTTTCTATACAACCGGTACACAGGTTTCATTATTTTTATGGTTGCTGATCTTCTGTCTGCCTTTAGGTCAGTGGTTCTCAACTCCTGTCCTCAGGACCCACTAACAGGCCAGGTTAGCAAGAAAACTGAAATACATCACAGGTGATATAATTTGCTGTTCAGTGATTGCAGTATTCTAGTCTGTATCTCCCCCAGGTAACACTTAAAATCTGGCCTGTTAGTGAGTCCCCGAGGACAGGAGTTGAGAACCACTGATTTAGGCCCATGTATCTAATGTTATGCCTATTTATTTACTTCTGTATTTCCTCAATAAAATATTTTGGAAAAAAAAAAGAAATTTGAAGATTTGGAAGAGCCCGAGAGCAGGTACTTTTTTTTTTGATAATAAAATCAGTAAGCACTCAGAGGTGGGGTAGCTGGCACTAAAGTAGGTAATAAATTAACCAAAAAACAGTGCAGCGCTCAGATAGTTAAACTCTGTGATACAGTAAACATGGAACTATACAGAGTAGTAAATATCTATATAAAGCAAAAGTCCAATCAATAGTGCAAATCCATGATCGTAATCTTCCAATGATAGAAAGTACCATCCACAGTGTAGGAGTAGCAAAGGCTTGCAACTTAACCTCAACCTTTTATGCACTCACCAGATGAATGACTTATAACTGTATATGTTAAAACATTCTCCACCATGGTCTTCCACAGGGACTCAACAATCCTCACAATGGGTCACACAGATCAAGCAGGAGACTGCACAGAAAAGCTTTAATGAGGAATCCACTCTTACACGGTATAGGTTTTTTTTCCATCATTGGAAGTTAATGGATTTGCACTATTGATTTGATTTTTGCTCTATATGAAGCTCCACTACTCTATATAATTCCTTGTTTACTGTATCACAGAGTTTAAAGAGGAGTTCCAAGCTCCCCCCAAAAAACAGCAACTGAAAATTTCAGAGGGAAGTCAATCCTTGTTTATTTCAGAACAGAGTTACCTTAATTCTTATTTAAAAAATGTAATGTAAAAAGCAGCTCTGATTTTGTAATGCTTCCAAAGCAGTGCTGATATCTAACCTGCAGTGTATTCCTTGAATATAGTAGATTACACTTGGTATACAATGTCCAGAAACACTGAAGATAAAAACATGTGACTTTCAACTATAAGGTGGCCAAAAACAATTAAAAACACAATTAAGAAAACAAATTTCCCATGATAACAATGAATGAATGGGCACTGAGAAATGCCAGAAAAAATCAATAGCTGTGGCTGAATAGGGTTAGGGGGAAAAAAAAGGCAAACCACTGAACTGTAAACAGGAATTTTCAGGAGGTGAAGCTGCAGCTACAACATTAGATCTTTTGTCATTTGTTAGATTGCGATCTGAAAGCGGAAACCTGACTGTAACAGAACAAAAATAGGATTTTATGACTTACCGTAAAATACTTTTCTCTGAGTTCATTGACAGACGCAGCCTCTACACGTGTGGGGTTATCCACCTTTCACTAGGAGTGGACTAGGCAGAACAAAGTTCAACTACAAGCAGACACAGCCCCTCCCAGGGGGCCATCCTCACTTGGTATAACCCCTCCACCCAGCTCAGCACAACCAGTTCATAACAAGCAGTACAAACTCAGAAAAGAGGGGTGGGTGCTGCGTCCGTCAATGAACTCAGAGAAAAGGATTTTACGGTAAGTCAAAAAATCCTATTTTCTCTTTCGTTCACTGACGGATGCAGCCACTACTGATGACGCGTGGGGACGTCCCAAAGCAGTGTCAAAATGAGGGGGGGGTAACGCAACAACTGTACCCAACAAAAGAGCCCTCCGTGAGGAGCCAGACGCGCCTCCCACCGCCGCCTGCAAAACCTTGAAGCCAAAAGCAGCATCCGTGGATGCTGAAACATTAACCTTGTAAAACTTAGAAAAGGTGTGCACAGAGGTCCAAGTAGCCACCTTGCACACTTGAGATACCGACGCCTGATGGCAGAAAGCCCAGGAGGTGCTAATCGCCATGGTAGAGTGAGCCGTGACCAAAAAGGGGGGCTCCTGGCCCCCGAACAGCATACGCACAGGTCACCGTCTGTCTTATCCAATGGGAAATAGTGGCCGACGAGGTCGCCAGCCCCTTGCGCGGGCCATCCACCACGACAAAGAGTGCATTCGACCTCCAAAAGGGGGCCGTGGCTGCCAGATACACCCGCAGAGCCCTAACCACATCCTGAGAGTGCAAAGCAACCTCCTTAGGATGAGACGGGCGTGGGCACAGGGAAGGGAGGACAATGTCCTCATTAATGTGAAAAGAAGATGCCACTTTCGGCAGGAAGGAAGGAGACGGGCGCAAAACCGCCTTATCCCTATGTAGGACCAAGTACGGAGACCTACAGGACAGAGCCGCCAGCTCAGACACCCGCCTGGCGGATGTAATAGCTACCAGGAAAGCCACCTTCTGCGAAAGCAGCTGCAAAGGGATTTCCCTGATATTTTCGAAGGGCAGGTTCTGAAGCACTGAGAGGACCAAAATTAAGGTCCCATGGCGCCAAGGGCGACCGTACCTGGGGGGGGCGACATGACGCACCCCCTGGACAAAGGTACGAATCAAAGAATGTGTCGTCAAGGGACGCTGAAAAAGAATCGCCAGGGCAGAAATCTGTCCCTTGAGAGTACTCAATGCCAGCTTGTGGTCTAGGCCTTGTTGAAGGAAGGCCAGCACCCAAGCCACTGAAAAAGAAAGGGGGTTCCACCCCCCCGCCTCGCACCAGGCAATGTAAGCCTTCCAGGTGCGTGATAGATTTTGCGAGAAGTGGACTTACGCGCCTCAAGCATGGTGGGGATCCCTGATTCAGAAACTCCCCTATCCCTCAACACCTGGAATTCAATAGCCAGGCCATTAAAGCCAGCAAGGGTAAAGCAGTGTGCAAGATGGGGCCCTGTGACAGCAGATCTTCGTGAAGCGGAAGCCGCCAGGGCACATCCACCACCACCCGCACCACGTCGGCGTACCAAGGGCGCCGAGGCCAATCCGGCGCCACCAGAATGGTTGGGATCCGCTCTGCCTCTATCCTGCGCAACAGGCGCGGAAGCAGCTTGGGAGGGGGAAAGGCATAGAGAAGCCGGTATCGAGACCACGGAGCCACGAGAGCGTCCGCAGCGTCTGCCAGCGGATCCCTTGATCTGCCCACGATGGTCTGAACATTCCAATTGAGCTAGGACGCTAGTAGGTACACGTCTGGCGTGCCCCACTTTTGACAGAGCTATCGGAACACCTCCAGGTGCAGGGACCACTCTCCCTGATCCACCCTCTGGCGACTGAGGTAGTCCGCCTGTCAATTTTTGACGCCTGAAATGTAAACGGCGGAGATTTCCGGCACGTGAAGCTCTGCCCACCTCAGAATGTGGGCCACTTCCAACGCCACTGCCGAGCTTCTCATCCCGCCCTGATGGTTCACGTAAGCCACAGCCGTGGAATTGTCTGACTGGACCTGAACAGGCTGACCGTGCAACCTCCCCGACCAGTGGGAGAGGCAAAGCCTGATCGCTCGGAGTTCCAGCACATTGATCGGAAGGCGGGACTCCCCCGGGGATCAACGACCCTGGGCTGACAACAGCCCCAAGACTCCTCCCCAGCCTGTTAGGCTGGTGTTCGTCGTAACCACCGTCCAGTCCAAGGGGAAGAACGACTTCCCCATCCCCAATGCCGGGGCCCGCAGCCACCAACTTGATCACCCGATCCAAGGACAAAGGTGACTTGTCCCACCGCAGCAGAATCGCCCGCTGCAGGGACTGGGTGTGACTTTGGGCATACGGAACCGCCTCGAAGGTGGACACCATGAGCCCCAACACCCGCATGCAAAACTGTAAGGAGGACCACCGCTGCGACAGCAGGGCCTACACTGCTGCTTGGAGCGTCAGCAACTTGGCCGGAGGAAGAAACACCCTTGTCTGCTCTGTGTCCAAGATCAGGCCCAGATATTCCAGCCGACGCGACGGAGTCAGTGCCGACTTCTGGAGATTGATGAACCGGCCGAAGTCCCGCAGGGAGCTGAGGGTGATGGCCACGTTGTCCCTCAGAGCTGAGGCCGACTCCGCCCGCAGGAGGTGGTCATCGAGATATGCCACCACTGCTATGCCCCTTTGCCGCAGCAGGGCCAGCACTGGAGCCAAGAGCTTGGTGAAGACTCGGGGAGCGGAGGCCAGGCCAAACGGGAAAGCCACAAACTGGTAGTGGAGATCCCTCACCGCAAAGCGCAGGGAGCATTAGTGATGAGCACATATGGGATCGTGCATATATGCGTCCTTGATGTCCAAGGAAGCCAGGAAGTCTCCCTGGCGCAGCGCTGCCACCACAGAACGGACAGACTCCATTCTGAACTTCCGCGCCCTCACAAAGAGGTTGAGCGCCTTCAGGTCCAAGACAGGCCTGACCCCAGCATTTTTCGGGACCACGAAGAGGTTTGAGTAAAAACCACGGAAACGTTCTGCAAAGGGAAGCGGAACAATCACCCACTGATCGAGCAGGGCTTGCTCAGCCCCTAACAGGGCCCGCCGTCGCCCCGGGGGGAGCCTCAGATTGGGGGCGAAGAACCTGTCCAGGGGCTGGGTACGGAACTCTATCTTGTACCCGGACGAGACCACCTCGTGCACCCAGAGATCCAGGATGCTGGAGGTCCACCGGTCCGCGAACCCCAGGAGCCATCCCCCCACCCGAACAACGGGCGGGGGCGACACATCATGCGGAGGAAGACTTCTCCAACTTCTCTGGCTTTCGCTGCCAGGGACGCTTCTGGCCCCCCGTGGCGACCTTGCCGGGCTGAGAGCCCTTGCTCGCTACGTGGGGCGCACAAAAAAACCTCTTGTGAGTAGGGAAAGAGGGGCCCTGCTTATGCCGGGGCTCCATACCCTGTCTGGGCTCCGGGAGGAAAGTACTCTTCCCCACTGTGAAATCCTTAATGATCTCATCCAGAGAAGCCCGAACAGCCGACCACCCTGGAAAGACAGGTCCGTAAGGCCCTTCTTTGACGCCCGACCAGCCGTTTAATAATGACTGCGAAAATATGCAGCTTCGACAGCATGGGGGCCATGTCCAGGGCCACATCACAAAGATACCCAAGGCCCTGCACCAGCTGGTCTGCCCGCTGCACAGACTCAGGAGGAACTTGGAGGCCCCCCAAATCCCGGTGCAAAACAATCGCTCATTCTGTGAGCGACTGTGCCACCAGTGCCGAAGCCAGTGCCGGCCGCATGGCCGACCCCACCACCAGGAACATTGCCTTGGACACCGCCTCAGTCTGTCTATTGGCCGGGGCTTAAAGGATGGAGAGCCCTCCATCGGAGTAGTGGTCGCCTTGTTCAGGCAAGCCACCGGCGGGTCCACTGCAGAGGATGTCAACCTCTGTAGCAGGGTATCCTCAAACAGATAACGCACAGCAAAGCATTTGGGCATGGCGAAAGAACTCAGAGGTCGATGCCATTCCTTATAGACAAACTGATCAAAGTATGGCAAATAAGGGAACACCTTAGGAGCCCGGGCCGGCTTGTGTGACCCAAAGCTGTACACCACCTCCTGCACAGTCAAAAAACTAGTTATTACCTGCGCTCAAGGAGAGTATCTTCTCTGCAGTGGTGAGGGAGGTGATGTCTGATCGTGTCAGAACCAGATATCGTGCCACCGTGCTGCCGCCTGATGGACTGGGGTAGTCCCGAAAACTGAAGAAACAAAAGGCACACAAGGGAGAACTGGCCTAGCGAATTATCCTTGATATAATGTATTTAATAGAAAACCATAAAAACATACTCACAAACAAAATCATGTAACAAGCATTTCCAGTACTGGAGCGGGTAAAGTCCAATCCACCGTCTCCTACTGGTGTCCTGGATGGGCTGGCTAACGTGTTTCGAGGCCGTGGCCTCTTCTTCAGAGCCACACCTCCTGTGCTGCCCCAGCCAGTCTCAGCGTCTCACGGGCGGCCGAGACCAACGAGCCCACCAGAGCCCTCTCACGCGCCACTGTGGCCCCTGGGGACTCCTCCTCATCGGAGATGTCCCCCAACCCGCCCTCCGATAGCTCCAGGGGGGTTCCGCGGTGATGGGGTCAGAGTCCTCCCCGGAAGACGGGGAGGGGTGGCTATTTTCTCGCCACCCCACGGTCACGGATCGGCTCCACCCGGAAGAAAAACTCCTCCAGGATTGCAGTCAACCTATCCAGAGGGACCACCAGTCCCAGAGCGTCCGGAGCCTCACCGGAGACCTCTGAAGTGGATGCACCAGCTTCAGCCGCCATTGAGCCACACCGCAGATTGACTGGACCAGGCGCCCCACACCACCCCACCAGTTGCCGTTACACAGGGTCCCAGAGGCACCCAGGAGGACTCCCCACCACGCTCTACCAAACCCAGGAGGAACTGCTGCTACTTGCTGCTGCTGCCGTCGTGTGCGCCCCACGTGTAGTAGAGACTCCAATAGAGTAAACGGCGCCAAGAGGACAGGACCACCCACACAGGTCTCAGCACACGACGGACCATGCAAACATGGGGCTACAACACGCGGCCAACCACAGGGAAATGGCGGCAGGACCACAGAAAAATGGTGCAGCCGCCACACGAGGAGGAGAAACAACCCAAGCAGCCTGATGGAATGGGTCCTTAGTGCAGCGCAGCCCCAGTGGGTGGGGAGAAGAGGAAGCAGAAGAGGGGGTAGGAGAAGCGAAGCCCACCTACGCCCCGGGGGGGCACCACCTGCCTGCCCCCCCTGCACCCCCGGGGGGAGCGTACTCATCAATCCAGATAGGCGTAGCGGGTTGCCACCCGAGACAGACATACCACCCCGCCATTTCGAGGGGAGCTGCCGGCCGTGCGACATCCATGACATGAGCCCTCGGACCCGGTTCTAGGTGCGCTGGGGGGACATTTAACCTGCCGGCCGCCCCGCACGGAACAGGGCACGACGCGGCTGACCCTGCGTGTAGCTAGGGGTTGGCTCGTGTCCATTGGCCACGCTGGGGAGACTTCCTGGATCTAGGATATCCAGCCTGTCACCCAGCCGGCTGCTTGATTGCAGTCTTCATCAAAAGTCTTAAAAAATAAATAAAGGAAAAACAACGGGGAACCGCAGATCCCAGCAGGGAGCCAGGTCCTACTCCTTGCACTAGGCAGAAAAAACTGGTGGTGGGGTTATACCAAGTGAGGATGGCCGCCTGGGAGGGGCTGTGTCTGCTTGTAGTTGAACTTTGTTCTGCCTAGTCCACTCCTAGTGAAAGGTGGATAATCCCACACGTCATGAGTAGAGGCTACGTCCATCAATGAACGAAAGAGAAAATTATTTTCTCTCTACTCCTTTTGGCTGCTTTGGTATAATATTTGGCCATTTTCTTTGTACTAATTGTGGTGTGCACAACCCCACTATTTTCAGCAGTCTTTGGATAAATATGCCAGTATACTAGTATACTTAGATGATATGGATGGCAAGACGTGAAACCATGTCAGATAGAAACAGCAGCTAGTACCCAGAAACCAGACACACAAAGAACAAAAGTACCTCTACCGAGAACTGAGCAATCACATGCCCACTCATCACTCAGTTCTCGGTCTGTTCCGAGCAGAGCACAATGACTGTCATAAACCGCTCTCCATTTTTCAGCGCTCACTGGAGCACCAGGATGTGAAGGGGGGCGAACTCAGCTTGCTCCAGTCCTCAGCCATGTTCTGAAAGGCGGAGCCTGCTGACAATCAGGCACTGGGGTGGACCCTGACAATATTGTCTGGAACCTTTGGGAGCCTGGCGCAGCTTTGCTCTGGGCAGTAGTCCACTATCAGCTGACTTTGGGTCACAGGAGGACAAAAGTAAACAAACTTCTTTGAACAACAAGAGAACTATGGCCAAAACACACTTTGGTCATACTTCTCTTCTAAAACACGAAAAGGTGAACTCACACCACCCTCTGCACACCCATGGCCCCCACTGCACTTAACTGCCTGGATGATTATCGTTCACTGCCCATGCTAGTTGATATAGTAGTTTGTGTAATTAAAAGCCACACTCTTCTGCACCCTTCTTTCTTCTGGGAAGCCATCCTGGAACAAAGAAGGCTTAGAGAAATTCTTATAGTTCAGCACGGTCACATACTGGTGCTGACCAATGCCCACTCACCATTGTGAGCATTATAAAGCTTGTTAGTCTCCAGGCTGCGTACTGCATTTTTCAGATGCTTGGACCGATACACCAGCTAGATTGGGTAGCAGAAGATAATTATCTAAAAAGATAATTACAGCAGGGCCCAGGGGTGTGGGAGGAGCAGTGAGTTATCTCACCTTTTAATTTTTTTTGTGAAAAGAGGTAATAATCCTTTAATCTGTATAAAATGGGGAAATCTCCATAGTAGAGACACAAATGGCCATACAAACCTGACAGGGGCTCTAACACTTCCCTGACCCAAAGCAACTTTAGCCGCTAGCCGAGTACTAGCCTGTAATATACCTTCATCACCAGGCCATTTTTCAGTGCTGTCAAAAAAGCAATTACTCTGTCTTGAAACACTGTACCTAAATTCATTTTGTGCCATTTTTAAAAAAATTTTGTGGCATTAACCAATTTTTTATATATATATATATATATATATATATATATATTTTTTTTTTTTAACTATATAAAAGGAAAAATTTCACAATTTTGAAAAAAAAAAAAAAAGGATGTGTCGCATGTCTTAACGCTACAAAATGCCCCCAAAGTTGCTATATTTTAGGCTAGGTTCACACTGTTGCTCTGCTATAACATTTGTGTGCTGAATTGCATGATGTGCATGATGTTAAGGCAGCCCATTCATTTGAACGTGCTGCCTACCACAGCAAATACCTTAAAAGATGTGTGTACTTTATTTGTAAGGCAGTGCAACCACAGTGCATGGTAGTGTATTACTGCGCATTGTGGTGTGCTACGACATATGTGCATTGGGATGAATAGCAATGCAGGAAGCCAATGCACACTTCCATGCATTCCAGCAGCGCAAAGTTGTGAAAAGAGCCTAAGGCAGTTTAAGTAAAGCACAGAACAGCTTCTAGATTTCAGTGACCAAAAGCTAGTGTTTCGTATATCAGAGGTTAGTGGTGAGTTATTAAAGGTGGTTCTGACGGTAGAAGGTTTTTGACCTTAATGCATTCCTCGCATTAAAGTGGTAGCATACCCTCCTATCATTTTCAGCCAAGGAAACTGCCATCTTGGCCTCGGTTTAATATACAATCGCCATGATGCTGCACACGTGATCAGCTATGACACCAGCCATTGGATGGTTTGACAGTTTGGTTTAGAGCACAACCAATGGGAGTGTTACATTTCCGGCACGTGCCGGGAGTTTTACATTTCCGGCACGTGCCGGAAATGTAACTGGTTTTTAAACTGTTAAATGGATGGGTTTACTACCGCTTTAAGGTGAAAAGCCTTCTGTGTACCACCCAGGTTTCCTCCCTATACTTACCTGAGCCCAATCTTGAGCCAGTGCTTTGCCCAAGATTAACATCTATCTCCACTCTAGATCGAGGCAGCAACGAGAGCCACTGTCAGTCACAGCCAGTGAAGAATGAGTGGGTGACAGGCTGGAGCCTCGCTCTGTGTGTGTCACTGGACACACACAGCATGGATTGGGAGCGAATCTAAACAAGTGCCCCCATAGAAAGCGGCTTGCTATGGGAGCACCAAGAGCTCATGGGCGGGGGATGGTGGACCAGATTTGCAGATGGGGGACCCCAGAAAAGGAGGATTGCACAAAAGCAGGTAAATGTGAAATGTTTATTATTTTTAAAAAAATCCTTTAGAATCACTTTAAGCACACCCAATAAAAGCAGTATGTCTATTATTCTATACAACAGGGATAAGCAATTAGCAGACCTCCAGATGTTGCAAAACTACAAGTCCCATCATGCCTCTGCCTCTGGGTGTCATGCTTGTGGCTGTCAGAGTCTTGCTATGCCTCATGGGACTTGTAGTTCTGCAACAGCTGGAGGTCCGCTAATTGCATATCCTTATACAATATTAGGCATGCTCAGTGTAAGATCATGATATGAGGCAGTATCCAAAGCAACTATTCAAAAATACTTTTCATACCCATCTCTGCTCTTAGCTGAACTTTTCATGCGTAAGCACCCTCTTCCATGGTATGCTAAAAATGGCTCATTTCACCTTTACAGCTCCCCATGCACCACTCTGCTCATGAAACTTTAAAGCTTCTTTATTAAACAAGCAAACGAGCCCTTGGCAACAACCCTAACTGGTAAGTAAAAGAGGAGAGGCAATGAGACTGGATTACATTTGTAAAAGCTGTACTTTGCAATGGACTGTCTTTTTATAAGACCACAATATGAATATGGTCTGCCACAAACCATTAGCTGTGCCTAAGTGTATATTAGATGTGAATTTACTTAGAGATCTAATATTTACAGCCCTACAACAGTCTGGCATCTCTTGTATCAAGTGAAGGCATGACACAGCAACACTTGTTATATGACATGTAAGTTATTGTCTAAAAGAAAACAAGATGAACATTGTCTGACATACTTACTTCCCTATGTTTTCTGGAAGTGCCTGCAGCGAGATATCATTAATAGACAGACATGTCAGGCTTTCCAGGTCTGGAAAACTTTCAGGCAATCTACAAAAAATAAAATAAATATTTTTTTTTCTTTTACACTTTTGTTCACAGTAGTATAAAACAGCTAAAAGATATACAGCCAGTTGGACACCTGCGTAAAAAGGAAAAAAATCAATGTAAAATCAGCTTCAAATCGGAAAAACAAAATTCTCATTACGATTCAAAAGTGCTTTACTGCTGCTATTAGATAAGGTTTTCAAGTAATCACAGCTCTGAAATATGAACTCTCACTGCGCCAGTTTTTTTTCTGCAATTGCTTTGACAACTGATATTTATAGTATGCTGTGCCAAGAAAAATGAGGTTAGGTTAGGCCTTAAGGGGGAAAGAAAAAAAAAGATGTTTTCATGCTTTATGTGCGATATGATTTAGCAACATTTTGCAGTAGGAGACGAAAATCTTTACAGGGAACAGAACGTTAACCAAATGCCCTTAACCTCCTTGACTGTATTCCCAAGTGTGGCTCGGGGTATGTTTTCACTGCAAATAGCCACACTCGGGATTGCATCGCTGGATCCAAGGCTGGGATACTTACCTTGTCCCCTGGATCCAGCGATGTCCCCCCGCTGTATCTGCGGGCTGTGTCCTCCACTAGATGCCTGTGTGATGCCAGGCTCCATTCCCTGCGAGCGCGACGTCGCATGGGGGTGGAGCCTGGTGGGAAATTCAAAAAGTGAAACACACAGTAAACCTACAGTACACTGTATTCTGTAAGATTACATTACTGTATGAAATAATTTCACATCCCTTTTGTCCCTAGTGCTTTGTCCAGTGCCCTGCATGCACTCTTATATTATATGTCATTCTTTGTACCTGGAAACTTGAGAATGCCCATAGCAACCAAAAAGCATCCCTTTACGTCAAAAGCGTTTTTTGATCCGCCAGAAAACACTGATCGTAAATAAGAATCATTTGCAGAATTGAGTGATACTGATTTTTGGGAAAATGTATCATCAGACACTGAAAGTGACGACAGCGACAATTCTGCAACTGAGCAAATTTCAGTGTTTTTGACTAGATTACATTATTGAATACATTTTATTATATTATTATTTTTGATAATTATTTATAGTTATAATTTTTTTTCATATATATAATAATTTATGATTTTGTTATTTCAAACTTTATCATACCCGGGATGTCTACTAGACTCTTGTTTAGACAGATTTAAGTGGGTTATTCCTAAGAATTACAGGACTACAATATAAAACGCCAAATTTCCATGTGAAAAAATGTACCGCTTTGAGATGCAAAAATCTGACATAATCATACCGCCAGAGAGGTTAAAGAACTCTAGCAAAAACGTTATTTTTTGGACCGAGAAGGGAAGAGTTAGAACCTCTAAGATTTTATCACTGCCCCGGATAGGAAGCCTCCCTTGGACTATCCAAAAGTGACTGGTACCACCATGACCATGTAGACATCAAGAACCAAAGTTCCAGCTCTTCTTTGCTATACAGCCAAAAAATAAATAAAATGCAGTAGATACTTAGCAGCTGAAGAGAACACAGTCACAGTAGTGACTTAGCACCTGATGGTAGGCACAGTGCCCAGCAACACACTCATAAAATGTCAGGGATTCATAGCTTTTAGAGAAAATTAAGATTTAACTCACTGCCCACCTAAACTGTAACCATTAGGCCTCATGCACACAGGACGTTGAAAAAACACCAGCCCTGCTGCCAGGAAAATGCAGCATTAAAAATGCACTTTTAGTGTATACCGTACAAAAAAGTCATACAGGATACGAAGACTCCTAAGATCCAGACGCTCACAGTCTGAACTTCAGTTTAATGTTCTTAATAACATATGCAATGACTTGAGTGATGCCGATTTTTTATTCTTGGAATTGTTCCTTGGTGTACACTTCATGGTTGTAGTATCTGTATTTACCATGTGTTCTTTTTCAAAAATAAAGTATTGGGAAAAAAAAAAAAAAAGCGGTGTTAGCCACGTTTTTGAATAGCGTTTATGGGCGGCTTTTGGCTTTTTTTCAGTAAAACACTACCTATAAAGTAAAATCGACTAAATATGCCAAACCGCGGCTAAACACTTGTTACAGCGTTTTTTTTTCCTGTTATTAACAGCTCAACAGCCTCTGCTCCTGGACGCACAGGCTGTCATTTTTACTACTGCCCCTAAACACTTATGCCTCCAAACGCCTCTGAAAGTTTAGGTGTGCATGGAGGGGCGTTTAGAGGCAGTTAAAAAAAGAAAGAAAAAAAAAAAACACATCAGGCGCCCCTAACAGCAGCCGTAAAAACATCCCGTGTGCATGAGCCCTTAAGCATCATGTTTTGCATGATGCTGGTCATTTAGGCTCTGTTCACACCTGAGCGATTTGGATCGCAGGCAGAATTTTTAATGTACATTGTAAGAGCGAGCCGCTATTACAAGTATTCTAGGGGGCTGCCAGCACTACTCACACTCCCTTAATGTGTGCATAAATAATAGCATAAACACTGCACTACTATGTGTTTATGCTAGAATTTTTAATGGCACCCCAAATGCGTACAATGTAGAGCGTACAATTGTCGCAAAAATCGCAAACACTCCTGGCTCTGTGCCAAAATTTGGTATCTGAGCTTCTTTGGAGCATTTTTGGAGCAGAGGGAGGCCCATTCAAATGAATGGTGCCGTTTCAAAAACCCTCTACTAAAAAAAAAAAAAAAAAAAAAAAAAAAAAAAAAAGGAAGTACTGCAGCAGCTCTCACTGTGCTACACTCAGGTGTGATTGGAGCCTTAAAGTTTTTACCTTAGCAACAGGGTCACTTTATGCTTCTTCCCACCCAAGCCTCATCTTCTAAACACGAGTAGAGAACGTGCGCAAAATCATGCACATTCAACACACAGGCAAATGTGCTCTTTATCCTCCACTTCTTGGGTCCACAGCCAGCGCTCCTGCCCCCCCACCTGCCAAGTGAGCTGCTTGCTATGGGGGCTCCCGGGCCGCTGCTGTGTATGTCCATTCACACACACAGTGTGGCTTGGCCCCGCCCCTGCTCTCTGCTCATTGGCCCACTGGCTGTGATTGACCGTAGCGGTAGCCAATGGCTCCTGCTGATATCTCAGCCATTGAGGAGGGAGAGACCCAGGGTGCAGCCGAGGCTCTCTGCACATCGCTGTATCGAGATGGGGCTCAGTTAAGTATGGAGGGGGGGTTGCTGCACACAGAAGGTTTTTTACAGAATGCATGATGGTAAAAAACTTTGAACCTTTACAAACACTTTAACCTGTACACCCAAGGCCGACAACCCGTCAGTCGCGATCTACCAGTTGCCCACCAGCAGGTGACTGGTAGATCCCATTGTCCCTACCTTGCCGACCCACACCTGGCAGAGCTGTGCAGGAAAGCTGCGAGTGCTGGCAACCTGTCAAAAGCCGGCAAAGGCATTCCCAGCATGGCCTTTGCTTACGTGCGGCTGCAGAGTGGGGGAAGCCTCTGCTGTCTATGCAGCGGGGTTCGGGCTGCAGGGCAAGAAAAGTCTCTGGCGCCGATGACAGCAGGTGGGGTGGGGAAAGCCTCTGCCGCCGATGACAGGGGGTGGGCGGACAAGGCGAGGAAAGCCTCTGCCTCAGGTGACAGAGGCTGGTTTCCGGCTCTTTCAGAAGGCACCCGCGCTGGAGTGTATTGTGCTGATCCCCTCCCTCCTCCTCAGTCCATCCAATGCGCTTATGGATGACATCATGTGGGATGGACTAGAGAGGAGGACTGGCTGGGTTAAGCACTACAACAGCCAGATCTGACACAGTAGCTTTTAGATCTCTGCATCAGGTAACCATTTTTGAATTATCCCTACGCCCCCAGTAGTGTGCTCTCCAAACTCCTCATTAATGTGCCTCTCCCATGGCCCCCAGTGGCATGCCCCCCCCCCCCCCCCAAGGCACCCAGTGGCATGCCCTAATGACCTTAACATACCAGGTCACCCGGAATCCCTCATGCCATACCTTCCTGACCTTCCTTTGCCAGGCCATCCTGAGCCCCCAGCTCATTACTCTGCTGACCACGTGTCGTGCTCCCCCACATCCACTGCCCTACCTGCTACTGATCTCTGTACATTGCCATACCTGCTACTGACCTCTGTGCACTGCCCTACCTGCTACTGATCTCTGTACATTGCCATACCTGCTACTGACCTCTACGCACTGCCCAACCTACTACTGACCTCTGCGCACTGCCCAACCTGCTACTGACCTCTGCGCACTGCCCAACCTGCTACTGACCTCTGCGCACTGCCCTACCTGCTACTGACCTCTGCGCACTGCCCTACCTGCTACTGACCTCTGCGCACTGCCCTACCTGCTACTGACCTCTGCGCACTGCCCTACCTGCTACTGACCTCTGCGCACTGCCCTACCTGCTACTGACCTCTGTGCACTGCCCTACCTGCTACTGACCTCTGTGCACTGCCCTACCTGCTACTGACCTCTGTGCACTGCCCTACCTGCTACTGACCTCTGTGCACTGCCCTACCTACTACTTGGTCAGAACTCAGAGCAGAAAGCCAGGCCTGAAACTAATTAAGTCAGCCTGCAGTACCAGATGTTGAGAGGGTGACCAATTACTCCCCAGTCATTATGAATGTAAGTGAATGTGAGTTTCTGGCTGAAGCTAACTTTTAAGATAGGCTACATTTGTATTTTTACAATATTAGTTTTATTATATTTTCTACATTTTCTCTATGCCGTCCTTGTACTTACTTTTCATTGGAAGCTTGCTAGTTAACTTCTTAAAAATAAAGGGAGCAGCACCCCAGGGACCTATGATCTCTTCCAGGTAGTCCAGGTTGTCTGGATAGATCTCCAACTCTCAAAATTTGACTACCCCGCTCTACATAAAACCTTACAATAATGCAGACAGGCAAGAGATTGACGTGTTTTACAAACTCACATTTGCTTAATCATATTTCTGATTAAGTGAATAGGAGTTTGTGAAATGCGTTAACCTCTTGCCTGTCTGCATTTTTTGTTCTGTTATGTTGGATTCACATATGGAATTGTATCTTCAAAGCTGATTTTATACTTAACATCCAGGAGTGCTGTCAACTTTCCTGGTTAGCCCAGTATTCCAACATGATAATGACCCCAATCACACCTCCAAGACAACTACTGCCTTGCTACAGAAACTGAGGGTAAAGGTGATGGACTGGCCAAGCTTCTCTCCAGACCTAAGCCCAACTGAGTATCTGTGAGGCATCCTCAAATGGAAGGTGGAGTGCAAGGTCTCTAATATCCACCAGCTCTGATGTTGTCATGGAGGAGTGGAAGAGGGTAAAGGCAGTGCTAGAAAATAATGGTGGTCACACAAAATATTGACACTTTGGGCCCAATTTGGACATTTTCACTTAGGGGTGTACTCACTTTTGTTGCCAGCGGTTTAGACATTAATGGCTTTGTGTTAAGTTATTTTGAGGGGACAGCAAATTTACACTGTTAGCTGTGTTAACTGTTGTAACTGTGAGCTACACAGGCACAGGACATTTGGTCAAAATTGATGGCAAGATGAATGCAGTATGTTATCAAAAAATACTGGAGGAACATTTGCATTCATCAGCCAGGAAGCTGAGCATGCGACGTACTTGGAAATTCCGATATGACAATGATCCAAAACACAAGGCCAAGTCGACCTGTCATTGGCTACAGCAGAATAAAGTGATGGTTCTGTATTGGCCATCTCAGTCTCCTAGCCTCAATATCATTGAGCCACTCAGGGGAGATCTCAAACGTGCAGTTCATGCAAGACAGCCCAAGAATTTCCAGGAACTGGAAGCTTTTTGCCAAAAGGAATGGGCAGCTTTACCATCTGAGAAGACAAAGAGCCTCATCCACAAATACCACAAAAGACTTCAAGCTGTCATTGATGTTAAAGGGGCAATACATGGTATTAAGAACTGGGGTATGTAAACTTTTGATCAGGGTAATTTGGGTAGTTTATGTTGTCATTATTATTTAAAAAGAGTAAACACAGTGGACTGATAATAAATGGCTTCAGCCAAACACTAACTGAGTGAAAGAAAGGTTTTTGTGTTATCATTCATATTCTCTGAAAAATGGCCAAGAAATAATAAATTCTGCCAGGGTATGTAATCTTATGAGCACAGCTGTACATCCGCACGCATGCACGCACGCACGCACACACTTTAAAAATGCCTATACAAAATATTGCATGACAAGCGTTATAAGAAATAAAATGTTAAATTACCTTGTGAGTGGATTTCCACTGAAATCAGCCACTTGGAGTGCTTTACAAAATGAGATGCTTTCTGGTATCTCTGGAATATCTGAAAAATATTTCACACATTTAATGGCATCTCTGTGTGGCAAAATACAAATCTGCAGTAGATGAACATGGACTGTCTAATACACAATCTATCTTTTTCATACTTAAGTTTATGATGCCCACTGTATACTGGAAGGCTCTGTTAACACCGGTGTTTTTCAAACGCTATTCTGTATCTGTGTATTTCTTTGAAGCTTAAAGTGCCATTAAACCCACACCATTCAAAATCATCAATAAATGGTATATTACATGCTGTTCATACTCGGTCACTATGGAATTTATTTCTGTATTCTGTAAAAAACCTGGTTGATCTTGCTGTTCTGTCTACCCCTCCTGTCCAAATACCCACTGCAGTTGGGGATTTTGCAGAGCAGTGTAGGCAGCTCTGCACACGCTGAGTTCAGTTTATTTTCTACCCTGAGCATTTCCTCATCACATCTGAGCAGCCCATGTGAATATAGTCACATATGTGGGCATACACATAGTGGTTATTGACAGCCGACTTCCTCCCCCCTCCTCCATGACAACTAACCAAATAAACACAATGCGGATGGGCAATTACATCTTGATTAATGGAGGCTTCACCTCCCTGTTATTCTTAGACATAGGCTAGAGGGGTGTGACACAGCCAGTGACTGGCAGAAATCCACCCCCATACAATGTCATTGCCAAAAAATAATAAAGGATTTCATTTTAAATATATATTTATATGGCAATTTAAAACCATTTATTGATAATTATTTTTTTACTTTGTATCCAAAATGCTGTAGTTTTAAAATATTTTAAACATGCGACCAGCAGCAGGGAACTAGAAGCTCCTCCTGCCACTATTTACCTAGAGACAGGCTGGGAAAAAGCTGGGTCATGTGACAGCTGAATATCTATTAGGAAAAATAGGTACTTAGATATTTTTTTATTAAAATAATTACAGTGGCATCATTCATATACAGAAATAAAAGTGATGTAAATTAACCACTTCAGCCCCGGAAGGCTTTGCCCCCTTCCTGACCAGAGCACTTTTTGCGATTCGGAACTGTGCCGCTGTAACAGACAATTGCGCGGTTGTGCGACGTTGTACCCAATCAAAATTTACGGTTTTTTTTTTCCCACAAATAGAGCTTTCTTTTAATGTATTCATCAGTTTAGGCCGATATGTATTCTACATATTTTTGGTAAAAAAAAAAATCACCATAGGCATATATTGATTGGTTTGCGCAAAAGTTGCCGCGTTTTTACAATTTTTTTTACTAGTAACGGCGGCAATCTGGGATTTTTATCAGGACTGCGACATTGTGGCGGACAGATCGGACACTTTTGGCACTTTTTTGGGACCACTGACATTTATACAAGTGGTTAAACACTGTGTCTTTAGTATCACTTTAATCCTACTTCTATGGCACATTGAGTAATATCTGAGAAAAAAAAAAAACACCCAAATAAATAACATCAGGAATCATACACTTTAATGAGCTCTGATATGTTGCTTTTTGCCTCAATTTAGAAAGGAAAAGCCATGAATGCAAAATAGAGCTAAACACTACCCTTACACACCAGGGACGTGTGTGTGGTGAAGCGAGTGGCTGGTGAGGCACTGGCTAGTATCAGAGCCAGATACACACAGGTTACATACATCACGAACATTAGAGCAAGAGTAATCAATTCTAGCACTAGACCTCCTCTGTGACTCTAAACATGTAACCTGTAAAAAATGTTAAAGCGTCACCTATGGAGATTTTTAAGTACCAAAGTTTGGCACCATTCCACAAGTGTGTGCAATTTTAAAGCATGACATGTTAGGCGTCCATTTATTAGGCGTAACATCATCTTTCACATTATACAAAAAATAAAAATCAGGCTAACTTTAGTGTTTTTTGAAAAATGGCTGCGCAAATACTGTGCAACGTAAAAACTTGCAATAACCACCATATTATTCCCTAGGGTGTCTACAAATATATATATATATATATATATATATATATATATATATATATATATATATATATATATAAATAAAATGTTTGGAGGTTCTGAGTTATTGTCTAGCAAAAAATGATCATTTTTACATGTAGGAGTGAAGTGTCAGAACTGGCCCTGGTGGCAAGGGGTTAATTACCATAAGTAATATACAAATAATTATTATATATTGTTTTTAAGGTCATTTACTATATTTTCAAAAACTGTACTCAAACAGGTGTCTTAACCTTCTGAAGTTTGAAACCAGTAATTTCACAGTAAACAGATAAATAAATTATGCTCTAACATTATCTTTTCAGCAGTACAAGAGTCTCCCTCTCAACTGTGTGAGAAAAACATGGGATTATGGTTAAATTGTATGCACATAAACCCGTTTGTTCCTTGTAGTTAAGAGGGCTGGGTTGGAAGGGAGCATTTAGACACATGCCTTCTGTGACAGTGCAGTGAGAGGCCAGCCTCCACTGCAGCATTATTATTGGACAGCTTGAAAACAATGGTACTTTACCATTGGTCCAAGGCTCCAAGCTGTGCATTGAGCTCAGTGCCTCTGACAAGAAGTCAGAGTCACTGTGAGCCTATCCTCTCAGTCTGCTGCAAACAGAAGCTACATACAACATGGCCAGTTTAAATACAAGCC
The DNA here is from genome assembly GCA_018402905.1 of Glandirana rugosa. Taxonomy (NCBI): domain Eukaryota; kingdom Metazoa; phylum Chordata; class Amphibia; order Anura; family Ranidae; genus Glandirana; species Glandirana rugosa. Next base: position 465,257 of record BLSH010268517.1, read on the forward strand.
AGCACACTCTGACAGGCTGCGCAAGGAGCCCTGTATCTCCGGAACCATTGGCGATAGGAGCCCCAAATTGACTACCTACTGCCCAAATTTGGGGTCTCTGTGACCCCAGGTCCCTGAGCTGCGACCCTCAAAGCTTTTTTTTTTTTTTTTTTATGTTCATGGTAGCTTGAGGCTCGGCCTCACCTGCCTCCCCTGATTGCACATCACTGTTACACACAGGCCCTTTAGGGACAAAACATCCTGTAAGGATTAACTTAGGGTGCCTGCCCCAATAAATACACTAGGCAATTATCTGAGAAAACATAGTTGCAAACAAAGGATAACTCCACACACAGAAACTGGAATTTTATTTGGATGTTCTTTTACCAGCAAAATTCTGTTGCAAACAGTGTTCTGCTGCAGACAATATTTAAATAGCGTAAACCGTCTTGTGTTGATTTTCTCCTATTTTCAACGTTTTTATTGAGTTTTACAAGTACAAGTAAGGTATATGTTGAAAAGTGCAATAACCAGCAAGGTTGCATTCTCTTTTCTGCTGTCACTACAATTAAATATATAGGGGGAACACAATAAAATATGCAGTTTATGTCACATTGTGGTTAAAGAGAATAGAAAGAGAATACAATGCTGAAAATAAATAGTTCCCAGAGGTTTTGTATTGCGAGAAATTCATGTAAATAGTAAGGGAGCACCCAGCCAGACATGTCGTGGCTCACCACCTTGTCTATCGATTTGTCAGGTCAGTGGAAGGAGAATGTAGTGAGGCTGAATAAATCAACAATGCAGAGCATAGAAAGGAAGAAAATTGAGAAAAGGAGGGGGTAGAAGTGGAGGCAAAGTTTGTTCCACAGAGTTGATCTACTATATTACTCTATGCTTCCTTGAAAGGTTTGTTATTCAGAGATTTCAAGCACTTCTGAAGACTTCCACTCTATCATTCAGTATTGCAAATATTTCATTTATCAGAAGCAATAAGAGTCTGGCTTTTGCTAGTTCTAATGGAACAGATAGTGCTTTTTATGATCGCCCACAATTTCTGCCTTTTCCATCTGGATTTCCGGAAATCATAATAGCCGGAGGTACTAACAGAAAGAGAAATACAATTAGGAATAGTGGGCAACCCTAGCATGTGCCTTTGTAAAATATTGAATCTTTTGGGATTTATAACCCTTTAGGCCAGTGATTCTCAACTATTGTCCTCAGGACCCACTAACAGGCCAAGTTTGCAGGATAACTGAAATGCATCACAGGTGATATAATTTGGGGCTCAGTGATTGCAGTATTCTAGTCTGCATCTCCCCAAAGGTAATACTTAAAATCTGATCTGTTGGTGGGTCTTGAGGACAGGAGTTGAGAACAACTGCTTTAGGGTTTGTGCGGCAGAAGGGGAATAAAGGGCGTTTTGGGAGGAAAGCTAGTTTCTATGGGGCTAAGAACAGATAATCCCATGAGATCTGGGTCCTGAAGACATCATAATGATGAAACACATTGGATGGGGAAAGATGATGTCATCCCATATGCACAGGTAGGGCGAGGAAGCTGCTGAAACCCTACATAATCATGAGACATACTTCTCAAACGTTTGCTGCAAGCCATTTACTGTGTAGTGGCATAAATGTACATTTATTGGGAATTTGATGCCAATTTGTTTTTTAATTAATTAAATGCCATTATACTCTGTGGATCTTTGCTTCATTTCTAATGTATGATCACGTGAGATGGTTTATGGTGGAGGAGTGTGATCTAGGCAGGCATGGGCTCTAGGAACCTCATTATGAGGATGTGTTGAAGCCACATAAGATGTCCCAAACCTGGAGGTGTATTATTCCTATACTGACTCCGTATTGATACTATAGGACCCTGCACGCAACTTACCTATAAATATGGAGGTCTATTGTGTTAGTGATTTTGTTCCCTATAGGTGGAAAGCAACACCAATGTTGTGTGCATACACATGGAATGTGAAAGCAAGGGAAGTCCATTACTTTACATGGAAGATTTCTGGGATGATGTAGAGCTATTTTGGTGTATTGACATTTAGAATATTTTTGTTTCAACAATTTGATTTATTTATTCACGTTATTGGTTTTGTAGAAGCACTGCCTTTGAACATTTTGGTTTGTGAATCCCATGAGCCTGCATCAAAAACTTTATGGTTACCTACAGAGAGCCTAGGTTGCTTTTTTGACGACCCCTCATGATTATTGAAGCAACTTCAAAGTCAGTAGTGGAGGTATAAGGGACTTTAGACACCTGAATACTTTTCAAGTGAGGAGGTAGATCTAAGCAGGCAAGAATGCAGAGAACAAGGTGAAGATTTCCTATACCCACAGCAACTGTAGTCTTATCATTACTTGCCTATATAGTAAATGTATATAAAACAGGCAAATACTACAGTATACTTATTAGACAAAAAAGCGATGAGTTACTCCAGATACCCGATGCCCTGGATCAGGAATTCACATGGCCATAAAAATGTTACTGATCATTAGACAAGGAATAAAAGTTCCTATGAAAATGAGTAAACAGATCCCTTTTTTTAATGAGTAAAAATTGCATTTTTTTTTCAATGGTATATATGCATAGTTTGTATACCCATGTTCCCAGACACAGCTATTTGGATTTTATGTTATGGATCTGAATGCAGTGAAGGTTTATGCACCTGTGTGAATGTCTCCATTGAAAACAATGCAGTCACAATCAAATCAGTAAAGAAAACATTTTGTTTTTTTGTTTTTTTTTACAGCCATGTGAATGAGGCCTTGTGTAAACTGGATGTATTTCTGGATGCACTCCGGGTGTCCATTAACAGTGAAGAAAACAACTGTTGAGAACTTTCAGCACCCTAATTACTATATAGGCACAAACATGGGGGGTGGACTAAAAATGTACACAGCTGCATTTCTGGTCTGCTGAAAGAGACTTGCACCAATACGTCAGGTAGTAATTTATGTCTCTCAAAATAGTGCAAAGACACCATATTTGTGTGTTGGATTGCATGTGTAATTTTACACAGTACACACAATTCGGGTGATTCATTTTTTTTTTTCTTTCAACCGTTGAAAAGAAAAGGAAAAAAAAAAAAAGAAGAAGGAGAAGAGGACTTGATTCTTCCATCCACACATTCGATGAAAATGGGGGGATCCTCCCCACTGAGCAGTTGTATTCTGACAGCCGCGAGACTTTCCTGTCGTCATAATACACTGATCAGTGCTGCTGGCCATAGCCGGCAGTGCTGATCTGTAGATCCACACCCTGCTTAACCAGCCGAATTTCGATCCATAAATGGCTGGCTTACGGCCGCAATAGGTATATATACACTGCGGTTTGCAAGTGGTTTACTGCGGTTATGGCTGAAGCCAGTGGCTTGCTTTGCCATGAAAGCGGTTTGAGCAGCTCAGTCACTGGATGGCCCAAGGAACAATGGTGCGGCCAGCTGGTCACAGAGGTGGACAGAGACCAAATCATCTCTGATCACCTCTATGGCCATGGAGGACCGGAGCAAAGCCATGACATCACATCAGATCTAGGGTGAAAGTAAACAATTTTTTTTTTTTTTTTATCTTTCGCTTTTATAAAAAGGTAAACGAGAGATTTGACCCCAGATACCTCCATAAAAAAAAGAGGACCGGTCATGCTTATTTTTAATACAAGGGATACATTCCTTGTAATAGGAATAAAAGTAATTAAAGCGGAGTTCCACCCAAAAATGGAACTTCCACTTTAAGTGTAGGTGACCCCTGACATGCCACAAGTGGCATTTTTTTTTGGGGGGGGCACCTGTTTTTTTTTACAGGTATCCAGCTCCCACTTCCTCTCCTGGCGTTGCAGAGCTGGAAGGAAGTTACACTGGCCATTCCTGGCATGGCTCGCGCATGCGCAGTGCGCGTCCGGCTTCCCCATGGTTGCTCTGCCGGCGCTGCACAGAGGAGGGGGAGAGGAGCAAGGCAGCAGGTGGCCGCATCACTGAAGCCTGGCACAGGGGAGTGTCTGATTTTTAAAAGGGTGGAACTCCGCTTTATAAAAAAAAAAAAATTAAAAGGAACAGTTTAAAATAAAAGAAAAAATGGAAAGCGCCCCCATCCCTACATGCTCACATGCAGAATTGAAAGCATGCACAAGTCGTGTATGCATATGTAAACAATGTTCGCCCCACGCGTGAGGTATCGCCATGAACATTAGAGTGAGAGCAATAATTCTAGTGTTAGACCTCTTTTGCAACTCATAATACGGTAGCAGGTTGGCTCATTTCCGCAAATTGCCGTAGCTGTACGGTGGTCATGGGAACGTGTGGTGTGAGCGTGCGTGCCGCCGGAGTCGCGCTCACTGGCTAGAGGGGAACCAATCAGTGGGTGGGGGGGGGGCGGATTTGTGTAAGTAAACAAACAGATCCCCGTTCTGACACTGGAGATGAGAGTAATCGTCTGTGCCCTGTGTTTGGGAACAATGTTCTCTCTTCCTCCTCGAGTAAGCCCAGTCCCCATACAGTTAGAAACACCACAGAGGGAACACATTTAACCTCTTGATCGCCCCTAGTGTTAACCCCTTCCCTGCCAGCGACATTTATACAGTAATCAGTAGTTATTTTTAGCACTGATCGCTGTATAAAAGGCCAATGGTCCCAAAAAGCGCCAAGAGGGTCTGATCTGCCCGCTGCATTACTGGTAAAAAAATAATAAAAAATGCAATTAACCTAATGTTAGTTTGTAGATGCAATAACTTTTGCGCAAACCAATAAATATACGCTTATTGCGAATTTTTTTTTTTACCAAAAATATGTAGAAGAATACATAGCGGCCTAAACTGAGGAAGAAATTATTTTTGTTCTAGTTTTTTTGGATATGTATTATAGCAAAACGTAAAAAAGAGTTTTTTTTATTCAAAATTGTCACTCTTTTTTTGTTTATAGCGCAAAAAATAAAAACCCGCAGAGGTTATCAAATACCACCAAAAGAAAGCTCTATTTGTGGGGGGGGGGGGGAGACATCAATTTTGTTTGGGTACGTCGTCGTACGACCGGAGAATTGTCAGTTAAAGTGACGCAGTGCCATATCGCAAAAAGTGCTCTGGTCGGAAAGGGGGTAAATCCTTCCGGGGCTGAAGTGGGTAAGTACCGTAGTTTGTTGCCATTCCACAAGTATGCTCAATTTAAAATCGTGACATGTTAGTTATCTATTTACTCGGTGCAACATCATCTTTCATATTTTACAAAAAAAAAATTGTGGTATATATAGTTGTTTTTTTTTTTAATTCATTAAAGTGTATTTAAAAAAAATGCCAGAAAAGACTTGGTCTTCGTGTGGTTAAAGAGGAAGTAAACTTTCCTGTATACTTTGTACCTATAGGTAAGCCTAGAAGCCTAAATATCTCCTAAACATGCGCCATTTAGGATATATTTACTGTATATAGCGCAGATGATGTCATCTGCGCATGCGCTCTGAAGGAACGGCCGCCCGTGCCGTTTCCGCAGTAGCATGTGCTATGACCGACGACTCCCACGCACATGCGCAGAAGTGATGCCATGTCATGCAGTCACAGAGCCAGAGTCCGCGGCCCGGAAGGAAGACGGGCGAAGATGGATGCGGCCTACAGCAGGGGTGACGCAGGCTTCGTTTGCAGGAAAGTGTCGCTTAATGCACTGGTATGCGATGCATACTAGCACATTATGTCTTTACTTTGCAGGGGAGAAGAAAAAATAAATATATCTGAGTTTACTTCCTCTTTAAGAGCTGTGTTCAGCTTGATTGCATGCATGCTACTTGCTAGTGTGTGTATGTGTATAAGACCCCATACACACTATACAACTTTTTTGTCAGATTTCCTTTAGATTTACCAAAACCATGTAGTGCAAGGGCCTGCCTGATTGCATACAAATTGATACGCTTAAAGTTTGACCTCATATTAGGGATGCACCGAAATTTTGGCCGCCGAAAATTAAATCAGCATTTTCAGCCAAAATTGGTGTTTGATATCGGCCAAAACAAAAACACAGGCCGATAAAGAAAAGGGGGTTGGGTTCCGCCCCGGGTACCGACCATTGTGGGGGTATGGGCGCATCACATGCCCCGCAATGGATGTGGGAGATTAGAAGATTCACATTGCACAGAGAACACTGCTTGTACGAGTCGCTCTGTGCATGAAACTGTCAACTAATTACACTGAATGCAGAGAGAGAGAGCTTCCAGCTGATGTCGGGAGGTGGGCGGGACTGAACAGCTAACAAGCGCCAGCCAATGGGACAGGGGCTGGGCGGGTGTTAGCTGTTCTGTCCCACCCACCTCTGATCTCAGCGTGAAAATCTGACAGCTCTCTCTCTCTGCACTCAGTTTCATGCACAGAGCGGCTCGTACAAGCAGCGCGCTCTGTGCAATGTAAACATTCTAATCTCTTCTGCCAGTGCCATCCAGTACTACATGCTAGTGCCACCTGCCAGTACCACCTGTCAGTACATCCAATGCCGCCTGTCAGTGCCAACCATTGCCAGATGCCAGTGCCACCTGCTAGTACCATCCAGTGCCACTTGTCAGTGCCAATCAGTGCCACCCGCCAGTACCGCCTGTCAGTGCCAACTGCCAGTACCACCTATCAGCACCAATCAGTGCTGCCTGTCAGTGCCCCGGCACAGGTAGGCTGCATATGAGTGTTGTATATAAAAATATAAATATTTTTTTTAAACTGTCATTTTTGGTACCAAAATTTCCATTCGGTGCACCGCTAACTCATATTATATGGTTTTGTTAAATCTAAAAGGAAAAATCTACAGAAAATTGTATAGTGTGCATCCAGCAGAGTCCTTCTACCTAAAAGCGAGATTTTCGTTATGGGAGGGGCCTCATGGACTGAATCAGCCCCTTTTTATGGTCTTAGGAATCTTTGCAGGACGACCTTGCTGTTGTAGTATCCAACTCTGTTTCAGTTTAGCAGGGGTTTTTGGTTGGTTTCCATATTATAGAATATATTTGGAAACCCATCAGAGACAGGTAACTCCTCATGATGACCCCAGCAGGTGTGAGGACCTAGTAAGCCATGTGCAGAAACCTTACCACCAGACTTCTAGACAGATAGAAAAAAAAATGGCAGGTGTTTTCTCTTGTATCTACTAAAAACTAAAATTATCTGCTGAGGGTGGACTTAACTTTTAAAAAATGACACCAGTCATGAACAAATTGCATTTGATGTGGTTAAAAAAAAAAAAATAATAATAATAATAATAATTTTATACTCTTTCTTCCTAGGCTGGCTTGTAAATGCTTTGATTATAGGAAAATTGATCTTTTTGTATATTACGCATACATTATTCAACAAAAAGACTGACATTTACCAAATTGGTATCAAGGAAACATTTTGCAAAGATGATGATGTACAGTTTTAGAAAGTTAAAAAAAAGAGAAAAAGTAAATCAAACCCAGCCTTAAATGCGTAGATGACTTTTCAGGAGACAACATACTATGTGTGAAGACATAGTACTGAGTGATGACTATTCCAAGTATAAACATGGCTTGAATATAAAACTGCCTTACTTTCAGCCAGATGTTACAGGGCATATGCTGCACCACCAAAAGACAAAGACTTAATACCAACAGTGCCATGCAACAAGGAACAAAGCATAACAAATTAGGCTCAACATAATCCCAGAGATTTTGTTTCCAAAGTACTGCTCATTTTATTAGCAAACAACAAATCATGCATGTAGCAGAAAAGCAATCCTTCTTTTTGTTCTGCACTGGTAAACCAGAGACCTCTGAAATCGCATCCTAGCATCCAAATGCATTAAAATGCAAGTAAAAAAAACAAAAGCAAGGCCAGGTATCATGTTGACATATACATACAGGTAACAAGATTAAAGGATGCCTGCAGCATTCTAGAATTTTCACTCATATAAACGTCTTGCCTGTACATATTCTTTGACATCCCCATACATCATCTGGCTGATTCTTCCTGGGGAGAATGTGACTGTTCCCAGCCAATCACCAATGTTTTACATCTAAAATAAGCTAGTGTCAGACTGAACAGTAATTAATACCACTTAGATGGTTAATACAGATTTGTTTTTTTAAAGGGAATGTATAATGATTTTGTACACATCTCAGTCTAAATATTAAATCAGCCAGGAGGTGGAGCTGTAGTCTTCTTTTCATACATGAAGCAGCATCACTGTCAACTGTGCTGAAAGAAACCGATTTCTCCAAAGAGTAATCACAGCTGTCACGTATCATTTTTTTTTTTTTTAGACAGTTGGGAGGAGGTTTTAACAAACTGAACCTATATCATACATTAAATGTTTACAAACAAAAGATTGTGTATAAAAGAATATATATATATATAAAAAAAAAAAAGCAAACAATGCGTTTCCCTAGAACTACTGAGTGACAAAGCAGAATAAGGCCCCTTTCCCACAACATACGGACCATTTGTCCTTTTTTCACCCATCCGTTAATGGATGAAAAAAGGACATCAATGCAACTCTATGGAAAAACGGATGACAACTGATGATCATTCAATTTGCATCCGTTATCATCCGCTTCCGTCAACATCTGTTTTTTTGAATGGATGAAAGTCCTATTTTTCATCCGTCAAAAAAACGGATCAAAAGAAAAACAGATGTTAAACGGACGAACGGTCAGTTTTTCATCCGTTTTTGCATTGGTAGTGAATGTAAAAAAAAAAACTGATGAAAAACTGATGACCACGGATGAAAAAAAGGGACGAACAAATGGACAAAAAAATGGACCAAAAAAAACGGACCAAAAAAAACGGACAAAAAAAACGGACAAAAAAAACGGACAAAAAAAACGGACAAAAAAAACGGACAAAAAAACCGGACAAAAAAAACGGACAAAAAAACGGACAAAAAAAACTTCATCCGTTTTGATGTGACGGAACTGATGAATGGTCCGTATGTGTTAAAGGACCCTTACTTTTAGACATTTGCAATGTAAGAAAAATTACCAATAATAAAGCACGCCCCATGTGTGGCTGTTGCTTTCGCCAAAATGGATTCATTACTCCCATACACTACAGCAGGCACTGAACGCCTGGTGCTGAAACTTAGAGCTGGAGTTCAGTTCTCATAATAGGTTGCTCACTCTCCACCACATCCATTCATAAAATAGATTGCAATCTTTTCACTGGATATTAGGTGAAAATGGGACATTTAAGTCCAGCTGAAATTTGAGCTTCAGGGTTGAGCGTTTGCTGCTTAAAGTAGTTGCAAAGTCAGAAGGTTTTTTTATCCTAATGCATTCTATGCATTAGGATAAAAAAAAAAACCTATGTGCGCAGCAGCCCCCTCAGCCCTCCCTAATATACTTACAGTCAGGTCCATAAATATTGGGACATTGCCACAATTCTAATCTTTTTGGCTCTATACACCACCACAATGGATTTGAAATGAAACAAACAAGATGTGCTTTAACTGCAGACTTTCAGCTTTAATTTGAGGGTATTTATATACAAATCAGGTGAACGGTGTAGGAATTACAACAGTTTGTATACATGCCTCCCACTTTTTAAGGGACCAAAAGTAATGGGACAGATTAACAATCACAAATCAAACTTTCTATTCTGACTCCTAACTGTTGTAATGGCGACTTATCCCTTGTTGAGACCTCTATGCCTGGCCTGTATAAGCAGATATGATCACCGCAGACAGTTCTTATCAGATAGTGACTCACCAATTACCGATTTCTTCCATGAGCGTTTATTCATTGGAATAGCAGGTACAGCATACAACAAATGTGACAGATGGTCGAAAGATGGTAACTGCAGGTCAAAACATAGTAATGTGTCCTAGGATGCGAGTGGATTGAGTGAGGCCTTCTAGCATGTAGCCATATTCTTTACCTCATGAGAGAGAGGACACAGGAAGAGGAACTAGAATAGCAGAGTGCACCAGGAACAGGAAGTTACAAAGTAGAGTGAACTAGGAAGAGGAAGTTAGCTCACAGAGGATGGGAGGTACACACTTAGAAAATACAATAGAAAGGTGTAATATC
>BLSH010268517.1:502354-526268 GCA_018402905.1 Glandirana rugosa
GAAGCAGATGCATCAAGTCTATTTAAATGCAAAAAAAAAAAAAAAAAAAAACAGGAGCAAAATGTGTGCATAAAATAAATGGTGTAGCAGATGCACTATTCTTTTTTTTTTTGGCATGGTACGTTGGCTCTTAATGAGCAACACAAAATAGGTTACTCCATCCCCAAAGGCCTGGGAGGCTGCTTGGTATGCCGTGTGCTTATTCTCTTCACTGGATACATAGTACACTACAGGTTTACTCCCCAGCCTACATAAATGTTACATTCTGGGCAACTACATGAATCTGAAATCAAAGCGCAATACTTTCATTCATCTAAGAACTTCACGGTTTAGCATTGTATTAGCAAGTCTGAGCTACTTGTTACATAATAGACTTTAACAGAGAACTATGTGCATTTCTTTCCCAAATCAGATTTTTCATTTTACCCCCTCACTCGGGGGGTAGAAAATAGACGGAATGTTTATGGTGAATTTACATAGCAAAGATGTTGTGTAATGCAGGGAAGATCTGTAGTGCAAACAGGTACCAGTTTAAAGTATAAACACATACAGCTTGCCTAGGAGAAATGGAATCCTGACAATGAAGTTACATAACTGAGATCATGGTTAGTTTTTTTTTTAATCTCTCTGCAAAATTTTTGAGGCTATTGCACAAAACTCCCTATTCAGTTACTACAAGAATGTTCTCATACTGGATGCTTCAAAACAAAAAAAAAACCTAATTAGAATTAACGAGAGCCTCTACATTTTTGTTACTGGAGCTGCTCACCCAAAATAATGTTTTTAGAAGAAAAATCTAGTCTGTTATTGTTTCACCTGTCAAAGGATATAAAATTCTGTTCAACCAGTCTTCTGATCCAGATATCCCTGCCAGATCGATGACCAGTTTTTTTTCTATGCATTAGGATAAAAAGCCTGCTGTGTGCCGCAGCCCCCCGATACTTAATGGAGGTCCCTCTAAATCCAGTGATGTTGCACAAGAGAATCAGCTATCCAGGACTCCCCTCCTCATTTGCTGAGACAGCAAGCCAGTGCCATTGGCTCCCACTGCTGTCAAAGTCAGTGAGCCAATGAGGAGAGAAAGAGGGCAGGGCTCTGTGTCTGAATGAAAACAGGAAGCTGCGGCTCAGCTCAGGTGCCCCCCCAGAAAGCTGCCTACTGTGGGGGCACTCAACAGGAGGGAGAGGCCAGGAGCACCGAAGAGGGACCCGAGAAGAGGAGGATCCAGGCTGTTCTGTGCGAAACCACTTCACAAAAGCAGGTAAGTATATAACATGTTTATTATTTTTAACTAAAAAAAAACCAAGAGACTTTAATATCACTTTAAGCAGTTCAGCTTGGCCAAAGACCCCCAGCCTGCTGACTGGACAATCATGGAACAGCGACACACTGATGAGGTCATCTTTGTACTCTCCACTCCAATAAATACGTGTCTCATCCTGCCACCATTGTTCAAAGCTATAAAGCCTAAGTATTATGGAGTTTTAACCCTTCCGATATTCCTAGAGCAAATACTAATTGATATAAGGTTACAGAAATTTAAAGACAGATTCAAGTGGTTCTAAAGCCTAAACCAGGGTTCCGTGGAGCCCTAGGGTTCCTCCAGAGGTTGCTAGGGGTTCCTTGAGCAATGGTCAATTTCTATCTCTCAGATTAATTCCCAATGACACCATTGATCTTTTTTTAGCTATCTGTAAGGGGGTAATTCTTCCCAATGACCACAAGTGTAAGGAGCATTCTTCCCATTGACCATCACACTAATGTATCATGAGTTGTAGATTTTTAATTTTTAGCAGGGGTTCTCCGAGACCAGAGAATTATTTCAAGGGTCCCTCTGTGTTGAAAATGTTTACGTTAATGCATTCCTTGCATTAAGGTAAAAAATGTTTAGGCTTCGAATTTGGCTCCTCACCCCCTCTTTTACTTAACTGAGCCCTCATTCGATCCAGCTCTGTGCACATCTGCAGCTCTCCTCTCCCCTCACATCTGGGTCTCACTGGCTTTTCTGGGGCTCCGGGAGCCATTGGCTTTCAGTACCATCAATCAAAGCCAGTGATGGGGGAGTGGGGATGGAGCCAAGTCAGCAGGACTTGGCTCCGCCCCCACTCCCTCGTCGCTGGCTTTGATTTGATTGAATAGACATAGCAGCTGGGATCGGGAGCGAGCACACGCATGAGTGCTCCCTTGTCGCTTGGTTTCTCATGGGGGCACTGAACAGAGAGGAGGAGCCAGGAGCGCCAGTGGGGGACCCGAAAAGAGGAGGTTCGGGGCTGTTCTGTGCAGTTCCATTGCACAGAGCAGGTAAGTATAGAGAGACTTTTTATTTTTTTTAAAAATTCTTTACAATCACTTTAAACTACCAGTAAGGCTCCATTTACACGGGACGCTGTTTCAACCTCTCCTGAACATTTTATCTTGACAGCTAGAAACCGGCGTCTAAAACGTATGCTTTGCCACGTTTTGCATGCCGTGTTTAGCGATGTTTTGCTGCGTTGGCCTCTAGGAGCTTTTTTGAAAAATAAACTTTTTTTTTTTTTCATAAAGGAAACGCCTGTAAACTAAACGCTCCTAGACGCGAGTTACCACGTTTAGGTGCGTTTACAAGCGGTTTGGCATTTCAAATGCCTCTGAACTGGCGTCTGAACACATTTTTTTGCGTTCCAAAAAAAGCCTCTAAACTCAAATGCCTGGAACCGACCTTAAACGACCCTGTGTACATGTACTGATAAGATAACAGGGGAGAGTTCAGGGGCAGCTGGAAAAAACGCCCAAATGCCTCTAAACGTCCGTTTACCAGCAGCAGTGTGCATGAGGCCTTATACCTGAAGTGGATTTTTATTCATACTAAATTGATCAGGCAAGTTTTTAATGAAGAGACATAAAATGATTTCTTGCATTAGGCCTCCTTCACTAGCGTACTCCCATGCGAGGACCATGTTTGCCCGTACAGGGATGCACAGGTGTTCTCTACATCCCCATGCAGACAGTCCCCATTCGGTGCATTTGAGGCCATGCACTTACATGGTTGTCAAATTGGAAGGCATGGGGATGCATGCATTGAACACATGTCCATCCCAATGCAGACAACATGGCCTTCACATGGGCATAGATTATAGTATGCGTGTGAAAATGAGGCCTTAAAAAAGGGATTTTATTAAAACTTACCGTAAAATCCTTTTCTCCGAGTTCACTGACAGACGCAGCTCATCATAACGTGTGTGGTTTATGCTCGTCCCACTAGGAGTTAACTAGGCAGGGAAAAGAAACAGCTGGCCCCTCCCATGGGGGCTGTCCTCTCTTCCTACATAAACCCCCTCATAGCATAGCTCTTCAGTTCGTACACAAGCTGTACCAGAACAGAGCACCGAGGGGTGGGAGCTGCATCTGTCAGTGAACTCGGAGAAAGGATTTTACGGTAAGTTTTAATAAAATCCCTTTTTCTCCTATCGTTCACTGACAGACGCAGCTCATCATAACGTGTGGGGACGTCCGAGCTGTGTCAAAAAGAGGGGTAGGTAAACGCTAACAACAGTACCCAACTGAACCTCTAAGGAGGCGCCAGACGCGCCTACACTGCCGCCTGCAAAACTTTGCGGCCCAAAGCAGCATCCGAAGATGCAAACACATCAACTTTATAAAACTTAGTGAAAGTGTGAACCGAGGCCCAAGTGGCCGCCTTGCACACCTGTGACACCGAGGCCTGGTGTCTGAAAGCCCAGGAAGTGCTAACAGCCCGGGTAGAATGAGCCGTGACTGGAAAAGGGGGAACCTTGCCCCGAACAGAATACGCATGGGTCACGGTTTTTCTAATCCAATGAGAAATCGTAGCCGACGAGGCCGCCAATCCTTTGAGCAGGCCCTCTGGCAGTACAAACAAGGCATCAGCTTTTCGAAAAGAAGCTGTAGCAGCCAAGTACACTCGTAAGGCCCTCACCACGTCCAAAGCATGCAACTCAAACTCCTTTGGGTGCAATGGGCGAGGGCACAATGAAGGCAAAACAATATCTTCATTAATGTGAAAAGAAGAGACCACCTTCGGAAGGAAGGAAGGAGAGGGTCACAAGACCGCCTTATCCTTATGCATGACTAAGTAGGGAGACTTGCATGATAGTGCTGCCAATTCCGACACCCGTCTGGCGGAAGTGATGGCAACTAAAAAGGCCACCTTCTGCGACAGCAGTTGTAAGGAAATCTCCCTGATATTCTCATAAGGTGGTTTCTGAAGAACAGAAAGCACCAAATTCAGATCCCACGGAGCCATCGGAGTCCTCACCCGAGGCGCCACATGTTGCACACCCTGTACAAAGGTACGAATTAACGAGTGCGAGGCTAAAGGTCTCTGAAAGAGAATCGCCAGAGCCGATATCTGGCCCTTGAGAGTACTCAAAGCCAGTTTTTTTGTTCAGGCCCTGTTGCAAAAAAGTCAGGACCCTAGACACGACATAAGAGTGAGGGTTATGACCCTCCGCCTCGCACCAAGCTATGTAAGCCTTCCAGGTGCGGTGATAAATCTTGCGAGAAGTACACTTGCGAGCTTTTACCAAAGTAGGGATTACGGAGTCGGCGACTCCCCTGTCCCTTAGCACCTGGGACTCAATAGCCAAGCCGTCATAGCCAGTGTCAACTCCTTGCAAACTAGACATTGAAACTGAAGAGCTATGCTATTAGGGGGTTTATGTAGGAAGAGAGGACGGCCCCCATGGGAGGGGCCAGCTGTTTCTTTTCCCTGCCTAGTTAACTCCTAGTGGGACGAGCATAAACCCCACACGTTATGATGAGCTGCGTCTGTCAGTGAACGATAGGAGAAAAGGACCTTGCCTGCCGGACTGTGTATACATATGTTTAGTTTTTTTTTTTTTTGTTTTTTTTTATTGAAAGTGTAATTTTTCCAAAGAAATTGCGTTTGAAAGACCACTGCCCAAACACTGTGTGACATAAAACATTGCAACAACCGCCATTTTATTCTCTATGGTCTCTGCTAAAATATATAATGTTTGGGGGTTCTAAGTAATTTTCCAGCAGAAAATACTGGATTTTTACTAGTAAGCAACAAATGACAGAAAAGGTTTAGTCTTTACATGGTTAAACTAAACTCTTCTACATGCACTGTGGAGTTCATTCCTTTGAAGTAATTACATTGTATCTCTTCTAGCTTCTTTTATCAGCAATGATCTCAGACTTGGCAGTCTGCCCGGATAAGAGAGACTCCAGAGGTCCATCAGCCAAAAAGATTCCTGGGGAGACTTCAGGCAACTTGCATTGACGTCTATTTACAGTCAAGTCGCGCTGAGTTGCCCCGCAAGTCGGACTCCATTAACTGCACTGAAAATTGCGGTAGTACGTGATGGAGATCGCGGGGAGTGAATTGAGATTGCGATTCTATTACGATTAATTGTGCAGCTCAAATATATATATATATATATATATATATATATATATATATATATATATACACATATACATACACACACACACACACACACACACACACGATACCCAAATCTACCTCTCCACCCCCCAACTCACCCCATCAGTCTCCTCACGTATCACTAGCTTACTAACAGACATATCTGCCTGGATGTCCCATCACTTTCTTAAACTCAACTTGTCCAAAACTGAACTCATAATATTTCCTCCCCCACGTTCCAGTTCCCCCGACTTCTCTGTCAAGAGCAATGGCACAACCATCCACCCATCCCCACATGTCTGGGTGCCTGGTGTTATCCTGGACTCTGAACTCTCCTTTTGGCACCACATCCAATCACTTTCTAAGGCTTGCTGCCTCAATCTCCGCAACATCTCTAAAATATGTCCCTTCCTAACCAATGAAACCACAAAGCTCCTGATTCACCCCCTGGTCATCTCTCGCCTCGACTACTGCAACTCCTTCCTCATTGGTCTACCTTTAAATATACTAGCCCCTCTCCAGTCCATCATGAATGCCGCTGCCAGACTCATCCACCTTACAAACCGTTCAATGTCTGCCACCCCCCTCTGCCAATCCCTCCATTGGCTGCCACTCGCCCAACAAATTAAATTTAAAATACTAACAATCAGCTACATAACCAACCTTGTCTCAAAATACCAACCTAACCATCCTCTTCGCTCCTCCCAAGACCTCCTGCTCTCCAGCTCCCTCATCACCTCCTCTCATACTCGCCTCCAAGACTTCTCCCGAGCCGCTCCCATCCTCTGGAACTCCTTACCCCAATCGGTCAGAATGTCCCTAAATCTATCCACCTTCAAGCGATCCCTGAAAACTTTTCTTCCTGTATCATAATAATATCGTGCACCATACAGTTTTGGCACCTGCCAAGATGAATGAACTCCCACATGTGCGCAGAAGTGACGTTATCTTGGCTCAGTGAATCAAAATGTCTGAGGATTGGAACCTATGAGAAAACTGTCCGAAGGTATCAGCAGCTGGTGAGGGAGCTCCAGGACACCACAGCGGAGAGAGAAAGAATACAATGTATATATATCATAACAGAAGTGTCTTTAAGGTTCGGTTCACACTGCAGAGATGCGGAAACCCTGCGAATCCACTGCGAATTCCCGCATCGCATGTCTCCCAGCGGCAGTTCACACTGCCGTATGCGAACTGTGGGGAGTGTCAATACAATGTTAATGACACCCCCAAATCAGTTTGCACGTCGCACTGCGAACTCGCACAGGAATCGGATCACATTGTGTGAACTACCATGCGATCCGATTCTGACCCTGCGAAAAAAAGGGTCCTGTGTGAGTTTGCTCCGATTGCGATGCGAATTCAGCCATACAATCTCTATGGCTGAATTTAGAGACTGCTGGACTAGGCAATCCAGGAGGAGTAGGAGCAGGTACCTGTCAAAACTAGACATCCCTTACCAGAAAATAAAAAAGTTTCCAAAAGTGATAGAGGAGGGGAGAGGAGAGATGAAAATGGAGCTCTCTTTTTTAGGTAACATTCTTTAATCTTTTACGTTGACCAAAAACCTGACTATGTGTAATACAATACACCCCATTTATCGATAAACAATGCTCACTTTGTAGAGGAAGTTGCTTACAAAAGATGTCCTGATCAGAAAGGAGAGATTAGAGTATGACTAACCATAAAAGCACCCGAGGCACATTATTAAAAGAAAATATTATTTCATGCTAACAAATGTTAAAACGGTTCAATGTTCTACTATAAAGTTCTAGGCAAATCATTTATTGAAATGGAATCCCAACAAAAAGGAAACCTAGATTTAATATGAAAATATCTCTGGAGCTCAAAAGCAACATTTCATGTGAAAATAATCTTCAGTTATGTAACCAACGTTAGGGGGGGAAAAAAAAGCTTATTTTAGGAACAAGGGCTTCTGCTTAGGAAGTGAGGCTTTCATATCAAATTGCCTGAGGACTACATGGGAAAATGTAATTATTTGCTACTGCAAAACTTAACCACTTGATGGCAGCCACTTCATTGGAGCACACGTAAAGCTGAAGTTCAGGGAATTTTAGAATTATGGTTTTATTTTTTTTAAACAGCACCAGGGAAACTACTTACAAGTAGTGGAGTGTGTCTCGTGTGCTGGTGGCTGCTCTTTACAGTAGAAACGCTTAGTGCTCTGTAGACCCCCACAGCGGTGATGCCATGGGAGTGAATATCCTAGTGAGTAGCTGCACCCGATCACTGGAAAAAGTGCTGACTTTATTTTCTGTCTCCTTGCTCCATTCATCGCACCCGTACTACAGGTTCCTACAATGCAAAGTGTTTTGTGAATGGAAGAGGCAGACCTTTCATTCATCTGCCCTGTAGTTATCAGTTCTTTAGGCGGTCTTCACACCTTTGCATTCACAATACATTGTACAGTGCATGCATGCACGCACAAGTGTGCTGAAGGGCCATTAATTCTGAAAGGCACCCCAATGCGCTACGTTTATCAGCGCAGCCACCCTCAGGATCACCCCACTGGACCACCAGGGAGCCTGCCCAGGACCACCAGGGAGCATCCCCCCCCCCCCCCGGACACCGTGAGGGGGCCGCCCAGGACCACCAGGGAGGGAGCATGGAGGCCGCCCAGGACCACCAGGGAGCCCCCACTAGACCACCAGGTAAGGGCAATACAGTGCACTGTAGGGCTGGCACTGTGCCCATGTATGATGCCTGCCAGTGCCATCCTTAACAGTGCCATATGCACCAGTGCCACCTATCAGTGACCACCTGTGCCACCTATCAGTGACCACCTGTGCCACCTAAAAGTGCCAACTATCAGTGCCACCTATCAGTGCCGCCTATGAGTGTCCATCAGTGCCGCATATCAGTGCCCATCAGTGTTGCTTATCAGTGCCGCCCATCAGTGCTGCATATGTGCCCCATCAGTGCAACCTTATCAGTGCCACCTCATCAGTGCCAATCTGTACTGCCTCCTCAGTACCCGTCAGTCTAGCCTCGTCAGTGTAGCCACATCAGTGCCCGTCAGTGAAGGAGAAAATGTACTTTATACAAAGTTTTGTGACAGAAACAAAGAAAAAAACATTTTCGGTCTTTTTTTATTTATAGCGCAAAAAATAAAAAACGCAGAGGCAACCAAATGCCACCAAAAGAAAGCTCTATTTGTGGGAACAAAATGATAAAAATCTAGTTTAGGTACAGCGTCGCACGACCGCGCAATTCTCATTCAAAATGCAACAGCACGGAAAGCTGAAAATTGGTCTGGGCGGGAAGTCTTATAAGCGCCCGGTATTGAAGTGGTTAAAGAACACCTGTCATTTCAGATCCATCATGGCAGCGCCTGTTAGTGGGCATCGACTCACCTCCTGCCGTCACGCCCCCCACCTTGTTGTGTCACTACCGCATCACCAGCCGCCCCATTAAAGTGAATGGGACCGTCGGAGACTCAACAAAGGGTCAGAGGAGGAACTGTTGCGGAACAGAGATGACAGGTGCTCTTTAAAAATTATGACTTAAATCAAGCCTTTTTACTAGTGATTTAAATCAAATCCACCTTGGTTCCCTTTAAATGATGATCAGTCTCACTCACCAATATAGAGCACCCCTGGAGGTGGAAGGGCCATAATCCTCTTTACAATAGAAATAAAGCTTTGCATAGAATTTTAGTTGTGTGTGTATATCGGATTCTACTGATAACGGATATGCAGTTTTCCATAAAGGGCACATCTGCTCATACAATATTTTTTATTTTTATTTAAAGCTGAAGTTTAATAATTGCGGATTGCTCGTTTTTGTAGAAATCTACTCTCCAGCAATGAGAGGTCCTCTTCATAGCACTGACCTTCCAGTGCTCTATGAGTGAATTTCTTGGGTCTAGAATTGCAGTACATTGAAGAAATCCTGAAAGCCACCAACTCCTTCCTATCTTCTCCTCCATTCATAAAAGTCCTTGCATTGTTTTCACAGAATGCAACATGTTCTGTAAATGAAGAGGTGGATGAACAGCAATTTTTTGAATTTAGTGATTCTTCACAGGTTTCTTTCAGCTCCTTTATATTTGTTCATTCCTTGCATTTTCCAGCCAGGGCCAAAAATACCATTTAAAAGATATATTTTCAAAGCATCCACTGGATTTTCTTTTATTTATCGGGCCCCATTTTTCTGTTGAGTAGATTACCATTTCCTTTATCACAGTTATATTATTCTGGATTGTACTATACTGTATCTATCACCTAGTACAAAGTAGCAGTGATTTGCTGCCGCTATTTCAGCTTTTATTTCTGTCTCTGTCATTGCCTTTAATCCTCAAAATTCCTAGACACTTGAAAAGCTGACTTCTAAGCAGCAGGTAACATTAGGATTTGTTCAAGGACAAATAAAAGAAATATGGTGGGGTAAGGAATGAATGTGTGATAAAATAAGTCTGGAAGGAAATAAGGTAAAGTTATACAAAGCAATAGTAAAGTGTGTTATTAGCAGAGCACCACCATAAAGGCACCTTTTCTTATCCTGCCAACATGCCCACATCATGCAATACACAGCTCTGGTACTCCCACCCCTTGCCTTAGTCACCAATCCTCAATGTGGGAAGGAGGCATATATTGCCACATGGCACATAGTCTAGCTGCAGCAAGGTAATAACAGGGCAATGTGCCAGCTACAAAACTCCACTTATTTTCTCTGGTGATTGTAGGCAGCCACCTACAGATTTGCTGCTGTAATTGGCTACAATGCTTCTCAGTGAAGCTGCAAATTTAATCACTAGCAGATTTGTTGAATAGCATTGGTAGTGATTGAAGCTGTTTCTGTAGTTCGCTCCAAATGTTGGAAGAGGAAGAAAGAAGAAAGAGGAAGGAAGAAGAAAGAATGGATAGGTGAGGATTCCGATACAAATTTGTGCTACAAAATTGCTTGGTTGATGTGGCACCTGTACCCAGGCTACAGACCAGTGATGGCGAACCTTGGCACCCCAGATGTTTGTAGTGGAGCATCATGGGAAATGTAGTTCCAAAACATCTGGGATGCCAAGGTTCACCATCACTGCTATAGACATTAAAGTGTTTACATATTCTTATCAAGCAGAAACGCCTGATGCGGTCGGGCGGGTGGAGCCGGGTATGCTTTTAAATTGTGACAGCGGGTGCAGGGAGAAGATCCCCGGCCCGTTGTCACAACGGGGACTTGGGAGGGTGCAAGGGCTGCTGTATCACTAACATATTACACCCTGAATATGGGTCTAACATGTTAAAAAAAAAAAATTAAACTTCTCTTAATGGCACCCCAAACACAGAGAGCAGACGTGTTTTTTTTTTGTTTTTTTTCCTCACAAAAAACAAAGTGTGAAGCTCAAACCACAAAAAAGCTGAAAGAGCTACCTTTCTAACAAGCTAAAAAAATCTGATGCGTTTACATTATATTGCTGTCAGCCTGGCAAAATTCTGGTGCAACAGAAAGTAATAGATTACCTAAGGTTTTAGTGCCCGTGATTTGAACTTTGATGATGAAGTCCTCCACAATGCCTATAGATACAGAGATCTATGGGGGTCTTTTTTAAAGTGCTTTTACGGCTTGTGAAGGATACATACATAATTTACAGTACATGTACACAGCTGTAATGAAATTACTGATAATCTGCATAGGATCTTGAAGAATCTAGGGTAAAAAAAAAAAAAAATGCATGAAAGACTGAAAAGCCTTAGATCAGGGGTGGCGAACAAGTTAGACACAAAGAGCCAAAATTTTAAACTGTGAGAGTCAGAGCCACACCACGCAGTGACCTGCCAAAACAGACAAACACTCACACAGAAGCGGCGTGGCGCGAAGCGGTGCGAATCGGCGCTCGAGGCGATCTCAAGGCGGCTTGCGAGGAGACTGCTATCATAGAAGTCAATGCAAGCTGCCTGAGATCGCCCTGAGAGAAACATGAAACTTGGCAAAGAGCCACAGTATATACAAAATATAATAAGAGGCAAAGAGCCGCATTCATTATGGCCGGGAGCTGCATGCGGCTCGAGAGCCGCGTGTCCGCCACCCCTGCCTTAGATGCATATAGCCCCAAATGTCCATATAGCATTTAGACATGTATAATTTCACTTCCATTTCATTAATTTTACGCATGTACAGAAGTAAATTACTAACCTTGGATGCATTTTTTTTTCCATTTGGATATTATGCATCTGAACGCTGCACAAATTTACTGATCCTTATCCACTGTATGCATGGGCCCATAGAAAACAACAGAATTGCATTTAGACCCTTTACATTTTACAGTATTGAAAACAAGTGTCCATGTGTATGAGCAGTGTACAGTCTGAGTACAGGTTCACGCCAATGTGGAGTTCGACTCGATTTTTGGTTTATTAAAAGTCAGCAGCTACAAAAAGTGTAGCTGCTGACTTAATAAGCAGTAACTTACCTGTCTCCCGGTCCAGTGATGGCTGCGCCTGAAGCCTCGCTCGTCTCCCCCTCCTCCCTGCAGCGCCATCATTGCAAGTGTGGGCACCAGCCGTGGCGCGTTCCTAGTGGCCAGGCAATCTTCTGGGACCTGTGACGTGTCCCAGAAGATTGCCAGAAGGGAGGGGGAGAGGAGGAGTCGCCTAGGTGGCCCAGAAACAGAAGCCGGAAGAGGGAAAGGAAGTCCCTCTGAAAACTGGGGACACCCCCCCCCCCCCCAAAAAAAATGACATGCCAAATGTGGCATGTAAGGGGGCGAGGAGTGCTTAAAGCGGAAGTTCCATTTTTGGGTGGAACTCCGCTTTAATGTTTTAATTAGAAAGAAATGCATTAAAGCTTAACTGAATTCTGTCAAACATTAACCATTTTTAATCATTATGCAGCTAGCATTAGTAAATAGATTGGAATTTATATTATATTTGATTGTCTTTCTTTTTTTTCAGTTACTTCCTGGTTTCTGCCCTAGATCAAAATGATGCAATACATCCCAGGAGTCTTCACCTGCATTTTTTCTTTTATCTGAAGGAGGGGAGGAGCGGCTCTCTCACCTAAGCACACCATCCTCTCTGCATGCCTGAGCTACGGGCAGATGGATTCCTAGAAGTAAATGCTAAATGAATCATCAGCCCTTACTCAAGATGGTCCTGACTAGAATGTGGATTTTTGTTATAAATGGTGTTTTTCAAAGTGATTTCCAAACAAAATAAAGCATGGAAACGTGGATTAATGGGCGAGTTTCCATGGAATATTAAAAATGAATCAAACAGTGTTATAATTTTTGTGGTGCTCAGATACAGTTTAGCTCTGCTTTAAAAAAATAAATAAAAAGGCATGTGTAGGTTTTTTGTTTGTTTTTTTTCTTTGTTTTTTTTTTTTTTTTTACATATGAAATGTTCAACATTGCACTAAAAACATTTAGGGCCCATTTACAATAGAATGCAGTGCAGGAAAGTCACATTACTGTGTGTCCTGAACCGCATTGCAAACACACTGCCCTTACAATCTACAGCAAGTGTCAATGGAATGACGTGGCAGACTGAGCCAGAACCCCCCCACCTTGCCCGGTAGTCTTCTGGGACACGTCACAGGTCCCACAAGACTATATGACCCTTCACAAGAAGCAGCGCGGCTCGCGCATGCGCAGTAGGAAATAGGCTGTAAAGCTGCTAGGCTTCACTTCCTGTTTCCCTTACTACAAATGGTGGCGCCTGCACCCGAAGCTGATTGAAGAATCGGCTCGGATGAGGACACAGCAGGATCCCTGGACAGGTAAGTGTCTTTATAGTAAAAGTCAGCAGCTACAGTATTTGTAGCTGCTGACTTATTTTCTAAAGGAGCCTGGAGCTCTGCTTTAACCACTTCAGCTCCAAGAGGGTTTACACACCTTCATGACCAGGCCATTTTCTGCAATAAGGCACTGCGTTGCTTTAACGGACAATTGTGTGGTCGTGCGACGTACCCAAATAAAATTGATGTCCTTTTTTCCCCACAAATAGAGCTTTCTTTTGGTGGTATTTGATCACCCCTGCATTATTATTTAAAAAAAAAAAATTGTATATATAGATTTTGATTACATTAGTACATTTCTTGCTTTACTGTCTTGTTAACCCTGCGAACACCCCTGTTGAATATTATCCGAACATGGATGCATTTGACTATAGGGCCTCAAGAACCCTGAATATTGAAGGAGTATTTGTGGCTTCCAATACAGATACTGAGATTGGGGGTCTGTTTCTGAGACTCAAAAATCTGATGGTCACAGAGATACACCTCCAATGGGATATAGCCTTTTTGGATCAGTACATAAGCGAAAATATGGTCCCCAGAAGTCTTAGATGGGAGATCCACCCCCAACAGGGTGAGGCAGACCTAGAGGATTGGTTCAAGTACTATAATGAGGCAGGCCTTAAATCCCTGGGTTTTATTAACTCTAGGAAAAGGTCAAAATTAGCTGTTATTGACCAAGAGGTTAAAGACATCAAGGATAAATTAATACCTTTCAAGAACTCCACCGAATATCAGAATCTATCTTCCAATCTCAGAACCCATCTCGAAAAAGAAGAGAAGGAACAAAAAATGAAAAAACATAAAAAATATTCTAGGGATTCTGAGGATTATAGATCGGCTAAGGTATTCAAATGGCAAAATAATGGGGCCCTAATAACAGGAACTGATCAACCCCAATTGGGGCACGATCAGGTAGAAGAGCCAATACCTCCTAGTGATCTTCATAGGGGGAGACAGCCACGCAGACCACCCCCTTCATGGAGAAGGGAGGGTCACAGCAACTATCGCTCTCCCTCCTACCACCAATATCCCGGGCCCTCCACCATAAGGGACCGTGGTATACCCAGGGGAAAGCGGGGCCCTCAACCCCCGCGACCCCATAACACCTTCCTCTCACATTATAACCAAGGCTATAACCAACCCAGGCCATATGGGACAACTTATGGGCCCAGACCCCATAGACAGGTACCTTCTACTCCACAATATCCGGTTACAACCCACAACAGATACTCACCTCTTTACGATGATGAATCACATTTTACATATAGGGAAGACCGATATGACATGAATCAATCCCCTTATTGGTACAATTCTGGATACCCTCCACCCCCTCCCCCCCCCACCCTCACGGGTTTTTCCCCTGGCCAACCCTCGCAAGAGAGGGCCAGACACAAGAGAGGGAACAGAGGGGGGAGGAAGAATAAGAGAGGAGAAAAGAGTACAAACCTAATCCCCTCCTCAGGTATTTTTAATTTAAGCAAGAGAACCCTCACACATGAAGAGACCAATATCCTCAATAAAGGGTTGAAGTTTGCCCTACCTAAGAAACTTAACAAATTTCAAACATTCATCGACGTACAAAAATTCATTAGGAAAATCAATATCCAACGTTATCTCATTACAAACCCAACTAGATCCACCCTCAATAACGAATCTTCTATACATTCAGGATTAAGTAATCCTTCTACTTTCAATCCTCCGGGCCCCATAGGCCCCTCTATTAATGTTTTCAAGGATCTAGTATGTCGGGACATAGAAGATATGTCTATTAAGCAATGCCACATCCCCACTTCCCTTAAACAGGGAATGGAAAGTTTATGTAATAATAAAGATCTCATCATCAGACCCGCTGACAAGGGTGGGGGAATAGTAATAATGGATAAAAGCGATTACATGTTGGAAATGGATAATATTCTTAAAGACACTGACACATATCAACCCGATGACCAATCCTACCAATAAATTTAAAAGCGAATTAACCAAACTCATCAACAAGGGCTACAAAAACGGAATTTTAAATAAAAAAGAGAAACATTTTTTAGTCCCTATGTGTCCCCGTATTCCTATTTATTTTTTACCAAAAATCCACAAAAATCTTGAGCACCCACCAGGCCGTCCCATTATCATCGGCATCGACTCAGTCACCGCCAGAATTAGAAAATACATCGATTTTTATTTACAACCTCATGTGACCAAAATGCCCTCTTATTTGAAGGACACTAAAGACACTATTCGCAAGTTAGAGAATATTCAGCTACTGAAAGGGGACATTATAACCACAGCGGATGTGTCCTCCTTGTACACCTGTATTTCACACGATTTAGGTCTGGCAGCAGTAAAGCATTACCTTACACAAGATGAGACTCTACCTGACGCACAAATAGAGTTCATCTTAAGCCTAGTAGTGTTTGCCACCAAACACAACTACTTCTGGTTTAACAACCAATTCTATTCACAATGTAAAGGCGTAGCCATGGGGGCAAAATTTGCCCCCAGCTTGGCCAATTTGTTCATGGCCAAGTGGGAGGAGGATGTCGTCTACTCTTCAAACAAACCAGAATTAATTTTTTGGGTCCGATATATTGACGATATCCTCCTCCTATGGCGTGGAGACCAGCAGTCGCTTAATTCCTTCTTCACCTCCCTGAACAACAATGACAGGAATATAGTCCTATCCTTGGAAAGTAGCCAGAGTCGTATTCACTTTTTGGACCTTAATATCGACATCGGCACTGGGCATTTCACTACCACTACTTTTTTCAAACCAACAGATAGGAATGGGTTTATCTCCACAGACAGCTGCCACCACAAATCGTGGCTAAAATCCGTCCCCAAAAGTCAGTTCGTACGACTTAGGAGGAACTGCTCGGATACCAATACATTTACCGAACAAGCACACATTTTAAAGAAACGCTTCCTGGAGAAAGGGTACTCAAGTGTGGAACTAGACAAAGAAATACAGACGGTGTCACTCATTGACCGCAGGGAATTGTTGACTGATAAACCAAAAACCCATAGAAATGAGGCTAAATGGTCTTTTTTCACTGGCTATTCCATCCAGCATAAACAGATCAAAAGGATCATCAGTAAACATTGGAACATCCTACGTAATGACAGAATTTTGGGCCCCCTACTACCAGATAAACCACACATTGTGTACAGAGGGGTTCCCTCTCTGAGACACAAATTGGCCCCAATTGTGGTAGATCCCCCTAAACAGCTAACCTTCTTCCAAAATCTAAATGGTTTCTACAAATGCCAAAAGTGTAGAGTCTGTAGACTAAATAAGGGCAAAAGTAGGAGGATTTCCAATTTTTCCTCCACTACCACTGGACTTAACTATAATGTGAAATGTTTCAGCACATGCGAAACGAAAAATGTTGTGTACTTATTGACTTGCCCTTGTAATAAACAGTACGTAGGCAGAACGACCAGGGCGTTCAATGTTCGAGTCAATGAACACATAACCAACATTATCAAGGGAAAAACGAACCACAGTGTTCCAAAACACTACCTCAAATTCCATGACCGTAATCCAGATGGCACTTTATATCAAGTGATCGATAAATATGTGCCTCCTTGGAGGGGTGGATGGACTAAGAGGGGCGTTTCCCAGCTGGAAACATCGTGGATCTATTCCCTTAAAACCTTTCATCCATATGGAATGAATGAGGGCTGGGATATAAATTAGTTTATAAACAAAGCATAGACAAGAAGACAATATGCACATTTATATCCATATCGTCCCAATACTTTTGGTTCACATTCTCGTCCGGGATCTACTTTCTATGCGAACGAGGGCTACATTGAGCCCACTATATTATTTCCATCATTAATAAGCTTATAATCCTGAGTGTCATGAGATTGATTAACATTAAGTATATTAACATTGATCCATGATATATATAGCCTCCGAATCATGACACGCATTAAATTCATTAGTGTCTATTTCCTAGAGGACACATTTCTGTCTGAATTGCACTTTTTGTTTTTTACGTGTAATTCTGCATACTGAATTTTATACTGTATTTTTAAGAAGGTTGTTACATTATCTATGAGTCCATTTCCAACATTAACATATTACCCTATTTTATATGATTAAACTTTTTATGATTAAATTTTAGGTTCATTATATTAATGGTCTATTTATCAAGAACATTTTAATACACTTATGGTTTTCAGTCATGTGTTTTAGATTGTTTATGCATATAGAGACTTTTTAAAATTACCATATCAGGAGAAATACTTGTGTGTTATGTTCCTTAGTTTTTTACCATTTTATATGCATTGTACAACGTATGTTCTAATTTTATCAGACATTTGGCGCAAGCTACTTTAAATTCCCGCATAAGGTCACATTCAATTCATATATCTCCTAAATATGTTATTTTTTACTTATACATTCTCTCTTGCACAATATTAATTTTTTAGCGTGATATATGCATATATTTTTTATCTAATATATTTTTTCACTCTTATTTATAATCTTTACATTTCATCTTTTTTACCCTTCCTTTTTTCTTTCGTGCACTTTATCTATTACGCATCTCGTATCAACACACGAGTATCGCTTACATGTTTCATTGTAAATGTCACACACACACGATCTCGGACCTCACATCGCCGTCCTAGATAAACACTCTGCGTACACTTTCCTGATAAGAGGAAGTGACGTTTCTGGTCTCTAAGGGCGGATACAGAGGTTTCCCTCCTGGACCATCTTGGGAGCTTCTGGTGGCTAGACGTCACTTCCTGTTTAAACAGCTTAGGCGGATCACCGGGAGCTATAGTACGCCGGCAAAACGGCTATACGGAATGTCCGGGATGTTGATTATTACTCCGCACTTATAGTGTATCCCTACACTATTTCACTACTTGCCTACATTTCACCCTCTCTCTTTGTTTTGACACACAATGTTTTCCTATTAGTTTTCTGTATTATAACCACTACTGGGTCACTTCCTTATTGATTTGGAGGCGTGGAACGCACGCCACAAGCGCCATCTTGTGTAAAAAAATTTGAACTTCCGTTTTGCGGCCCCCCAGCGGTGGGCTAATCATGTAATACATTTAGTATAAATAACAGGTTAGACAGGAGGGGGGAATACCCCAGATGACGGCCTGTTCAGCCGAAACGCGTTGGGTTCCCTATCTCTCCTGTCACTTTCTATACAGAGCTCTAGACACATATACAATGTGAGTATTTTTAATCTTTGGATTGCAATAAATTCCTTTTAAACGGTATCACACGATTGCGGATCTTCTCTTGTTTACATGTGTGGGCATATACCGGATGTATACTACAATTGAGACATAAGGAGTAGATGGTACACTTCCCTCCATCCCTGTCTCCCCGTTTGGAGCAACATTGTGCCCTATCAAGATCAACATCAGGATACAGCATTCCATGGGACCAAGGACCCCTCCACAGTGGAACCATTAAGGAAAGCCATATCGGGATAGGATACCCTTCCTTGCCCTCCAACATCGGGTTTCCATGAGAGCGATCTCCTGACTTGGATGTGATCTGTGCGCATTTATCACCAGAATCTGGTAAGCATATATCCATTACCTTTTATCGTGGATTGTGGATTGCGATACAATTGCTATATACACCAAGAATCTTTATTCCATTTCATCAATTAAGTGGACTCCAGTCTCCTGACTTACATGTTTATGACGATTGATAACTTAGGCGCTACAGTTTTCTTTTTCATGTACTATTTGGCAATCTAGATCGGTTGTCTTATGCGTGCTGCCTATGTACTCACATATATACCTATGATTTCTTTCTATTTTCTATTTGTGAGCGCGGGATTTTGATTACACACATATATATATATATATATATATATATATATATATATATATATATATATATATATATATACATACATACATACATACATACATACATACATACATACATACACACACACACACACACACCAACATTTATTTTATTTTTTATTAGTAATGGCAGTGATCAGCGATTTTTAATGGGACTGCGACATTGTGGTGGGCAGATCTGACACCAAGTGACACTTTTTGGGGATCAGTGACATCAATACAGTGATCAGTGCTAAAAAAATGCACTGTCACTGTACTGACACTGGCCAGGAAGTGGTTAACATCAGGGGCAATTAAAAGGTTAAATGTGCTCCTTGGGAGTGCTTTCTAACTGTGTGAAGAATGCTTTGTCCGGGGGAAGACAGAGATCCATGGTCCTCTTTGTCCAAATCACAGTGGGTGCGGGTCACCGTGACGTGCCCCACACCCAGTGTACAAAATCACCTACAGTTCCCGACCACAGTATATGTGCATGGGGCAGTCCATAACAGGTTAAGGACACCTCAAATGTAGGTCGCAATCGAAGTGCGTACAAAAGTACCATGCAATCCGGTTGCAGTGCGTTTCAATAAGTAGTCATGAACTACTTTTGGTGGAGTGCGATTTTAGCCCATTCAAAATGAATAGGGGTGAAACAGCACTGCATATGAATTGCACAGGAAACCGCACAGTTCCTAGTGTGAATGGCACAGAAACTTTAAGTGCAGTTATAATGATTTAGATTTTTTATGGTTATTTTTATTACAAAACATAAAAATGCAGAACACATTTGAAGCAGGATCTTAAGAGTACTTTGCAATCAAGGCAGTGATGAATGATTGACGTTTCATGCTGAAAGGGGAAAACCTGCCGTTCAATATAATTCTATAATTTGCAAAATGATCAGTTTCTCAATAGGGGAAATCCTTATATTAATCAAGATACCGAGAACACCTGCAGGTAAGAACCATGAACACAAATACATTTGATCTCTAAAGACACACCCTGCTGAGAGCCATACAAAAAATTGCAACTATTGACAGGTATATGTATGAAAAAACAAGATATTTTTCTTCTCATCTTGGATAAAGTAGGTTAAAACTGATGTCTGTTGCATTCAGTTATACTTTTATATCTAAAACTAGCCATGTAACATAACACCCTGTGTTCGTACTATTAGAAAAAAAAAAAAAATCTTAATACAGGGCTCGACAAACCCCAGGCGCTAGGTCGCCATGGCGACAAGAAATTGCATCCTGCTGCTGCCCAAATGCTACACACACTCTGTGTGCGTCACACCCCCACGCTATGTATCCTGGGCTCTGCTTGCCCATCTGCGGGGCCCAGAACCAGCAGCATAGCGGGAGCCACTGGGTAGAGGGGAGGAAGGAGAGCGTCGGCTTTCCTCCCCTTCTTGTTGCTGACCTTGTGACGTCATGAAAAAAAGAAAAAAAAAACCCAACTTCCCCATCCACACGTTCAAGGTGAATGGGGGAAATCACTCCTGCTGTGCCATTTTGTTCTAATAGGGAGCCTTTGTCGCTGTCAGAACACACTGATCAGTGCTGCTGGCTATAGCCGACGGCACTGATCGTTCGGAAAAAAAAACAGGCTTGTTGTACAGAAGTCAATCGTTAGATCAACTTCTTTACAACCAGCTTGCCCACACATGATCCCCTGCAGGACAGGCCAAATTGTCGATCCATGAGAGACAGCAGAGAAAAAAAATGTAGCGCATTGATTTGCAAAGAAGGTCTAAAGAGGACCTTTAAAGTGTTCATACGGCAGTGTGAAGATACACAAGTTGCTGACAGGATTTTCGGATTTGCATCAGCCTACTTACAGACTTGGATCGTAAGAAGGAGCAATAAATGTACAGCCATTGTGAAAGCACCGCAAAGCTAGTAGTAATTCTCGCTTGATAAGCAAATATAGCAGGCCCCATACACAGAAACAAACAATGTTTTTGAAATATTAACATATACAGTTGACAATATTTAAAGGGGATCTATAGTCACGGTATACACTTATTTCACAACATCAGCACTGTCATGGCAAAACAAAAACAATAGTTATATTAGACAGTCCAATATAAGTTTACTTTCATGTTGTGAGCGCTGCCTGTCTGCTGTCAATTTCTTTCAACAACTTTCAGGATTCTCTGCATGCTTTGCAGCTTTTCCTCTACTGTTTACTTTCAATTTCTAAGGACTACATATCCCATGACACCTTGCTGCCTACAAGCAGTGATTCCTGTGCTGACTCTGACTCCTGAAACTCCTCCTCTGTAGTTTAGAAGGCAGGCGATGATATGTGGGACACAACAGTGCCTACCCACAGGGCATAGCAAATATATGTAATAGAATTCAAGGAAGTAAATGTGTGGGATCTTCACAAAGCAAGTCTACAAACCTCAAGATTATTCAGACTAATAGCAATAAGCTAAAAATCACAGACATGCAATATGCTGTAGAAATAAATATATTTTATCATTTTGACCATAGATTAGTAAATAGTAAAATGGTTATGCCTCTCCTTGCACTGGATTACTTACTTAGACTGTATCCCTTTACTTTGGAGTACACATGAACAATAGAATGCCATAGGAGGCATTAGATTGAGTTGTACTCATTACTAACTGCAGCTGCCCATGTATTTAGCATCTGAACGAAGATGCAATTAAATTTATAAATTGATACCCAACTCTAAATGTTTACAAATTACTTCTTGGCAGACAAAAAACATTAATACTTCATTAAAATAAGTGCAAAGTTATGCATCACAGTTGCAGTATATACCAACTAAGATTAATCATAATTGGTGAACAGCAAATATATCCTACATGAAATAAACAGCATTGGGAGCCAAATTCAAAGGAACAAAAACAACATTAAATTTAGATCAGTTGCAGAATATTAAAGTGCAAAATCCTGATCCAAATTAAAAAAACAAAAAAAAACAAAGGGAGGGGACTCTATGTCCTTCTCCATGTATAAAAACATACCAGCACTTTATCTGCTAGCTTTTCTAGCCCATACAGATGAGTACATTGCAAACTGCCAAATATATCTGTATGGGCTTGCTGTCACAATTCTTGTTATAATCCACAGCCTATGCCTGTACTGCATAAAAAAAACTAATTGGAAGTAAAAATCTGTACTTCCATGATAATGGTTATTGTAATGGGTAGAATTAAGTTGGTCAAGTGTAGAAAAAAAATATCAATTAAAAAATACAGAGCATATTGCTAACATGTTCAAAATGGAAAACGCAGGCAAACAGATCAGTGCACAGTAAATGTATGTAAAACTTTTATCTGCTAAAAGAATTTGTAAATTTGTTCAGCCACACGGCATAGACTGAGATCCCACCTAGCACTCCACCCAGGATTTGCAGTTTTGTCACCTGCCTGGACAGTGAATTGTACGTCCAAGGAGCAGGCTGGAGATGGGTGACATAGGAAACTACAATGTTGAAACAAGAAAATAGTGTGTAATCTGCCTGTGCACTGTAACAAAAAGGCATGCATCAAAAGATTAGGTAAACAAAATAGCTAGTCTTGTATATACCTGCTTACATTTAGGGCCCATTCACACTAGAATGCTGTACGGGAAGCCTGCGTTTCCCGCACCGCATTTCTATTGTACTGCCACTGCCCTTGAAATCTGCACTGGATGTCAGGGCAAAGTTAACACCCGAAAGTCGCAAACGCAATGCAATTGCCTGCACCGTCACTCATGGTACAAAAGTACCATGTGATCTGGCTGCAGTGCGTTTTCAAAAGTAATGCATGCATTACTTTTGGTGCAGTGTAATTTCAGCCCACCGAAAATTAATGAGGTTGAAATGGCACTGCACAGAACTGTATGTAAATCACAAAGAAATCACACAGCGTTTCTGTGCGATTCACATGAAATTCCTAGTGTGAATGGGCCCTTAAATATGTCAATGGTAACTTGCAGGACAGGCATTACTAAATAGTGCAAACAAATGGCCACTGCCCCTTCCTATAGCTGGCCTTTGCAGCAAGGAGCACATGGAAGTGCAGCGCATGTCAAACAAAACCAAAGAAAATTCCCAGCTCAATTTATTGACCAGTCTGTAACCAACCAAATTGTCCTGTCTAACAGTATGCGTTAAAAACAGGGGTTTTGTTTTCACACATTTGCAAATACTTGTGTAAGCTGCAGAGGACGTGACAAGGCACCCCAGTATTATCTGCAGTCCCAACTCTAAATTTTGAGAGCCTCCACAGTGGAAGCACATGCATTATAATGGATAGGCCGAAAGCAGGTAAGCCTGGAGGGAGCCCACCCCTCAAAGCCGGTTCACTCAAGTCGCCTGACAAGTCGCGCTCCATGCAGTGCAATGGAACCGTTTTAATAGGACCAACTCAAGTTGCTCCGACTTAGAAAATGGTTCCTGTACTACTTTGGGAGCGACTTGTATTGACTTCTATTACAGGAGTCCTTTGCAAGCCGCGCTGAAGTCGCGCTGTGCAGGGTATGGCTCAAATTCGCCCCTGAAGTCGGATCACCCTGTGTGAACCAGCTCTTAACCACTTCAGCCCCAGAAGGATTTCCCACTTTAGGACCAGAGCACTTTTTGCGATTCGGCACTGCGTCGCTTTAACTGACAATTGCGCGGTCGTGCGACGTTGTACCCAAACGAAATTTGCGTCTTTTTTTTCGCACAAATAGAGCTTTCTTTTGGTGGTATTTCATCACCGCTGCGTCATTTCTGATTGCCGCTATAAACAAAAGAAGAGCGACAATTTTGCAAAAAAACCCAAATTTCTTACTTTTTGCTAAAATACAAATACAAAAAAAAAAATATAAAAAAACATTTTTTTTCATCAGTTTTTGCCGATTTATATTCTTCCTCATATTTGTGATAAAAAAAAAAAAAAAAAAAAAAAAAAAATCG
>BLSH010268517.1:551650-562548 GCA_018402905.1 Glandirana rugosa
TGCGGAGGTGAAGGATACATTTCGCCCATGGTCTAACAACCCGCACAATTTGTATCTGGAACCAGAACCTGATGTGAACTCATAGCACAGCTTCCATGCACTACCCTTTACATTTCCCATTTGTAAATATTCTGCCTGGCGAGTCTCTGCCTACAAGTCTTGCTCACAAATAGTTGTTGAATCCATGCTGAGTAAAGAGGTGGAAGGGAGGGGAATGAAGCTCATTTTCCTAATGCCACATATCCTCATGTGGTATTATACCATTACCACACACATTCACGTGCTGTTCTTTTGTTGTACATCAAATAACTGCCTGTCTACCGTCCATCTACGGGGGAAAACAAAATGAAAGCAAAAAAAGGAGGGCAAGCCACACCTGCTAGCAACAATCAGAACGCAGACACTGCATCTGCAAAACAAATCTTCTATTCAGTTTCTTTCTGAGCAGTCTAGGGACATAGCTCACAAACCCTATTAGAATGACCAGTCAATAACATTTATCATCCAAATGATTCTATGGAGAACGGAGGTGGAATCACTGAGGCACAGCCTGTATGAAAACGATCAAAGGACGGGATTGTCAGGTGTTACAGTGCCTGGATTTAGAGCGCCAATACTGACACTGTACTTTGATCTCCTTTGATTATGTACGTCTCAATAGGCTTACACCCATTCTTCGCCTCTGACAACTAGGAACTGTGACTAGTAACAAGCAATCCAATCAGATTTCTCATTAGAACGGCTTATTGAAGACAGGTAATTACCAATTCCAAGTGAAAAAGAAAGACAGGGATGATATGCAGGAAGCAAAGCAACTAAATTATTAGTGCTTTGGGGTTCATTAACAATTCCAATAAGAGAACCTTGTAAGAAATAACCTAGGGTGTTGACACAAAGAATAGGTGTTTGATACATTCTGCGAATGGAAACCAACTGAATAAAGTATTTATCAACTTATCAATCAGTTGTTCAGATCTTAAGGTCCACAAAAGAGCATACTGAAACCAAATTCAATACTACATAGATATATTCTTCTTCTATATATGATAAACAAAGTCGTCTTCGGTGGTAGGTTGCGGTTTTCTAAAGCATGCAGTAGACTTGGCTGTAATGAGTGCAAACATTGCTTACATCTAATATATTGTCAGCACTTTAATCCCTGTATAGTCATAATTATTAGGGAAGGAAACATAGAAAATGTAAATGCATACCCAACACAGACATATTCTGACATTTCAGTTAAACATTCAAAGATGAAGAGATTTTAATAGAAATGGTTTTCAACATTGATTTAAACAAGCATTTGCTTTACAGTAAGA
Source organism: Glandirana rugosa (assembly GCA_018402905.1). Taxonomy (NCBI): domain Eukaryota; kingdom Metazoa; phylum Chordata; class Amphibia; order Anura; family Ranidae; genus Glandirana; species Glandirana rugosa. The sequence continues at coordinate 552,970 of BLSH010268517.1, forward strand.
CATTTATATATAAACACATCTACAATACATGAACGGTCCTGAAGAGGCGGGGGATCTCGCGTAATGCGTAGATCCTTCACAAGTGCATGTATATCCACTTACCAACCAGGCCCCTTTTTTACCTTTGCTGGTTACAAGCTAAAAACAGTTTCTTTTGCTAGAAAATTACTTAGAACCCCCAAACATACATTTTTTTTTTTTTTTACAAACACCCTAGAGAATAAAATGGCAATCATTGCAATACTTTTTGTCACACGGTATTTGCGCAGCGGTCTTTCAAGCGCTATAATTTTGAAAAAATTTCACTTTGAGTTAAAAAATAAGACAACAGTAAAGTTAGCCCAATTTATTTGTACATTGTGAAAGAGGATGTTAAGCCGAGTAAATAGATATCATACATGACACGGTTGAAAATTGCGCGCACTCGCGGAATGGCGACAAAGTCCGGTATTTAAAAAGTTCCATAGGCGACGCTTTAAAAAGTTTTATTGGTTACCAGGTTAGAGATGCAGAGGAAGTCTTTTGCTAGAATTACTGCTCACACTCTGGCGATCGCGGCGACATCTCACATGTGTGGTTTGATCACCATTTTCATATGCGGGCACGACTTGCGTATGCGTTTTCTTTGCTGTACGAGCTCACGGGGACGGTGGCGCTTTACATTTTTTTTTTTTTTTATTTATTTTTTAACACTGTTCCTTCCCTCCTTTGCACTTCACAGTATTCAGATCGCCAAAAACGGTGATTCTGAATAATGTCATTTTTTTCAAATTGGCGCAGTTAGTCGCAGAGTAAACCAGAAGTGACGTTGCTTCCGGAATTTGCCGAAGGAGACCCGATCAGAGCTGATTACGGCTTCTATCAGGTTTCCTTCTAGCAGGCAGAGGCGCCGGATCATCGCTCCGGTCTCCCAGTGGGACAGGAGGCCGGAGAAGAGCGGCGGAAGGCGGCGAGAGGGGGGAGGTGTCCCCCTCCCGCCCCCTGGGATAACGACCGAGTGGCTCCCGAGCCGAATCGGTCATTACCCCTGGATAGCCGACTGCCAGCTCTAAAAAATGATACCGGGATATAGCCTGCAGCTGCAGGCTATGTCCCGGTAGAGCCGCTCAAAACCAGCCGCCGCCTATTTACGGCGATGGTCGGGAAGTGGCTATACTATGTTGATGTAATTTTGAATTTACCACAAGGTTCTTCTATATACAAAAGCGTTTAACATTAATCTGGTCATACTTTTAATCTTTATGTGAATAATAATAAAAATGTATATGTAGTTTTACTTTGTCTGTGTTCTCATTTGGCATATTTAAAGTCCCACTACCCTTTAGTTTACTATTACTTCTATTTACTGACGGGATGATGCCAATGTGAACTTTTTGGTAATTTTTATTATGTCACCCGTCTTACATTTATCCATACATGGCCTCTCTAGGATAAATAAAGTTGAAATAAACTATAGTTTGTTATAGACTGATCAGAACCTTGATACAGAGAACAATTATATTGGTACACTTTAACGCTAACAGATCAATTTAGAAAAGGTCAGCCACAAGGAAGTGGCCAGTTGCTGGATTGAACAGAAGAGGTCAATACATTATTGATGTTCTGTCTTCGTTAATGAGAAATTAGCTTTCAAAACCCATGGTGCATATGGCAAACTATTTAATTACCCTTTAATGAAGGCAAGATTCATAAGATGAACATTTTACAAACAAACCCATTTTAACTAGTAAATGCTATAAGAAATTCTAAAAAAGGTGGGACGATGTGCAAAATCTACATAAAAAAACAGAACGTAATGATTTGCAAATCTCAAACCCGTATTTTATTCACAACAGGAAAAAAGAAAACAAAATAAAGTAAATTTGACATTAAAAAAATAAATAAATAAGATCATATTTCAAAGTTGGGACAGGGCAACAAAAAGCTGACAAAATAAGTGGTAGTAACAATGAAGAACTGGAAGAACATTTTGCAATTAATTAGGTTAATTCAGGACAGGTTAGTACAGGGGTGGGCAACCCCCGGCACGCATGCCAGAGGTGGCACACAGCCGAACTTGCGATGGTACGCGAGACCAATCCTGGAGGACCAACCTCCCACACATGAAAGCCAACCAGATTTGGCCATAGCTGCATACAGGGAAAAGTATAACAGGCTTTGTATGTACTGCTTTGTAAGTGGCTTTGCAGTACTCACAAAGAAGGATATACATAGCATTACATACAAAGCCAGTTACAAAGCAGGTTGTACAAAGCCAATTATACTTATTGCTTTTTAACTGGCTTTGTACATAGTGCTTTGCAAAGCACTGCATACAGAGCCAGTTACAAAGCACTGCATACAAATCCAGGTGTACTTACCACTTTGTAGCTGGTTTTGTACATAGGGCTTTATTTAAAATGGTCTGTTGCAAAGTGGAAAACTGTTCTGTGGACAGACAAACTGAAATCTGACATTCTTTTTGGCAACGATGGGTGCCGCGTCCTCTGTACCTGGTTATCAGCACTCTAAAGCCAGTGCATTAGTGTGTAAGGAATGGGCAGCTTGCACATCTGGAAAGGCACCATCAATGCTGAAAGATATATTCAGATTTTAGAGCAGCTTATGCTCCCATCAAGACAATTTTTTTTCAGGGAAAGCCTTGCATATTTCAGCAGGACAATACAAAACAGAATACTACAGCTATGACAACAGCATGACTTCGTAGAAGAGTCCAGGTGCTTAACTGGCCTGTCTGCAGTCCAAACCTTTCACCAATTTAAAATATTGAAATCTTTGTTGCAATCCTATATCAGGCAAGGATGGGACAACATTCCTCTCCCAAAACTCCAGCCACTGGTCTCCTCAGACATTTACTGGAGGAGATTTTGTAAAACTGGAGCACTCAGAATTTGGTGCAGCTGTGCATGGTAGCCAATCGGCGTCTAACTTCAGCTTGTTCCATTAAGCTTTGACAATAAAAACTGGAAGCCAATTGGTTTCTATGCAGAGCTGCACCAGATTTTGCACTCTCCAGTTTTAGTAAACACCCCCCCCCCCCCAATTGTGTTAACATAAGAGGGGATGCCACACTGTGGTAAACATGAGCCTGTCACAACTTTTTGAGATGTGTTGCTGCCATCAGTTTCAAAATTACTTTATTTTTTTCCTAAAATGGTACATTTTCTTCGTTTAAACATGCAATAGGTTTTCTATTTTCTATTGTGAATAGAATATGGGGTGGGTTTATGAGATATGAAAATGTAAAGAAGGGTACACCTATGACAAGGTTTCCAAAACACAATGAGCAGCCTAAACATTTCTGGTGAAGTTTGGTCATAAATGGCCCAATACCATGCCCAAGCCAAAACCACATTCAGAGCAATTAAAAACAACTATAGGGGCAAAAGCTGTCCTTTCTAAACAAAGGAAATGATCACGTCTTCCATCTTCACCCAGCCTTCCTTATGGGTCCGTTTGCTCGTGTTATTTGAACGGCTGACCCGCAATGATTTAGCTCCCGGGCATGAAAGTCTTGATCACGGCACACGGTTCTGTCTTGACAGAATATCTCCTAAACAGATATGTTTAGGAGACATTCACTGTACCTACAGGTTACCTTTATTATAAGCCTACACTTAAGTACAAGTGAAAAAGCGGAGTTTACTACCATTTAAGCATCTGCTGGCTGCACATAGTAAGAAATATTCATAAAATACATATTGATGCAATCAAAAATAAATACTTTAAAATCTTTTCATTCAGCCTTGATATAATAAATAAAATATGTAAAAACTCTACACATTTCCTTTAAAGTGGTTGTAAAGGCAGAAGTTTTTTTTATCTTAATGCTTTCTATGTATTAAGATAAAAAAATAAAAAAAAACCTTCTGTGTGCAGCAGCCCCCACATACTTACCTGAGCACCCCTCTGGATTCAGCGATGTCCACGAGTGTCTCTGCCTTCTGGGACTCTCCCTCCTGATCGGCTGAGACACAACAGTGGCACCATTGGCTTCCACTGCTGCCAAAGTCAGTCAGCCAGCCAATCAGGAGAGAGAGAGGCAAGGCCTATCACGGCTCCATATCTGAATGGATACAGGGAGCTGCAGCTTGGCTCGGGTGCCCCCATAGCAAGCTGCTTGCTGTGGGGGCACTCAACAGGAGGGTGGGGCCAGGAGTGCCGATGAGGGACCTGAGAAGAGGAGGACCTGGGCTGCTCTGTGCAAATTCACTGCATAGAGCTGGTAAGTAGAACATGTTTGTTATTTTATAGAACGAAAAAAAAAAAAAACATAAGACTTTACAATCACTTTAAATTAAACTCAACTTAGTCTGCATAAAAACTGCCCTTCGCAATGCATTTAGCATCAATGCATCAATCTCCTTGATGCCTTTGTGCAAACTAGACAGCAAGGGCCAAAAAGTCTAAATATGCATTTGTGAGACAGAGATAAAATCTAGTACAGGGGTGTCCAACCTTTTGACTTTCCTGGACCACATTGGAAGAATAGGAATGGTCTTGGGCCGCACATAAAATACACTAATAAAGATCGTGACCATAGGGTCAGGATCCGCCCACATGTCCAGCAGGCATGAGAGCCTAAATCAACCACTCCCTACCCCCTCCATAGCCCAGCACTCCAGTGAGAATGGGGGGGGGGGGGGGNGGCCAGGAAAGAGCAGAAAGCTGGTGACTGACAGTCACCAGCTCTCTGCTCACAGAACTCTGAGAACCAAGGGATCAGCGGTGTCTGATTGCTTTGGTTCTCAGTCTTGGAGGCGGTGGGGGACCAATGCTGCATCCACCAATGGAAGTATGAAGGATAATAATAATAATAATAATAATAATAATAATAATAATAATAATAATAATAATATTCCCATACTTCTCTTAAGGCTGCATTCACACAGGGGCGATCCGACTTCAGGCACGACTTTGCTAGGCAACTTGCAGGCAACTTGCAGGCAACTTGCAGGCAACTTCAAGCTTGACTATGCCAGGCGACTTTGCCTGTGGCCAATCAGAGCGGGGAGGGAGGTGGTTGCCCTGGATAAATTCTTTTCTTTTAGTCGCTTCCATGTAGATGGGGGATCCGACTTGGAGGCGACTTCTATTGAATCCTATGGGCACAAGTCGGATAGAAGTCGCCTAGAAGTAGTACAGGAACCTTTTCAGAAGTCGCCTTGAAGTCGGAGCGACTTCAGTCGCGTATATTAAGACGGCTACCATTCATTTCAATGGGATTTCAGATGTCAAGCGACTTGGGGCGACTTGAGGCAACTCAAGTCGGATCGCAAGTCGCCCCTATGTGAATGGGCACTAACATGCAAAATACAGTTGTTTTCAATTGTGCCTGTTCATGCCTGAACACACTGTCACTTGAAGCTAGTAGTTCAAAAGAAACAAATGTATTTTTTGGAACTACAAGTGTTTTTGCCCCCAACAGACTTCAATGAGTATGACTGAAAAAAATGCACAATAAAAAAAAAAAAAAAATGCACCAATCACTTTTTTCCCCCCCTTCACCTAGCAATTGGATTATCATTGGCTATTAGTTAAAACAAGGCACGTTCAAACTCCTGCAAAAATGCTCAACAATGCCGGTACAAACACTTAAAGCAGAACTTCACTCTCTCAACACTGACTTTTTAATCCTTATGCTGCTAGCATTAGTATGTAGATAAAAAAAGTATTTGCTTGCTTTAAAAACTTTTTTTTAAAATATATATTTCTAAAGTTACAGCCTGGTTTCATAATTATATCATACATCCCAGGAAGGGAAGAGGGGTTTTCTTAGCTAAGCATACCCTACTCTGCCTGCATGCCTGACCCAAGGGTAGATGGATTCCAAGAAAAATGCTACATGAATCATCTGCCCTTGCTCAAGATGGCCACAGCCAGAAATGCTAGAGCGTGATTTTCAAAGTGATTTCTCAGAAAAATAAACCACGGAGACATGGATGGATGAAGGAGTTTCCTTTAACCTCTACAGGTCCGCGCTATTGACAAAAGACGTCAACAGCGCGGACCTGAAAATCCGGGGGAACGTCCATGGACGTCCGCCCCTTTACACGCCCCCTGCGCGCTCTGGGCGGCGGCGCGTGCGCGCCGCCGCACGCTGCGGGGGCGTGCCCGCGGGTCGGGCGGACTCGATGTCCGCTCCTGACCCGCGATCGCCGTACAGAGCAGTAGAACGGGGAACCGCCGATGTAAACACGGCGGTTCCCCGTTCTGTGACAGGGGACAAACAGATCTACTGATCCCTGTCACTGGGATCAGTTAGATCTGTTATGTCCCGACCAGCCCATCCCCCCCACAGTTAGAACACACCCAGGGAACATTGTTAACCCCTTCACTGCCCCCTGCTGGTTAACCCCTTCACTGCCAATGACATTTATACAGTAATCAGTGGACATTTAAATTTCTGATCGCTGAATAAATGTCATTGGTCCCAAAAAAGTGTCAAAAATGTCCGACATGTCCGCCCGGATATCAAAGTCCCGATAAAAATCGCAGATCGTCGCCATTACTAGTAAAAAAAATAATAATAATAAAAACGCCATAAATCAATTCCCATAGTTTGTAGACGCGATAACTTTTGCGCAAACCAATCAATAAACGCCGATTGCGATTTTTTTTACCAAAAATATGTAGAAGAATATAAAATCGGCCAAACCCAATAAATAATTTTTTTTTTTTTTTTATTTTGGGATATTTATTAGAGCAAAAAGTAAAAAATATTGTTTTTTTTTCAAAATTGTCGCTCTTGGTTTTGTTCATAGCGCAAAAAATAAAAACCGCAGATGTGATCAAATACCACCAAAAGAAAGCTCTATTTGTGGGGAAAAAAGGACATCAATTTTATTTGGGTACAACGTCGCACGACCGCGCAATTGTCATTCAAAATGCGACAGCGCTGAAACCTGAAAATTGGTCTGGGCAGGAGGGGGGTTTAAGTGCCCAGTAAGGAAGTGGTTAAATACTAACAATGAATTAAATAGTGTTTTTGGTTTGTGATGCCTAGATGCAATGTAGTTCCACTTTAAAAAAAAAAAAAAAAAAAGCCTTTAGAAAAGAGCGAAGATGGCCAAATAATAGGCTTGAATCAAAATCAAAGTTGACAATGAAATTGTTAATTGCCTGACATGTTGAAGATAAACTGTCTTTCTTGTAACTTTTGCTTGATATACGTTCCTTCTTTTATTATGTATTCATTTGAGAATCTAATAAAACATATTGAAACAAAAAAAAGAAAAGAGCGAAGATGCTCAGCTTACGTGTGAATGCAGTCTAAGGCCTGGTTCAGACCAGTGCAACCGCAATTTCATCCAATGTGATTCTGTAGTGCAACTGCAGTGCAATTTGATGCAATTTTCATACTGGTGTCACTTCTGTTCTGGAGGGGGGAGGGGGAATTTATTATGAAAAAAACGTACCTGAGTCGCATAAAAACGCATGTAGGTACATTTTTCATGTAGTTCCAGTGAAGTCTATGGGGCACAAAAACGCACTTGCATTGCACCAAAGTAACACAAGACCCTTCCACAAAGTCTCATCGCAATTGCGGTGCATTGATGTGAACAGGCACCACTGGAATGAATGATTTGCGTTGTCATGAGATTCTGTGTGACCCAGGCCGCATCTGAAATCGCACCAGTGAGAACCAGATCTAAAAAGAACGCAGCACTGATGACTAAGTGAAAAGCTGCAGAGATCAATAGAAGAAAAACAGATGGCCAGGTGACAAAGCCAAGCCCAGCATCTCCTGATTTGGGTCTTCATACATTTTCATTTTATTTAACCCATCAAGCTCCATGTTAGAAACATTGCCACCACACAAACATATGTTAGGCTGCATTTGTTTGCACATTGTTTGTCGTCACGCTGAACTGAAAACTAATATTCTGTTTTTTTTTACCACTGGTAGTGGTGTCGGAAGAAGTGTGGTTCTGCATTCCAAACACACTCAGCTGCTTCCCCTCCCTGGCTCTCAGATCAGCCAAGGTGCCGACGGGACTTACTCACCACACAAGTTACAATCTGATGATACCAACTCCTTTAGAGCTACCAACAACCATACATTTGGGCAGTGATTGAAAGGATGGACTTTATAGGCACCAAGTTTTAAAATTGATAATTTTATTGGTTACAAAAAGATTTTTTTACATTCTAATCTACCAAGTGGCCACTGCCACCAGGTCGCCCATGGCCTGGTTTACGTGACAGATGTGGCCATCTTTATGGAGACAACACGATCACAAACCTATGTATTTAATGGATATTGTATTCATATGTTTTTATATGTAAAAAAAAAATAATCTTTTTGTAACCAAAATTCCTTCAGATTTACCAAAACCAAGTAGTGTAAGGGCCTGCCTGAGTGCATACAAATTGAAACTCTTAAGGTTTGACCTCATATTCTAAAGGAAAAAAATAGGCAGAAAATTGTAGAGAGTCTATCCAGTTTAAGATTTTTAATCCGATTAGATTATTTTGCGTCAACAAATTTTATGCCCAACGCCTTTTGCTTTTCAGAACAAAAAAATAAGGGGTAAGGAGATGTCAAAGGCTTGAATTTCGTTCTGTGTATGGCCAGGTTAGGGAAGCCTTACAAATGATTTGAATTGTTATATTGTAATAGGGAAGGAATAGATCCCCTCTTTATCTTTTGCTGTGTGTCCCACTTTTTCACTTTCCCTCTTCTTGCCTAGACGCAATAAGAAGTGAGAATAAATCTCTACAAAGGAAGAGGAAATCCCCTCTTAAGCAGGCGATAAATGGATCGAAATTCGTGTAGTTCGGCAGTGTAAACATGTTATTTTTACCTGCTCTGTGCAGTGGTTTTACACAGAGCAGCCCAGATCCTTCTCTTCTCAGGATTACCGCCGACACGCCAAGTGCCCCCTTCTATGGGGGCAGTCATATGGGCTCAGTCCCGAGCCGCCCTGTCTGCATCCATAGATGCAAACAATGAGGCTTGCCCCCCCATCACAGAATTTGATTGACTGCAGTGGAAGCCAATGGCTGCTCTCATGCACATTGCTGGATCAAGATCAGGCTCAGATAAGTATAAGGTGGGGATCCTCTGGCACAGAAAGTTTTTTTTTTTTTTTTTTTTTACCTTAATGCATAGAATGCATAAGGGTAAAAAAAAAAACCTTCTGTCTTTACATCCACTTTAGCCAGGCAGACATACAGTTATGAAATTTACCTTTTAAATTTTCCTTTTAAATTTTCCTTTTATGCCCTTCACAGCAGAAGTCAGGCATACTGTTTAAAACTATGCATAGTTTTAAACAGTATGCCTGACTTCTGCTGTGAAGGGCATAAAAGGAAAATTTAAAAGGTAAATTTCATAACTTTTTTACTATACAGTAGAGCTGCACGATTCTGGCTAAAATGAGAATCAATGTTTGCTTAGAATAAAGAACAATTCTCTCGGCGTAACCTCTTTCTCATTATACAAAAAAACTGGGCCAACTTTATGGTTTATCTTTTTTTTTTTTAATTCATTGAAGTGTATTTTTTCCCAAAAAATTGCATTTGAAAGACCGCTGTGTGACATAAGATATTGCAATGACTGCCATTTTATTCTCT
>BLSH010268517.1:566964-600966 GCA_018402905.1 Glandirana rugosa
GAGAATTCTGACAGGTGCCCAATCCCACTTGTGCGGTGGCGATCTAACTGGAAGTTCAGCCCCCTCCTTCCCCCACAGCCTTCTGGGACGTATCACTGCAGGACCATTTACAGAGCGCAGCACGACTCACGCATGCATGGTGGCAACTGGATGTGAAGCCGCAAGATGGTGGATGCCCGATGAAGGACCATGCATGCTCCAAACGTGAGCTCTGCCCTGCCCCCTGTCCGTCAAGGCTGATGCACTCTCTGCTTGTTAAGCTGACCACCTCCAGCCTCGGAGCCTTGGACACCAGTGGGGTGGCCGGGACTGACGATTCCTACTGCCCAGCTGTACAGAAGGGACTCCCGTGGATCCATTTACCTAAATGCCTGTAAACTTTCACTCAAATGTGAGTTTAATATGACCCATTAAAACCTGATGCTTTTAACAACATGCTACACTCAGAGTGGCACCGCTCTCTATCCCTCTCTCACTGCTGATCATATGCACTCTCCCGAGAAAAAAAAAAAGAAGAAAAAACTCTCTAGAAATACACACCAAACTGAGCATGTGCAGCCTGTCCCCTAATGCGATGTTTTACTGGGAAATGGTCTGGAATTAGTGGAAGAAGAGGAGGATCAGCGAGACAGGATCAAACAGCCTTTTTAGGCAATGTGGGGGATGAACCACTTCGGTTGAATAGAACAAGCATGCTTTAACTGCAAATACAGACTGATTTTACTGTTGTGGGTTTAGTAACACTTTAACGCTAAAGTAATTCTGTATTTTTACTATAGGCCAGTTGGCAAGTGGTTAGGAAGGAGTAAAACAGCACATGCCCATTTACCATTCAATGTAGAACCCAAGACATCACCTAAAGTCTCTAACGTACTACAATCTCTACTGAGAAATGAGAAGGGATATAAAAGTGGGACATGAAGGGACTTAAAGTGCACATCTGCTTTCAAGGAAAAGATACAGTATGGATGTGTAGAATATCTACTCCCCAAACCATTCAACCAATTCATTTTAGGAGATCACTTTTGACAGGTTCCTAAATCTAAGCTTCACCATACCACACGTATACACCAAAGTTGTTTTTTTACTCTCTTTCCACTTCCACCAACGGTACCAACGCTCAACCACTTTTATTCAGTTTGGTCAAGGAGTTCTTATTCAGATATTTGCAGATAACAGTTTTGTTTACCTCTAACCCATCAGCTGATATAACCAAGATACAGTCAATATTGTAAGACTTTGGGAAGGTTTCAGGACTGCACGTCAATATACAGGCGGTCCCCTAGTTACAAACATCCGACTTACAAAGGACTCCTACTTACAAACAGAGGGAGACAACAGGAAGTGACAGGAAATCTACCCCTAGGAAGGGAAATTCACTCCTGTAAGAGTTATTATGGGAAAAAGATGTCTCCACTGATGCTTTATTACCAATCCTTGTTTCCACAACAACCCAAAATTTTCAAAATCCGATTATCATTGGGACAGGAAGTGAGGTGACATCTTCTGAACAGAAACATAGATAGCAAAACAAACATTACAGGGGTGATAAACCTTCCCCATGCTATCCAAAAAGCGTAAAAAGTATTCTTTTGGCTTAAAAAAATGTACCTGTTCCAACTTGCATACAAATTCAACTTAAGAACAACCCTACAGTCCCTATCTTGTTTGTAACCCGGGGACCGCCTGTATATTAAAAAGTTACTTTTTTTTGTATAGCTTGCTTGCTGACATTATGTGTTCTGCCATTGTGCTCTTGCTGAGCTTCTAATGTGTCACTGCGCCTTTAAGGAGAAAAAGGAATGGCTGCCCTTCAAAGGAAGTCTGAAAAAGTATCTTCATTTATTAACCACTTCAGCCCCGGAAGGATTTCACACTTTAGGACCGGAGCCCTTTTTGCGATTCGGCGCTGCGTCGCTTTAACTGACAATTGCGCGGTCGTGCGACGTTGTACCCAAACAAAATTTGCGTCCTTTTTTTCCCACAAATAGAGCTTTCTTTTGGTGGTATTTGATCACCGCTGCGTCATTTCTGATCGCCGCTATAAACGAAAGAAGAGCGACAATTTTGCAAAAAAACCCACATTTCTTACTTTCTGCTACAGTACAAATCCCAAAAAAAAAAAAATGTATAAAAAAATTTTTTTTTTCATCGGTTTTGGCCGATTTAGAATTCTTCCTCATATTTGTGATAAAATAAATAAATAAAAAAATGGCAATTGGCGTTTATTGATTGGTTTGCGCAAAAGTGGTCGAGTTTACAGATGAGAATTAATTTCTGGGGTTTTTATTTTTATTTTTTACTAGTAATGGCGGCGATCTGCGATTTTTTGCGGTACTGCAATATTTCAGCGGACATGTCGGAACATTTTGACACTTTTTTGGGACCATTGGCATTTATACAGCGAGCGGTGCTATAAAAATGCACTGATTACTGTGTAAATGCCATTGGCAGTGAAGGGGTTAACCTGCAGGGGGCGCTCTAAGGGTTAACTATGTTCCCTGGGTGTGTTCCAACTGTATGGGGACTGCCCTAGCTGGGGAAGGAAAGTGGTCACAGCCTCCATGTAGAGGAAGGCTGTGAACACAGCCCTTCCCCCCTCACAGAACGGAGGTCCGTGTTTACTTACACGGACCTCCGTTCTTTCACTCCGGGGGGGGCATCGCGGGTGGCCGGCGGATATCGACTCTGCCGCACCCGCTCCCTGGCCCTCCCCGAACACAGTGAGCGTGCGGGCGCGCCTCCGGCGGCGCGCGCTCACTAGGCTCGATCCCGCAGCCGCCGTCAGATGACTGCGTTTTGCGCAATAGAGCCACCTTGCCGCCGTCAGATGCCGATCGGCGGTCGGCAAGTGGTTAAAGCATGAAATGGCATGGTACAGGATGAACCAGGTCAAAGGCAGACGCATTTCACACTTAACAGTGCAATGAATAAGCACTGTTAAGTGTGTAACGCGTCTGCCTTGGACCTGGTTCATCCTGTACCATGCCATTTCATGCTTTAATAAACAAAGTTACTTTTTCGGACTTCCTTTGATGTGCAGTCGTTCCTTTTTCTACATTGCCAGATGGAGACGAGCCGTGGCTAGCACTCATTGGGGGTCCGCCCTGCCAGAACCCATTCACCTGGAGCAGCGGTACTCACCTTTCTATGCACCTTTAAAGGAGGAATGGGCTGCCTCCAGATACACCTGTCCCGTGAGGACGACACCGGAGAGATGGAGGAAGTCAGAGGAAGACCCGGGGAGCATTTAGCAGCATTTACAAGTTGTTACAAGCATTTGGCATTTCAAATGCCTCTGAGCACCCATCTTGAACGCATTTTTTTGCTTTCCAAAAAAAGCCTCTAAACTCAACTGCCTACAAACGACTATAAGGCTTCATGCACACAGGACGTTAAAAAAAAGTCCTAAAAACATCAGTAGCTGATCAGTGATTTTTTCAGCTGTTATTAGCGTTACATTACCGGCGTTTTTGCACGTTTTCTTTTACGCATTTTTAAAGGGCCAGCTGTTTTTTTTTCCCCTCAATTGATCTAAAATGTCCAAAAACGTTGGGGGGGATCAGCGTTAAGCCGCGTTTCTGAGCATTTGAGCGTTTCTACAGCTGAAAAACGTCTCTCAGAACCCTCTGGTCTTAGGTTTTTTTATACAGCTCAAAAACGTCACTGCTAAAAACAGTTGATAACAGCCTAGGTGTGCATGAACACATAGGATAACATGATAGAGAGTTTATTGACTGTAGAAAAAACGTCTGCAGCTGAAAACAGCTGCTGTAAAACAGTCAAAAAACGTCCTGTGTGCATGAGGCCTAAACGACCCTGTGTACATGTACTGATAAGATAACATAGAAGAGTTCAGGGGCAGCTGAAAACAATGCCCAACTGCTCCTAAACGTCCGTTTACCAGCAGTGGTGTACATGAGGGCTTAAAGCAGTTGTAATCGCCATTCTGACAAGTTTTTTCTCTTAGGCTGGGTTCACACCTATGGGAATTGGATGCGGCTTAAACCGCATCCAATTCGCAGGACACTTGAAAACACATTGTTTTCAATGTGTCCAGTTCACATATGTGGGGTGCATTCGTACTCCGCATTGCACAAAAAACGTGTGCCTTTTCTGTGCAGTGCGGTGCGAATTCCCAGCCCGTTGAGTTCAATGGGAGCGCATCTAACACGGAGATGCACTCCGCACTGAACGGGGATATTTGCCCTACTCATGGCTCCTCCCCCATCTCTACCCCCGCAGCTGCTGCGCTGCGGGAACGGACAGGAGCTGCCAAACTGTGGCTCCGCCCCTTCCCGGCAGCAGACAGGCTGGAATTCGCACCGGACAGGTGTGAATCCAGCCTTAGAATATTACCAGGAAGTAGATTACATAGTGCTGTATGTCAGTGCTCCTACCTGCTTCAATCTGGAGATATCTCTGTATTCTTGTGCTGTGACATCGCCCACGCATGCTCCATACCCCCTTCATTTTCTGGCAGGCCAGGACTCCGCCAGAAAAATGCTGAAGTCTGCCCCGGCATCCCGCAAGACTACAAGATGGAGCGGGGTGTGGTTTACAAAAAGCCGGAATTTCTACCGTAATGCGCGTGAGCGGGATTACAGACTGGAAAACAAAGTGGGGGCGGTAATAGACACCAGTATAAGATGCGGAAACCCACAATTAACATGGCGGCGGCAATTAGGAGTGCCGAACGATACAGGAATCTCTTTTCCGTACAGTAAGAAGACTTTCCATGTATTCGAAATCCACTAGTTTAATTGATAATAACCTATTATATTTTATTCAATTTAAAAGAAAAAAAATTTTGATAGAGGATACAACCGCTTTAAGTTCCACAGTGAGTATAACAAGCATGCAGATTTTACTGTTGCGGGTTTAGTAACACTAACATTATCAGTGAAGGCCTCATGCACATTAGATTACATAGCGAGCTACAAACTGGATTCACTCTGTTTCGTTTTGATTGTTACACATTGGACCAATGCTGAATCAGAAGATCATACAATGAAATAATGTATAACAATACTTACTACTTTACTGTTCAACTAAAAAGCCATGGAATGTATGATATTATATTTATTCATATAAATCGTACACATCATAACTGATCTTTTATTCCATTTACATCTAAAAAAACGGTATCATGCAAGCTACATCTAACTGATGCCCAAATATTTTTACTACGACAAAAAAATTCCAACAAAAAAATTATGAAAATATTATAACAATATTTATTAGAACATATAATAAATATTATAACAATTAAAAGCATGACCAAAAAAAATAGGATTCCCACAACAAACAGCATCAGGTATAGAGGGATGTGTGAAAATACAGTAATGACCTCAAATTCCTGCCATGAGAGAACAGAAAACATAAAAACTAAGTCAAATGCAGATATCAGCCAGGATTATTACGTCACAATTGTCAATCTTTTTGCAGCTAACACAAAGGATTTGTCAAAAAAAATGCAGACATTTAGTTGTTAAACAGTCAGTTCCGCCAAGCTGCCTAAGTAAATCTCTTCTCCTATAATTTTTGCTGCCATATCCTTCACAGTGACTGCAGGCTTTGTACTTTGTGAACAAATTTGTATGTACAGCCAATTTTTCTTCAGTCTTTTCATTCAAGTTTGTGAACAGAGAAAATAGAGTTGCATTAGAGCTGGTTCACACCATAAAAACACACTCCAGATCCATTACGGATAAGTTTCTGCATGCACATTTGTAACGCGTTCCAGTGCGTTTTCGTATGCATTCCAGGTGGGGGTTTTTTTCCACTATACCAGGGTCCAGTGAATTTTTCATGCATTTTACTGCATTCCAGTACAGTCCAGTGCAGGTGAAATGCAACATGTTCTACTTTTTTTTCTGGAACTGGAAAGCCCTGGAACTGACTGCAGTGGTGTGAACTATGTCATTGGAAACCATGTAACCTACTTTCCATGCATTTTTGATGCAGAAAAAAACAAAAAACGCACTAGACTGCATGTGGTGTGAACTGGCCCTTAAAGATCAATTCCAGAAAACAAGCAATCAGAAGCAGTTACTAATAATATCAAGCAAACAGGGCAACCACACTAAAAACTGAAGAAGATTGCACATTGTATCACAGGTTCAATAGGAGGAGCAGCAGAACTACACTTCCCAAACCTTGGGCTACCACTCTCTGCACTTGTCTGAATCTGACTGTTGTCTGCAGGCAGTTTCTGAGGCTCGATTCACATCTATGCATGTTGCTTTTGAGCGTTTCTGCAGAGCTTTTGGCTGTGCTTGCCACATTTTTTTTTTAACTGCGATTTAGCGTTTTTTAAATTTGTATTATTTGTTAGCTATACATTCACTGTATATAGCTGATTGCTAAGGAGCGGTCCGGGAAGCCAGCCGCCCCGTCCTTAACAACCGATGAGTCATCAGCTAATGCCGTGGAGTCCCCCCAAAAATCCATACCAGACCCGTATCAGAGCATGCAGCCCAGCAGGTCAGGAAAGGGAGGGGAATCTCTTTTGAACCATACCAGGCCGCATGCCCTGCACATGGGGGGGGGGACCCCACACCATTTTATTTTACATTTTGTGTGGGGGGTCCTTTCCGAATCCATACCAGACCCAAAGGGCCTGTTATGGACCTGGGGGGGCCCCATGCTGGTTCTTTTTTTCTACATTCAGGGATGTCAGCTGATGACTCAGTGGTTGTTCAGGACACAGTGGCCGGTTTCCCAGCCCACTCCCTAGCAACCAGCAACATACAGTGAATGTACAGCTTAAAAGAAAAAAAAAATTGCGGCAAACTCACAGTAAAACACGGTACTTGCATTTTGGGTGCGGGTCCATTGAAGTTTATCACATGCACAACGCTGCATTTTGCGGGGAAAAAAAAAGTCCCAGACCCTTTCCAAAAATGCAGAGGCACAAAACTGCATTGATGTGAACATGTTCCATAGGAACCCATGTTAAAAAAATGCCCTGCCCCAAAATGCAAAAAGCGCATCAGTGTGAATCGAACCTTCAAGCTGAGAATTTTTTTTTGGAGGGGAGGGGGGGGCAGCAGGCAGCCTGCAGTGGCTATTCAGGTATCTGAAGCAGGCATGATCCAAGATTACAAAATGAATGACAAAAGGCATTGGATGGACTGCTGTGTTATACCAATGTCTGCATAAAGAAAATAAAAATAAATAAGGACTGAGCAGGTAGACTGTGCTCACTGGTTGCATAAAGCTCCTTTTCAATTCTGACTGGGGTACACATTAAAAAACAGATCAATAAGATATATAACTGGGAAGAACCCCATTTACCGTTAACTTGAAGAATGCAATTGCATGAGCAATTCAAGAAAAAAAAAAGAAAGAAGAAAAAGAGTTAGAAAAAAGAAAGAATGATAAAAGGGCAGAGGGAAAAGTGGTGGAGAGGAGGAGACCACTCACCTCTTGTCAAATCCTGGAGCCCACGACTTGTTTTTTATGTAAGCAATCACTTATTTTCTAACACTGTCCAGATTAAGTTGGATTTGACAATTTGTAACTGTTAATTTCCATACATAATAGCATCCAAGGAAATATTATGAGGATTTACAGATGTACGATTTGTTTGTTTAGAAAGGTCTCAGCATGAAAATTGTGTAGATCTCAACTAGTGACTGTAAACGCCTGGAAAAGCAGCTTTTCTTTTTTTTTTAGCTGTAGTGTGCATGAGCCCTATAACTTTGGGTCATGTCTGCCATGTATAATATATGGTGCTTGTCTGGCTGAATCTAAAACATTTTGACAATCTTGCATTAGATGTGGCCATATACTATTTGAACAGTACTTTAGAGCAGGCTCTGGGAAAACCAGTCTTTAACCACCTCAATAGCCGGCACTTTCACCCTCTTCCTGCCAAGCCAATTTTTAGCTTTCGGACTTGACAATTGCATGGTCATGCAACACTGCATCCAAATTACATTTTTGTCTTTTTTTTCCCCACTTTTCTTTTTTTAAAGACCGAGCTTTCATTTGGTGGTATTTAATCACCAGTGGGGTTTTTAGTTTTTGCTAAATAAACGAAAAAACCCCAAAAATTTTGAAGAAAAAAAAAAAAACACACACACACCACAATGAAAAAATAACCCACGTTTTTCTTAAGTTTCTATTATAGAATTTTGCAAATAAGTACACTTTCTTTTTCACTGATGCACCGATGAAGCGGCCACACAGATGCATCATTCATTCATAGGGAATCGGTGACTGAATAAACTACAATTCCTATCTACCACCACAGCAGATGGACTTGTAGTTCTCAATGGACTATGCGTGTGGAAAATCAGCTCACTCGTAGTCCAACTTTCTAATTAAAAGCCCATAGAGAGGTACAGGCAGAGAGCTAAAGAAAGTGTCTGCAGGAGCCTGAAATTGCACCCACGATAAGATTTAATAAGGCTGGTTCTGGGTCTTGGCACTACATATCTGGAGGGGGATGCAAGTCTGAGTTCACACTGCCAGATAGCTCTTCTCTTAGCTTTTACTTTGCTATTGAACAATAAAAAGGACACTTCAACAGAAGTTGAAGTACATTTAGGCCTCATACACACGGACGTTTGACGTCGGCGTTTTCTGGCGTTTTTTGCAGCTCTCCATGTTAGTCAATGGCCCCATAAAAACAAAAGTTTTTTTAGCTGTAGATGGCGTCGGCGTTAGTGTGCTGAAACTAGAACCCACGGCCAGTGTGTTCTGAGGCTGTAATGCTCACTAACGCCAACTAACGCCGTACCGGCGTTAACTGGCGTTTGACGCCGACGTTTTTAGGGTGAAAAATAGCAGAGGGATGATTTTTTTTTTTAAAAATGCCTATTGATATTGACGCCAATGCTCACTAACACCGATGCATAACGCCGAAAAACGCTGATTTTTTTTCCTTGATGTTTTATTTTTTAAGAAATGTCCATGTGTATGAGGCCTTAAAGTAAAAGGCAAAACATTTTGTTTCATTTTGGATAGAGCAAAAGTGGGTTATAACCCCTGTAAGATTTTTTTTCACGGTGTCCCATTTCAGAAGTTTGCCTTCACTCACCATCCCATCGCCAAAACAGGAAGGGAGAAGAAATTCCTGCACAATTAAGGGAAACCATTTGGGTCCCCCAGGTCACCAAAACTAGTGTCTGCATTGAAAAAATTCCCATCTATTACTTTTTTGGGGAAAACCCAAAATTTGGAATTTTCTTTATTTTCACTTTCAAAGATAATGGTAAACAGTGCAAATAGAGAGGGTGAATCTCTTTAACCAGGGTACAGACAGCAATAAAAATGACGGGCTATAATCCTTCTCCACTCTATTCAAAACTAAAAAAATAAAAAAGGATTTGCCTTTAGTTACACTTGAAAGCGGTAGTAAACCCATCCATTTGACAGTTTAAAAACCAGATACATGCCGGAAATGTAACACTCCCATTGGTTGTGCTCTAAACCAAACTGTCAAACCATCCAATGGCTGGTGTCACAGCTGATCACATGTGCAGCATCACGGCAGTTGTAGATTAAACAGAGGCCAAGATGGCAGCTTCCTTGGCTGAAAATGATAGGAGGGTTTACTACCACTTTAAGGCTGCAAAGTCACTAGGCTCCAAGACAATCACCCTCCTTTGCATGGTTGTCCCTTTTCAGTATATATTTTTAACATATGTTCAAAATAAGGCAATACGTTATGCAAACTGCTCTCCAAAGATGTGCAGGCAAATCTAACATGGGCTAACCACATGTGGTGTTCTTTTTGTTTTTTTTTTGAGGGGGGGGGGGGGAGCGTGTCCCCAGGTTTCAGAGGGACTTCCTGTCCCTCTTCCACCTTCCGCCTCTGGGCCGCCTAGGCAACTGCCCCTCTCCTCCTAGGCGGCCCCTCCCTCCTGGCAATCTTCTGGGACACGTCACAGGTCCCAGAAGATTGCCTGGCCACTAGGAATGCGCAGCGCGACTCGCGCGTGCGCAGTGCGTGCCTGGCCATGAACCCGGGCCGGGTGCCCACACTAGGAATGGCGGGAGGAGCGGGGAGACGAGCAAGGCTTCGGGAGCAGCTGTCGCTGGACCGGGAGACAGGTAAGTTACGGTTTATTAAAAGTCAGCAGCTACACTTTTTGTAGCTGCTGACTTTTAATAAACACAAAACAGTGTGGAACTCCACTTTGAATAGGTTTTTAGCCCTTATAACAAAGATTCATGAACAAGTTGTGATAATCTGTAAAATGTATCTATTCACAAGCAAATCCAAAGGATCAATTAAAAGCAGGAAAATAAAACCTTTAGCAGCTGTAAACAGACAACCTTTGACATAAGGGAATACCATTTGTAAATCTATTAATTCAAGTGTAAACCATTTGCAAATGCCAAGACTGACCAAGATGCATTGATAACTATTAATCTCCCTGGAAAACCATAGGACAAGAGACTTGGTGAACCCTGAATGTCAGCTCTTTGGTTAAACTGGAATAGGTGTGCACATGTACATTTGCATTGCAGAGGACAAAAAAGGGGCCAACAAAAATGACATACAACAGATTATGCAGTGCTTTCACAAATGTACAATTGGTTTCCCAGTGGAGGAAATCCTATTATACAGGAAACCATCATGTCTGCATAATTAAAGCACCCCGTAGATTTCCTTTAAAAGACAATTAAATGTCAACACATTGGCAACTCTATGGCTTTTAGGTATATTGCACTGTATGTATTTGAAGGTCTGCTTACACCCCTGCCTTTAATGCTAAGCCCTGCAGGACACCAATCCACTGTTCAACAACACTACTGTAGAGACCAAAACAGCCATGGTCATTGGACAAAAAGGATGACAGTTGATGAAATCAGGGGAAGTCAGGACTCAATAGTAAAAATAGAACTCTAAAGCTGCATACACCCCATCCAATTTTCTGTAGATTGTTTTCCTTCAGATTTACCAAAACTATATAATATGAGGTCAAACCTTAGACGTTTTAAAATTTGTATGTAATCAGGCAGGCCCTTGCACTACATGGTTTTGGTAAATCTCAAGGAAATCTGTCAACAAAAGTTGGATAGTGTGTATGGGGTCTTATATTCTGTCTTGTATATTCATTTTCAAAATAAATATTAGACAACAAAAAATTAAGTAAAAAATATACAGAAGGAAAATTTTATTGGCCTAAAAAGTAAGAACAAGCACTGTGTGTTATCTGCTCTTGGGCAGGACTTTAAAAAATATAAGATGAAGTAGAGTAGAAGTTTTTTCTTTCATTTTTTAACAGCCGGTACACACCAGAACATGGTGTGTGGTCCTGCACCACACATCCTGTGTGTACTTTTTCCTGCAGTGGTCTATATATCCTTAATGACATCCCAAATGCAGATAGCAAGTGCAGTGCATTTGCCTGCACCAGATCTCATGGTACCGCAGTACCATGTTATGGGCAGCATAGTAGCTAAGTGGTTAGCACTGGTGTCATTGGTTTAACCCCTTCCCGCCGGTAGGACGTCCATGGACGTCCTAGACTTTGAGGGGTGATATCTGAATGGTGCCAGCAGCTAGAGGCACCATTCAGATACCATTTTTTTCAGCTGGCGATTCTGTACACCACAAGAACGATCATAGCGGCAGTTCAGCCGCTTGATCGTTCTTGTAGGCAGCGGGAGGGGACGTCCCCCCCCTCCTGCCGCCATTCGGTGCTTCTCCCGTGCCGCCCATACGATCGGCGGCAGGGAGAAGAGATCCTTCGCCGCTGGAGTGTCGTCAGGGAGATGACTGGTGACCATCTGGTCGCCAGTCATCTCTATGACCCTCGGAGGACCGGGCGCGATGTTATGACGTCACGCCCGGCCCGGCTTTAGTAAACAAAGCCGTGAACGCGGCTGGAAAGGCTGGGATCGGAATTTTTTTTTCTGATCTCAGTCTTTCCAGCCTGCAGGAGAGATGTGAGAGATGTGAGATCTCTCCATAAAGAGGACCTGTCACGCACCATTCCTATTACAAGGGATGTTTACATTCCTTGTAATAGGAATAAAAGTGATCAAAAAAAAAAAAAAAATTAAAGACACAGTGTAAAAATAAAAAAAATAAAAGTAAAATAAATAATAATAACAAAAAAAAAAAAAAAAAAATTAAAGTCCCCCCCGTCCCCGCGTGCTCGCACGCAGAAGCGAACGCATACGTAAGCCCCGCCCACATATGTAACCGGTGTTCAAACCACACATGTGAGGTATCGCCGCGTACGTTAGAGCGAGAGCAATAATTCTAGCACTAGACCTCCTCTGTAACCCTAAACATGTAACCTGTAAAAAATTTTAAAGCGTCGCCTATGGAGATTTTTAAGTACCAAAGTTTGGCGCAATTCCACGAGTGTTCGCAATGTTAAAGCGTGACATGTTGGGTATCAATTTACTCGGCGTAACATCCTCTTTTACAACATACAAAAAAATTGGGCTAACTTTACTGTTTTGTATTTTTTTAATTCACTAAACTGTTTCTTTTCCAAAAAAAACGCGTTTGAAAAATTCCTGCGCAAATATCGTGTGATATAAAAAGTTGCAATGATTGCCATTTTATTCCCTAGAGTACCTGCTAAAAAACATATATAATGTTTGGGGGTTCTGAGTATTTTTCTAGCAAAAAAATGATGATTTTTACATGTAGGAGAGGAGTGTCAGAAATGGCCCGGTAAGGAAGGGGTTAAATTCTACCCACAGCACTACATGCCTAAAGTGTGCACGTTCTCCCTGGGCTTGCATGGGTTTCCTTCCCCACTCTAAAGACGTGTTGGTAGATTAATTGGCTCCTGTCTAAATTGGCCCCAATATACACAAATATATGAATGTGAGTTAGGGACTTTAGATTGTAAGCTCCTTGAGGGCAAGAACTGATACAATGTACAATATACATATAAAGCGATGCATTATTTGTTGGTGTTATACAAGTACCTGTAATAAATACAATTGGTGTGGTGTGTTTTTGAGCACTAGTGATTACACTACTTTTGTGTGATTGCAAAATGAATGGGCTGAAAAAAAAAAAATAATTGCACCTCACTGAATAGCACAGGTACACGGACCACATTTACAGAGTGACTTAGGTGTGAACCTGTTGTTAATCCCTTGTGATTCTCTTCTTTTTCTTCTTGTCGCCTCGATTACAATTAGGCTCCATTCATACTTGGACAACTTAAAAGTTGCGAGACTTTGACCCCTTTCACATTTGTGCGAGTTGACCTGCGATTTGGGACTGCAAAGTCGCATGACAAGTTGCTCCTCGTTATTTGCAATGAGTACCATTCATATCTGTAGGACTTTCAAGTCGTGCTGACTTCAAAGTAGTCCCTGTATTACTGGGTTTAACTTTGATGCAACTTGACGTCCATAGACTTCAATGTTAAACCCTCAAAGTCGCATGCATATCGCACCTGAATAATATAGATGCAATTTCTGTACCACTTCTGTATGACTTTGTTGAGCCAAAGTTGCAGCAAAGTCGTACTGATCCCAAATTGCGGCAAAATCATGGTAAAATAGGGTTGCACAAGTGTGAATGGGGCCTTTGGAGTGCAACTTTGGATGCGTGTGACTTAAATGTGACTTAGGCCAATGATAATGGACAACTGTTGCACAACTTTCACACGTATAACATTCAGGTGCGACTTTAATGTGACTTTTGAGGGTTTACGTCGCAGTCTATGGCACTCAAGTCACATGAGAAACTAAGGCTGGGTTCACAGCGGAGCATGGAGCGGCTCACACTGGGGTCCGGAGCATCGCTGTTCACTGTTCCAGGTCCAATTTCAGGCCCAATTTTTGGCTGAATATGGATCTGAAAAGGATCAGAAGACACACAGGACTCCTGTGCAATTCGCACCAGAGCCACTCCAGAGATGTCCACAAAGAGCCGGTCACAATCTTCTGTCATGCGCATTGGATGGGGGGGGGGACCTGCATCCAAATCGCAATAGTGTGAACCCAGCCTTAAGCAGCTGTTGGTGTGCACCAGCCCATATGCAAAACTTTCATTCTTCACACTTTAAACTGATTAGTGAATTTTAAATCATCATCCAGCAGTTAAAATTGATTTTATATACAAAATAAAAAACGTTTTCTGACCGGAAGTGGTTTGCTCACTTATAAACCTGCCTAACAGGCTGCAAAACGTAAAAAAAAAAAAAAAAAAAAAAAAAAAAAAACACGTTTTGAAAGCAATGCCACAATGCTGCCAAGCTGTATTAATGCAAAGCAGCTCAGAAATCTATTGCTTTTATTGGGTCTCCAAGTTGGAAAAGCAAATGCATATTTTTTTTTTTTTTAATTATACTTGGCCTGCATAAATTAGAAATAGAATTCACTGGTAGTAAAATGGCTCAATGTGCAGTTCAAAATGTTGTAAATGAAAAAGAACACCACCACAGACACACCATGGTAAGAATTTTCAGGCTACTTGTTTAACTGATAAGAAAAACACAGGAAACCAGACAAGTATGAACTAGCACAGCTACACACACACACACAATTAAACTCACAAACAAAAAGTATCTACTGATCGCACCAAGAATCTGCTTATCGTAGCTACAGAAATAAAAACCATACCAGTTACCCATCAGCTACAATCATAATAGCCCTTAGAAATTCCAGATTTCCCATCAAAGGCTTGGTATAAATTAAATTACGATGCTGCAAGAAAAAAAAAAAAAAAAAAGTTTCCAAGAACTGCCTTCTGCATGACCAAGGAGCACTATGCAAAAAAAAAAAAAAAAAAGTAACATGCATAATCCTTGATTAAGAGGCATTCCAGGCTCCCCCAAATAGTGTAGCTGCTGACTTTATAAAAAGGGCACTTACCTGTCCAGGGATCCAGCAACGTCCTCACCCGAACAGATTCTTCAACTGGCTTCGGGTGCAGGCGCCGGCATCTCTAGTAAGGGAAAGGGTTCACAGCCTGTTTCCTACTGCGCATGCGCAAATCACGCTGCACCTTGTGAACAGTCCTGTAGTCTTCTGGGACCTGTGATGTGCCCCAGAAGACTACAGGGGAAGGGGGGGGGGGGGGACTGCCGCAGCGATCTGAGCCAGAAGTAGGAACGGGTACCTGTCAAAACCAGGTATCCAATCTCCCCCTTCCCCTCCAAAAAGTGCCAAATGTGGCAGTGGAGGGATTGAATTGGGATTTTGTATTGAATTCTTTGTGAAAAGTACAAGCAAGCAAGGCATATCAAGTCAGTAATGAGGAAAGATCAGCTGAAGAGAGACCACAGGCAATACTAATCATTTCTCTTTTGCCCTCTGCCATAGCTTCCAATGATCAGTTCTCTTCCACTTTCACACTGAGGCAGTTTTCAGCCGTTTTAGTGCTAGAAATTTTTTTGGGGGGGGGTAAAAAAAAATACCCCGCTAGCGCCAAATACTGCTGCTAAAACACAGCAAAAACAACCGCCGATTTAGTGGCGCTGCAGTATGAAATCGATCGAAGAGGGAAAAAAAAAAAAATACTTAAAATGATAAAGTTTTCTTTCATTTTCCTCTAAAAATAACAAACATGTTACACTTACCTGCTCTGTGCAAAATCAAATCACAGATCCTCCTCTCCTTGGGTCCCTCTTGTGTGCTCCTGGCCTCTCCCTCCTGTTGATTCAAGCCGCAGCTCCTTGTGTCCATTCAGACATGGAGCCATGGTTCAGCCTTGCCCCCTAATTGGCTACATGACTTTGATTGACGGCAGTGGAAGCCAATGGCATCGCTGCTGTTTCTCAGCCAATGAGGAGGCAGAGTCCCGGACAGCCAAGGCACTTGTGTAAATCGCAGCATAGAGATGAGCTCAGGTAAGTATTAGGGGGGACTGATACACACATAAGGCTTTTAAACTTAATGCATAGAATGCCTTTAGAATCTATTTAAAGCATACCAAAAAAGGCAAAAGAAACTTTTCTTTGTTGTGGATACAATGGAGAGGGATTAGAATGCCTGTCAGTTTTTAGTGCGGTGTTTCCCCGTTAAGGAGATTTATCCTCTCCATTTGTGCCATTTACTCTCATTGAAAGTAAAAAGTCCCATAGTTTGTGCTGCTAATAAAAAGGGGAAATCTTCCAATGGGGACACTGGTTCTGATGACCTGGAGGTCTCCAAAGAATTCCCTTATTTGCAGGGATTTCCACTCACTTCCTGTTTGGCTATGGGGTAGGAAGTGAAGGGAGATCTCCAAAATGGGACATAGATGGCGGAAAAAAAAACCAAAAAAAAAAAAAAAATCTGACATGGTCTACCCTCCCTCGCTAGCCCAAAAAATAAATAAATAAATAAATAAAAAAAAAAAAAAAAAAAAGAAGAAGTTTTGCCTATAGTTCTACTTTAAAGCTATTTATAAGAACCCAAGGTCAGTTTTTTAATTTATTTTAAGCAGCTGCTAGGGTGCTCCATTATGCAAGTGTGTTGCATTTTGCAGTGTGTAGTATATAATCCATTACATTATATATAGTGATGAGACAATAGGAGGTCAGAAATCACCTGGCCAGACAACAAATGTTCAGTAATAAACAAAAAAAAAATCTTAATGCTGATCCTTAAAGTGATTGTAAAGGCAGAATCTTTTTAATCTCAATGCATTCTATGCATTAAAGAGGAAGTAAACCCAGAGTGGGTTTACTTCCTATGTCCCCCTGTAAAGTAGAAACATAATGGGCTACTATGCATCGCATAGTAGTCCATTATGTGCCACTTACCTGCAAACGAAGCCTGCGGCATCCAGCAATGTCCTCTCTGCTGGCAGCGTCCATCTTCTGCCCCCGTTCCTTCCGGGGCCGCGATTCTGGCGCTGTGACTGGCCGAAGACGCGTGGCGTCACTCCCAGTCACAGCAGGATCGCAGTGGAGGAACAGCACACAGGCCGTTCCTTCACTGCGCATGTGGCGACATGACGTCAGCACAACTTCAACACTGCATATCTCCTGAACCGTGCAGGTTTAGAAGATATGCAGTGCCCCTATGATAATGCTTACATGTAGGTTAAAGTGGTTGTCACAAGTTGACAACCACTTTAAGATTAAAAAAAAAAAAAAAAAAAAAAAAAAAACTGTGCAGCAGCCCCCTCAGCCCCCCTAATACTTACCCAAGGTCTATCTAGATCCAGCGATTCTGCACAAGAGACACCCCTCCTCATAGGCTGAGACAGCAGTGCGGTGCCATTGGCTTCTGCTGCTGTCAATCAAAGTCAGTGAGCCAATGAGGAGAGAAAGTGGAGGAGGTCAGGCTACGTCTCCATGTCTGAATAAGATTGCATGTGTTAGTCTGGTGATCTATCACTTTATGAGTGTACCAAGCTTTAGACGACTGAAGACACTTTTGGTGGTTTTAGATTGATAGGAAAGACACCTTGAGCAATCATTTGTGGTCATAGCATCGCTAGTCAAGAATTTGTCAATTAGCCAAAGCAAGGGTAGAAATAGGTTTGCGGTTTTTGCCATTCCATATAGAACAATTGCCAGTCTGTACCAGCATTTGATATGACTTTAAAATGCCCATCCAAGGCAGTCTGCTGCCTCCGCTGTCAAAATACACTGCAGCCACTGATCGAATAAAAATTTTCTAACATTCCTGTTTGACAGACGTCAAAATTGTTAGATTGACTTGTGTACTTCTGTAGAGCAGGAACAGCCATAGATTGACTGAAATTCTGTCAGTCCCTGCGGCCAGCTTTAAACGATCTTGTAAGACAACTACTTTGCATTTGTTTTCTGGCCACAGCATGTCCTATTTGCCAAGCATTTGAAATAGAGACTAAACAGCCTTTTGCATTTTACACACTGGACGCTATCTGGGCTCTCTCGGCGTCGGGCAGGAGACGTTGCTTACAAAACGTTCTTTTTCAGCGTTTTGTAAGCAGCGTTTATTGGTGTTTTTTTATTTTCTTCATTAGCTTCCATTGACTGCAAAAAAACACCGGATGCCACTAAACGCTCATAAACACTGGTAAATGGCTGTTTATTGGCGTCCGGCGTTTTTTGCAGTCAATGGAAGCTAATGAAGAAAATAAACAAACACCAATAAACGCTGCTTACAAAACGCTGAAAAAGAACGTTTTGTAAGCAGCGTCTCCTGCCCGACGCCGAGAGAGCCCAGATAGCGTCCGGCATTTTTGTGGTCAAAAGAACGACTTTTGAACGCCAATTCAGGGCGTTCAGATAACAGCCCAATAACGCCACTGCTGATAAATGACAATTAAAATCCATGTGTGCATGGACACATAGGAGAACATAAAGTGGTATTTTTGGGCTGTTAAAAAAAAAAATGCCAAACTGACCAAAAACAGTAGTTTATCAGATACAGTGTGCATGGAGCCTAACACATGTATTTGATCAGCACTACAGTCAAAGGGAAAAGCCTGCATTTGTAAGCAACACTAGTGTATGCAAGCTCTTAAGCTGGCCAGACATTTTCCACAATTTGCAGTCAATTTCAACCACTTTCCATCTACCAGGAATCATACATCAGATCACAAGTAATCTTGAAACTGCACAATAAACTGACAGCTTCAATACAGTCTACTGAAAAAACTGAATCAAAACTGGAAAAACAGCAATTTTATCAAAAGCCATTGGATTCTTCCGCCAGGTTAAGCAATTTCTGTCCCATCTGCTTGTGGTCAATCAAAACCACCATTTAGGTCTTTGATTGCTTTGCAATTTTGACAAAAATAAATCTAAAGTTCTATTACTCTTTCAAATTACCACTTGTATTGCTAGCTTTGCAGAAGCATATTTTCTGTTTTTCTTGCTACTTTGATTGTGTGTGGGTGTTCACATGTACACAGCCATACCCAATGCCATCCTCGCTGGTCTTAAAACAAAAGAGCATATTTATAAAAAGGACATTCTCTGGATCAGACCCACAGCTACAAACTTCAAAAAATACCTTCTTCACTGAAACCTAATGGTTACTCTACTATTCATTCTACGGAGAAATGTCAAATTTGCCCCACATTTCTCCAACGCCAACAGTTCTGTAGCAAATTTAAGGGTTTTTTTTTTTTTTTAAATGGTATGCAAAATGTTTAAAATGATACTAAACACATACGGTTTAATTTACATTATCCCTTTTACTTCTCTACATGGATGGCAGCACTGTAATTATATTAATAAAAAAAAAAAAAACAATCCAAGTACCTTTTTCCTAATTGATATACAGCAGTCACATGATCCAGATCTTTCTCAGCCTGTCTGCAGGGAAACATAAGCAGGAGGAGCATCTAGTCCCCTGCTGCTGGTCACATGTTCAATATTAACCACTTGCCGACCGCCGTCTGACAGCGGCAAAGTGTCTCGAACCGCCGTCACCTGACAGCGGCTGCGATATCTCTCACTGTGTTTGGGGGGGGGGGGAGGCAGGGAGCGGGTAGGGCGGACTCGATTGCCGCCGACTACCCACAATGCCCCCCCCGCCCCGCAGTGAGAACGGAGGTCCGTGTATGTAAACACGGATCTCCATTCTCATAGAGGGGGAAGGGCGGTGATCACAGGCTTCCTGTATATGGAAGCCGTGATCACCTCCTTCCCCCAGCCAGGGCAGCCCACACACAGTTAGAACACACCCAGGGAACAGTTAACCCTTAGAGCACCACATGAAGGTTAACCCCTTCACTGCCAATGGCATTTACGCAGTAATCAGTGCATTTTTATAGCACTGATCGCTGTATAAATGCCAATAATTCCAAAAAAGTGTCAAAATGGTCCGACATGTCCGCTGCAATATCGCAGTGCCACTAAAAATCGCAGATCGCCACCATTACTAGTAAAAAAAAAAACCCAGAAATGAATCATCATCTGTAAAACGCAGCAACTTTTGCACAAACCAATCAATAAATGCAGATTGTGATTTTTTTTACCAAAAATATGAGGAAGAATATAAATCAGCCAAAACCAATGGAAAAAAAAATTTTTATATTTTTTTTTTTGGATTCGTATTTTAGCAAAAAGTAAGAAATTTTTTTTTTTTTTTTTTTTGCAAAATTGTCGCTCTTCTTTTGTTTATAGCGGCGATCAGAAATGACGCAGAGGTGATCAAATACCACCAAAAGAAAGCTCTATTTGTGGGAAAAAAAGGACGCAATTTTTCGTTTGGGTACAACGTTGCACGGCCACACAATTGTCAGTTAAAGCGACGCAGTGCCGAATCGCAAAAAGCGCTCTGGTCCTAAAGTGTGAAATCCTTCCGGGGCTGAAGTGGTTAAACAAAACAGCCTTTAGATTACAGAGTAAAAAATAAATAAAAACGGTTTTAAATTGTCATACAAATATATACGTGAAGTCAGATCTATTTTGTCACGCCCCACCAGCCTGTGCCTTAGAATAAAAGGGAGGTGAAGCCACTATTAATCTACATTTAATATCCTGCCCCCATTGTGTTTAGCTGGTTACTGCTTATGGAGGAGGTGGGAGGGCGTGGGCTGTCATTTACCACTGTGTATACACCCACATGTGTGACTCTATAGTCACATGGGCTGCTCAGCCGTGATAGGGAGGAAATGCTCGGCATAGAAACTCACTGAAAACAGAGCATGTGCAGAATTGCCACCACACCTTCATGTCCCCAATTCAGCTAGGGATTTTGAACAGAAAGTGGAGCAGCAGGATTATCCAGGTTTTTGCACAATGCAGCAAACGAATCCAGGATGGATTTGATTTAAATTAAGTTGATTTAAATCATAATTTTTAAAGAGCAACTGTCATCTCTGTCCCGCAGCAGCTCCTCCTCTGACCCGCTGTTGACCCACCGACATTCCCATTCACTTTAATGGGACGGCTGGTGATGTGGCAGTGACACAAGGTGAGGGAGGTGGCAGCAGCAGGTGAGTGGAAGCCCACTAACAGACGCTGCCATGTTGGATCTGTAAAGACAGGTGCTCTTTAAATGTAAGGACTTATTCTTGCTAGTAGTTAGAATCTTTAATATTTGCAAATAAAATGAAGGTTTCTTATTTAGAATAATAAGCTGTCAGGTTAGTAAAACAGCGATATCACAACCAATTCAATCATACAATTTGTAGTGTACATAGATTTGCAAAACAATGGGATGCAGGAATATTCCTGAACTTTGTTTTATCTCATGGTTACTGTGAAATTGTGTGAATGCTTTTGATACAAATTTTTTCTACAAAATTGCTTGGTTGACATGGCCCTTAAAGTGCACCTGTACCCAGGCCTATAGACCAGTGATGGAGAGAACCTTGGCACCCCAGATGTTTTGGAACTACATTTCCCATGATGCTCAACTAAACTGTAGCGTGCATGAGCATCATGGGAAATGTAGTTCCAAAACATCTGGGGTGCCAAGGTTCTCCATCACTGGTCTACATTAAGGGCCACATCAACCAAGCAATTTTGTAGCAAAAATTTGTATCGGAATCCTCACCTAACCGATCTTATTTTTTTTTTTATTTTGCCAGGAATAAATTAATAAGGCCACATGCATACTGGGTATTTAGCCCCAGTGCATTGGACTCGGGTATTTAGCTTCAGGGAGTAGGGCACAGGTGCCCTCCGTGATGGCTAAATGCCGGAACCTCCTACAATATGGCTAAACGCTCCGTGTGCATTGGATCTTAGAGCTAATGAAAGGTCTGCATTGCAGCAATTCCAGATATTTGTAGCTTTGTCTTTGGATGAATGACTTATTTTCTTTTCACCTGATTTTCAACATTTGGAGCGAACTACAGAAACACCAGCTTCAATCACTACCAATGCTATTCAATAGAGCTGCTAGTGATCATGGCACAGCAGCAATTTTTCAGCTTCACCGAGAAGCATTGTAGCCAATTACAGCAGCAAATCTGTAGGTGGCTGCCTACAATCACCAGAGAAAATAAGTGGAGTTTTGTAGCTGGCACATTGCCCTGTTATTACCTTGCTGCAGCTAGACTATGTGCCATGTGACAATATATGCCTCCTTCCCACATTGATGATTGGTGACTAAGGCAAGGGGTTGTGGTACCCATTTGTTTGGGGTGCCAGAGCTGTGTATTGCATGATGTGGGCATGTTGGCAGGATAAGAAAAGGTGCCTTTGTGACGCTGCTCTGCTAATAACACACTTTAAATTTGCTTTGTTATAACTTTACCTTATTTCCTTCCAGACTTATTTTTATCACACATTCATTCCTTACCCCGCCATATTTCTTTTATTTGTCCTTGAACAAATCCTAATATGTTACCTGCTGCTTAGAAGTCAGCTTTTCAAGTGTCTAGGAATTTTGAGGATTAAAGGCAATGACAGAGACAGAAATAAAAGCTGAAATAGCGGCAGCAAATCACTGCTACTTTGTACTAGGTGATAGATACAGTATAGTACAATCCAGAATAATATAATAGTGATAAAGGAAATGGTAATCTACTCAACAGAAAAATGGGGCCTGACAACAAAAGAAAATCCAGTGGGTGCTTTGAAAATATATCTTTTAAATTGTATTTTGGCCCTGGCTGGAAAATGCAAGGAAAGAAAATATAAGGAGCTGAAAGAAACCTGTGAAGAATCACTAAATTCAAGGTGAAAAATTGCAGTTCATCCACCTCTTCATTTACAGAACATGTTGCGTTCTGTGAAAACAATGCAAGGACTTTTATGAATGGAGGAGAAGATAGGAAGGCGTTGGTGGCTTTCAGGATTTCTTCAATGTACTGCAATTCTAGACCCAAGAAATTCACTCAGAGCACTGGAAGGTCGGTGCTACGAAGAGGACCTGTCATTGCTGGAGAGTAGATTTCTACAAAAATGAGCAATCAGCAGTTATCTAAACTTCAGCTTAAAGAAAAATAAAAAATATTGTATGAGCAGATGTGCCCTTTATGGAAAACTGCATATCAGTTATCAGTAGAATCCGATATACACACACCCAACTAAAATTCTATGCAAAGCTTTATTTCCATTGTAAAGATGATTATGGCCCTTCCACTTCCAGGGGTGCTCTATATGTAGTGTACATAGATTTCCAAAACAATGGGATGCAGGAATATTCCTGAACTTTGTTTTATCTCATGGTTACTGTGAAATTGTGTGAATGCATCAATGCAGTGCATGTTCTCAGCCTGCAGAGCTTGGATTCATTGAATGAGTTTACCGAAAATGCAAATATTTCAGAAAATACAGCCTCATGCTACATAACTAAGCTCCATTGCATGCTAAATAAACTAAAATTATTAATGTATTTTAAATATATTTTTACTCCAAAAGCATTTTATTAAAATAAAATTTGATAAAAAAAAAAAAAAAGATTTTTTTTGATTTTTTTAAAAAATCATTGATTTTCATCTACCCTGAACTAATCATGAGTATGAACAGCATGTAATACACCATGTATTGATAGATTTTTATGATGCAGGTTTAGTGACACTTGTGTTAGGCTCTTTGAACTTTTAGGCCCCATACACGTGTGTTTTGCTTTAATGTGCATTAGTGAGCGATTTGCCGGCTCAGCATCAAAAACGCCATAACGCTGCAGCTTCAGAATGCACTGGATGTGGGTTCTGCTTTCAGCTCAAATGCTGACACTATCTACTGCTCAAGAAACGTCAAGAGTTTTTTTTATGGGGCCATTGTAGAACATTGAGAGTTTCAATAAAACGCGGCTGTAAAAAACGTCTGTGTGTATGAGGCCTAAAAACGAATGTGCTGCTGTTCAGACTGCATGTAAAATCAGCAAGGGTTATGTCATACTGGTGACACCTCTTACCTGCAGCAGAATTGCTAAGGCAGAACGGACAACTTCCCCGTTGGTCAAAATGCTGCAAATCCTCACTGTTACCAAAAGAGCAGTAATTGAAAAACATAGGAGGTAAGTGTTCTCTTATCAGTGAGTTGTAGCATGGTATGGCCATAAAAAGGTGGCAATATAGCATGTTTAGGTTCTACTGCCAGGATCTGTTCACAATTTCTTTTTTTTCGGGGCATTCTGATAGGAGTCTGTGCTATTTGCTCTTTCAGCCTGCAACCCATCAAGACACATTGAACCTTCTTTGAGAAAGATCTAGAGCTGAACAGAAGAAATAGGACTTTGTGCTTTTCCACTTTGTGAAAAATACCACATTCTTATGTGTTACTGCATGCTTTATTGGCATGAGTCTTTCCAGGACACGAACACCTTCGTACAATAGGGTGGCAAAAGCTAATAAAAAAGGAATGTCCAAATACATGGACGCCATAGTCTCCATTCACATTAGGTTTGCACCATATACAAATATACAGGTGGTTTGACACTCTGCTTCTCCCAAAAGCTTTAAACACATTAAAACCTAGGAAGAGGGCTGCCCAATAGATTTATATTTGAATGTGCTAGTTTGTGCCAAAGCTTCATCATTTTTATGAATGGTTAGCTTTTAGGTCAGTGATCTTGAACCCTATTATAGGATATCAAGTTCTCTAAACTCTGTGCTACTTTTTAAAACAAAAAATATGCTTCTTGTGTAACACAACACTTTAAAAGCCGAGTTCCGCCCACCCCTCTCCATACAGTAGCTGCTGACTTTTAATATTAGGATACTTACCTGTCCTGGAGTCCAGCGATGTCAGCACCCCAGCTGATGATTCCGTCAGATGCTTCCGCCACCATTGCTGGTAAGGGAAACAGGCTGTGAAGCCTTGTGACTGCGCATGCGTGAAGCGCACTACGCTCTCTTACTGGCCTGGTGGCAGGGGAAGGAGGAAGAGAAGACCGGATTTCTGACGTACCTCGCCGCGGCGAAGTTCAACAAAAGTGGGGAAAGGGTAATATCAAAAACAGGTGCCCGCTCCCAACTGAAAGGTGCCAAATGTAGCACTGGAAGGAGGGGGGGGGGTTCCACTTTTTTTGTTTAGGGGACATTTCTAAACCACATGCAAATGAATATAATGATTTTGCAATGGTGTCATTCACACTGAGCATTTACCCCTGTTTAGGTGCAGTCAGTTTATCTGCATTTAGAGAAAAAAAAAAAAAATGAATACTGTCCAGGACCCAGTACGACACCTTAAACATAGCAAAAACACATCTAAACCTGAGAGAGGCAAACTTTTTTTTATTTTATTATTTATTTTTTTTAAGCGTTTTCTCCCATTTCAGTCTGGTATTGATTTTAAAGAGGATTCGTGCCCCAAAAAAGTATGGAGTGGGGTGCCCCTCATAATCCATACCATACTTTTTATCCAAGCAGCCCTGCAGGCCAGGAAAGGGATAAGCATGCGGCCCCCTTCCCAAAGCATACCAGGCCACATGCCCTCAAAATAGAAACCAATGCAAAGCATTTTGTCCCCGTGTGGAAGAGAACAGCCGCCTCTTGCACAAAACCCTGGCCTGGTGGTTGTAGGGGTGCAGGGGTAGCTTATTGGAATCTGGAAGCCCCCTTTAATAAGGTGGCCCCAAGATCCTGGCTCTCCCCTCCCCATGTAAATGAGTAGGGGGTACCCCTACTCATTCACCAAAGACATGTCAAAAGTTAATAAAGACACAAACACAGACCTGTCAGCTTTACCTGCAGTTGCGAGCGTCATCCCTCTGCCGCATCACACTCTGCGGCTTGCACTACTACCATAGGACTCAGCTTAAACTGGACTGACAGTGTCTCCCAGCAGCAATTTCCATATTTGGAGTTTGCCCCATCCATCGGGCAGGAATTCACAGCTCAGCCAGCGGCAGGCTGTGGAGATGGAGATCTCCCTGGGTGTTCTGCCCTGCATTTTTACACCTGCAGTGTCCCGAGGAAGAAAATCAGTTCAGACATTTTGATGGGGGAGAAGATCAACACAGGGGCTACAAAGTAACCATTTGGGATGTCATGCCTGATACAAGCCTCTGTTTGTGAGTGCAACTTTTTACATTGTTTTTAAAAGGCAGTACGTTTTCTTTTTTTTATCCTAATGCATTCTATGGATAAAAAAAAAAAAAAAACAGTAGCAGCCTCCCCAGCACCCTGTAATTACTTACATGAGTCCAACCTCTCTCCAGTGATGTCCACAAGTATATAAGCTGCCTGGGACACTCCTCCTGATTGAGACACAGAAGTGGTGCCACTGGCTCCTGCGGCTGTCAATCAAAGTCAGTCAGCCAGCCAATCAGGGGAGAGAGGAGGCTGGGCTGGGTTGAGCCTCCGTGTCTGAATGGACACACGGAGCTCTGACATGGCTTGGGTGCCCACATAGATGGCTTCTGGCTGTGAGGACACGCAATAGGAAGGGAGGGGCTAAAAGCACAGAAGAGGGACCCGAGAAGAGGAGGATCTGGGCTGCTGTGTGCAAAACCAACTGCACAGAGGAGGTAAGTAGAACATGTTTGTTATTTAAAAAAAAAACAATAAGGAGACTTTACAAATCACTAATTGTTTTGGTAATAAAAGGTAACTGCACTATGAGCCTGTGCGCTCTCTCTCTCTCTTTTATTCTAACTGCACTGTGTGAACTATGCCATTCAAACCCATATAACCTACTGTCCATGAGTATTGATGCAGAAAAAAAAATGCACTGGACTGCATCTGGTGTGAACCAGCCCTAAATGTAGGTAAACCCTCTGTGTAAATGGCACCATTGAAAAAGTAGATACATTTTACACACTTAGAAATGTCCTTGAAACATGGGTTTGACAATTCCAGTGTGAATAAGGCCTTAGGCTGAACATTTGCAATTATCACAATCATACGTACAATGAGTGTTGCATACAACTGTGCAGTAAATCCAAGAAGGCAAATGATCAAGTATTAAAAAGAAGTGAGTGGCAGTCAGCGAGAGTTGCTTCCTTTACCACAAAATAGGAAACATTAGTAAGAAACAAATAATAAAATTGAAGGAGTGTCCTAGACTTTATAAGTATAGTAAAATAGTAATTATAATAAAAATGATATATAAACGCTGTTAAATTACAGCTCATTACACAGGAGATAAAAACTTTTTTGGCATCCATACAATTATTGTGAGTAGTGGAAATCCCCTCCCCCTAATAAATTAAAAAAAACACACAAAAAAATGGATTTTGGTAGATCATTGAAGGACACAAGAAAAAAGAAAGAAGAAAGAAGCAGCAGCCTCCCACTCCTCCCACTCACAACATGCCTCAGTCTTGTAAAAGCGGTGCCAAGAGCAAGACCATATACACTGGGTTGTGGGACCTGTGTACCTCAATACATTTCCAAGAAAAGTAATTTACAGTGAATTCAAAAAATCCATTTTATTTCACCTTCATTGGGGTACCCAGAATTCAGGGACAACTGGCATGTCCAAAAAGAGTCTGAGGGATGGGCAACTCAGTAAACAAAAAAAAAAACCATAAAAAACAGTCCAATTATAAAAAAAAAAAACTAGGGACTACCTATAGTTCAAAGAGACACCTGAATAACTTTACGCCCAAAACTAGCATCAGATGAGGCCTGAACATCCAGCACACTCGCCGAGAGGCCACATATTTGCAAACGGTTAGTGCCAAGGAGTTGAAGAAAAAACATTTATTGAAAAATGGCTAGTAAAAAAGGGAGAAAAACCAGAGAAAAGTTGTCCATTCTAGGTCACTAGCAAAAAATTGAGGCCTGTTGGAAATGGGAGGGGGTTATACCAGTCTGGTCAGATATTTATTTTTATTTGCCAGTGTCCCAATCATCCTGTAAGTGGCAGTATAACCCAATTGTCTCGGAATCCTGTGTCCTAAATGAACAGGACAAAGATCTTAAATTTTATTACCAGCTGAAGCAAAGGCAGAGTGATAGTGAAAAATGGCAACACAGATTTCACGAGGACAGAAGAAAAAAAAAATCAATCAGAAATGGTTTTGGTATAAAATGGAATTGTTGGCAACAGCAAACAATCTCCCTTTTTACCTTTTGTTGCTGAAAAAGATTTTGAATAAGACCCCTTTCACACTGAGGTGCTTTAAAGGCGATATTTAGCTAAAAATAGCGCCTGTAAACTGCCTCCTAATGTACCCCAGTGCGAAAGCCGCCCGAATAGCGGCGCCGAAGTGCCGCTATAACAGCAGTAAAGTGCCGTTAAATTAGCAGCGTTTTACCGATGACGCACGGGCGGCTCAGTGTGAAAGGGCTCTAAGTAACGGATGAGCAACAGCTCCATTTAAAACACTTTAACAGATGGAACTAAACAAGCTGCTTAAAAAAATAAAATGTTATAGTGTACAATTACCTTTTTTTTTTTCTTATTACACACTACACCTATTTTGGAATAAACACATTAAACTTTCGGTGTATGTATTTAAAGCACAGAAACTGCTACCGACAAATCTATCTAGTATATTTTTAATACTGAAAGCCAGACATTGACAAATAAATCAAGATAAAAAAAAAAAAAAACACCACACAAAACTAAAAAAGTCATTTTTCACCTGATTACGGCTTGAAAACAGATTGCTGAAGCCAGCTTGAGCCCCAATTCTAAGCCAGACAGAATGAGCACTTGAATTAGTTAGCGGAAGGGATTTGTAAAAGACAACTGCTGATCTGTCTGCTTTTATTTCAGAAGGGTTGGGAATCAACTGCCCAATTATGAAGACACAGATAAATAATGAGAATGTGTACTGTGCCAATGTAAATAAATGCAACAAATCAATACATTTATTAACTCTCCGATTTCCAGAAAGTCTTTCTAGGCCATCTGGGGTGAGGCGGGCTTAATGGGAAAAGTCAATTGATGCAAGGATTATTGCATGTGACAGATGTCCTGGTGGTATTCATGGGAATACAGGAAGAGATTAATATGTACTTTACCGCTGGACACTTGTATGAATTATTAGCCCATTGATGCCTAATGGACACAGAACACTACTGACAAAAGAAAATCATAATCTGGGGATCTCTTTTCTGCTTATTTCATAACTGTTAGTTTGCCATGTCGTTGAACAGTAACAAATGACCTCAGAACTGGTATATCAGCCAGAAAAACCATGGCACTCTGCAGTCTGACCCAAAACCACAAAATGTATTATTTTTATCCAATAAAAGCTTGGACATAGTATCTCCTTGTACTCTAATACATAAACTCTATAGAGAAAAATACAATCCCTGGATCTCCTGTTGTGTATGATGCATTTTTTTTTAATACTAAGGCCTCATACACACGGACGTTTTTTGACGCCGGCGTTTTTTGCAGCTCTCCATGTTAGTCATTGGCCCCATAAAAATGTTGGCGTTTTTGAGCTGTAGATGAAGTCGGCGTTAGTGAGCTGAAACTAGAACCCACGGCCAGCGCGTTCTGAGGCTGTAATGTTTTGGCATTTTTTGACGCCGACGCCACAATATGCCAACAAACGGCAACAAACGCCACCTAATATTATACCGGCGTTTTCCGACGCCTACATTTTTAGGTTGAAAAATAGAGGGATGATTTTTTTTTAAAAATGCCTATTGACGCCGACACTCACTAACGCTCAAAAACGCCGATGCACAACGCCGAAAAACGCCAACTTTTTTTCCTTGACGTCGGGCCCGAAGTTTTGTTTATTTTTTTAGAAACGTCCGTGTGTATGAGGCCTAATACTTGCCTGGACACGACACATGCAAGGTCCTCCTCCTATTCACATTTCTCCAGTGGTCCTAATGATGACAGTACCCTTCTCTACATCACTGTATGCACATACAGTAGATTGTGAACCACCACCTCAGGGTATTGATCCACGAACAGGAACCTGCCATTGTAAACTTCCTGGTAGAGGGTGGCTATGTTAGGTCTCCATTGTCCCACAGTTTGTACCAAATAGAAATGAGAGGGGAAAGGAGAGAGCTTT
The DNA here is from genome assembly GCA_018402905.1 of Glandirana rugosa. Lineage (NCBI taxonomy): Eukaryota > Metazoa > Chordata > Amphibia > Anura > Ranidae > Glandirana > Glandirana rugosa. The sequence goes on from BLSH010268517.1 coordinate 596,668, forward strand.
AAAAGGCCATGGAGGATTTAAAAAAAAAAAAAAACGCAGAAAACCACAGGGTCATTAAAGTGGTTCTTAAAGGTAGAAGGTTTTTTTTATCGTAATGCATTCTATGCATTAAAGTGATTGTAAAGTCTAGTTTTGTTTTTTCTATAAAAATAATAAACATGTTATACTTACCAGCTCTGTGCAGTGGATTTGCACAGAGCAGCCCAGATCCTCCTTTTCTCGGGTCCCTCTTCAGTGCTCCTGCCCCCTTCCTCTTGTCGAGTTCCCCCACAGCAAGCAGCTTGCTATGGGGGCACCCGAGCCAAGTCACAGCTCCCTGTGTGCTTTCAGACACGGAGCTGCGATTGGGCCCCGCCCCCTCTCTCTCCTGACTGGCTGACTTTGATTGACAGCAGAGGGATCCAATGGTGCCATTGCTGTCTCTCAGCAAACCAGAAGGGAGAGTCCCGGATAGCTGAGACACTTGAGGACATAGCTGGACAGAGATGGGGCTCAGGCAAGTATTGGGGGGGCTGAAGCGGGCTGCTGCACACACAAGGCTTTTATCTTAATGCATAGCCCTTTAAGATAAAAAAAAAAAAAAACACAATTCTGTGTGCAGCAGTCCCCCTCAGCCCATCTAATACTTACCTGAGCCCAATCTCGATCCAGTGATGTTACACAAGAGCCTTGGTTGTCCGGGACTCTCCCTCATTGGCTGAGGCACACCAGCAGGCACCATTGGTTCCCGCTGCTTTCAAAGTCAGTGAGTCAATGAGGAGAGAGAGGGAGCGGGGTGGCCTCTTGCTATGGGGGTACTTGGCAGGAGGGAGGGGCCAGGAACGCCAGTGAAGGACCTGAGAAGAGGAGGATACAGGCTGCTCTGTGCAAAACTTCTGCACAGAGCAGGTAAGCATAAGATATTTGCTATTTTTAAACAAACAAAAAAAAATACAAGACCTTAATGTAACTTTAAAAGCGGAGGTCCGTCACCACTTTAAAAATTAAAAGTTAGCAGTTACACATACAGTTGCTGCTGACATTTAACATCAGGACGATTATCTGTCCTGGTGTCCAGCAATGTCAGCATCGCAGCCTATCTTTGGATCGGCTGGTCGGGTGCTGCTGCGGCCATTGCGGGTTGGAGAACCCGGCAGTGGAGCCTTTCGGCTTCACCGGCCGGGCCCCTACTGGGCAAGTGCGAATCGCGCTGTGCTCTTTCACTGGCTCGGCAGTGGGGAAGGAGGAGGGACCAGGCTGCTGACGTAATCCGTCGCGGCCTCGTCTCCAGGAAGTGGGGACAGGATGTCAAAGTAGTTGATGTGGAACTTTTAAATGGAACTCCGCTTTAAGTAGTTGATTTGTATGAATTAGTTTTGGAGAATAAAGGATATCATTTAAGGTACACATGGTAATACATCTAATAACTGAAATTATTATTTTCCTACCATGTAGCTGTGATTGTGGTCTGTAATCCTCTATTCATTTCTTCTTTGCTATACACTGCAAGTGATGATGGGAGGAGTTCAGCAGAGCAGAGCTCAGATGTCATTTCCTTTTCAGTGAACTGGCTTGTCTATCCCCCCCAGTCTTCTATGATCCGCAGTCTATTTTACATAACACACACCCATCTGCCAATCAATAGCTGGTTGTGTGCTATGCAAGACAGTATAAGTCAGGGTTTCTCAACAGGTGGCTAGGGGTTCCTTGAGCAATGAGCAATTTCTAACTCTCAGATAAAAAGATCAATGATGTCATTGGGAATTTATCTATCTGTAAGAGGGCAATTCTTCCCAATGACCACACGTGCAAGGAGTATTCTTCCCATTGACCATCACACTAATGTATATGGAGTGGTAGATTTTTAATTTTTAGCAGGGGTTCCCCAAGCCCGGAGAATTATTTCAAGGGTTCCTCAGTGCTGAAAAGGTTGAGAAAGGCTGGTACAAGTCATTACAGGTTCATTTCCACACAGATCTGTTTATTAATCTGTGTGCTTCTCCCTGCCTGCTCTCCTCTGGTTATTTGTAAACTGACGGAATAAAATCAAACCTGGGAACTTGCAGTATAGATAGAGCAGCGGGCAGGCAAAGGTGGGACATAGGTGGGAGAGGGCAGGGTTTCACGGGCCGAACGTGGGTGGAGCCTAAAAGGGACTTCTGTGTAGAATGAATGGCTGAGATTTCCATGGATGATATAGGAGCCTCTCCCCCAGTGACGTCAGGATGTTTCTGCAGAGAGAAAGATAGACGAAAATGGGGAAAACGTGTGCTGTTCAACACAGGCAATTTGAAAACTAGGAAGTAAAGTTGTCACCTCATTAAAGGAAACGCACATGAGAGCTGGAGACAAGGCGGGTATCTCACCATCCTTGCTGCTTTTTGCAAAACAAACAGTGACATGTTTAACAGACTGTATAGGTGCATAACACCGATTTCTTCATTTTGGCCATAGTTCTTCTTTAAGGTCACTTTAAGATGGAGACAAAAAAGAAAATTTGCTCCATTGGCAGTTGGCCACGAATCCTCCTGAGTTCCCCATAGAGTCAAATTAACAGGATTTGTTACAGGAATTTCTACCAATAATAGAAATACTACATTTTAATAAAATGTAATACAACCAATTAAAGCCCAGCAGCAGCTTGAAGAAACAAAGTTTTAGCCCTCCATTACATGGAGAGATTTGCTGTAACATTTACCTTCTCTTTTCTGCCATCCCCCACAAACTCTCTTATTTCCAGCAGGGTTATTTCAAACCTGTTCCAATAACACTATATCATTAGAGTATATGTGAACCCTTACCTTGTAAAACAAACCATAAACTTTAAAATAGAAAATGAAAGGCAAAACATTACATACAGAGATAGATATTAAAAATAGCTTCGCACGGGGGGCCTGTCAGCACACCTCTTGAACATTGGAGGGCAGGCAGGCCGTGCTCCCAGCACAGCCAGAAAATGGACCATGCTGGGATGAATGTGCTTCTATGACCAGCATGGTCAGTTTGAAATAGAAAAGCAGGGGGACTGGCAGGATCACCAGGAATTTAACACAAAGGAAGCAATGCAAAGAGAGCAGTAGACTTTTTAAAACACAAGTACATGGTACAACAGGCACATATTAGGAATATGAAGTGTTAGTGATTCTTTAAAACTCTCCTCGGCTAGTATCAGCAGAACCACATGAGGATTAGAGCTGCTTTTTGATCCACATTCACTTGTACGGGGGATGTACATCATGTGAAAAAAAATGCTCCAGCCATAAAGAAATTTGTACAATCAGACTGTAAAATCTATGCCTAAAATTTCAACATGCAAAGATTTGTACCAATTTTTCCAACAGTTATATATGGCACCAAAAGAAAGAAAGGGTCGTTATTGAGCATTAAAGCTTTAACAGACTGTTCTTGGTCAGTAAAGGTGACAGTTCCTGTACGATTCTCAAAACAGGCTGCAGGCTGAAGCACACCATGTCACAACCTGTTGAACAGTGGAGAAAAACCACATTCCACACAGCAAGTGTTGTTGTTCAGGAAGAACTTCATGCTAGTTAGAGATTCCACAGGAAAGATACAGGAAACTGGTTATTCCACAGACAACAAACACAATACCTACAATACCAGCGACTACAGAATATCTGCAGATTACAAAATCATGTCTTACAGAGCTGTCAGTATGCAGCAGCTGGGACTTCTGCTATACATCAGGTGACGCACAAAATTTGTGATTAGAGTGTCTATATGCAAACCTAAAAGAATACCAAGTGGATAGGCCATTTGTGACCATTGCTTAACCACTTGACAACTGGGCACTTAAACCCCCTTCCTAACCAGACCAATTTTCAGCTTTCAGTGCTCTCACATTTTGAATGACAATTACTCAGTCATACTACAATGTACCCAAATGAAATTTTCGTCCTTTTTTTCACACAAATAGAGCTTTCTTTTGGTGGTATTTAATCACCATTGGGGTGTTTATTTTTTGAGCAATAAATGGAAAAATACCAAAAATTTTGTAAAAAAATGCATTTTTCTTTATTTCTGTTATAACATTTTGCAAATTAGTAATTTTTCTTCGTAAATTTTGGCCAAAATTTATACTGCTATATGTCTTTGGTAAAAATAACCCAAATTAGTGTATATTATTTGGTATTTGTGAAAGTTATAGAGTCTACAATCTATGGTGCCAATCACTGAAAATTGATCACACCTGATGTACTGACCACCTATCTCATTTCTTGAGGCCCTAACAAGACAGGAAAGTACAAATACCCCCCAAATGACCCCTTTTTGGAAAGTAGACAGTCCAACGTATTTAGTAAG
>BLSH010268517.1:620909-656204 GCA_018402905.1 Glandirana rugosa
CACATCCGTAGAGGTTGTCTGAGAGTAAAAAGAATGACTCACGGTCCCGACCTGACCCTGATTTTAAACCGGGACCTAAAGTAGGTCTAGCCGGGTGAAATTAACTTATTTTACGACAGGGGGTGGGGGGGTTGTTTTTTTTAGTGCGGGTGGTTTTCCGGGGGTGTACACCTCTATGGGCAGGTGGATGTCAGCGCAGATGTGCCCGCTGACACCAGTCTGCCATCTGATCCGTCAAGATCCGCTACAATAGACGTATGGGTGATGCATTCACCATCCATCTAGTGGATCGGATTGGATGAGATCGGATGAAAACGGACAGGTGGATCCATTTTCATCCGATCTGCCCATAGAAGACAGCAGGGAGCGGACAGGTCCATCCCTGCACATTGTGCAGAGACGGAGCGGTCATCCTTCGACTCAGCGGAGATCATCGGAAAGATCTCTCGCTGAGCTGGCGGACCCGCTGAGCGGATCCGCTCAGTGTGAAAGGGGCCTAATACTCACCCCCTCTCTCTCACTTCCACCTATCTCACCATCTAATAATATACAATAATGGATGTGGGGGCCTTTTGGTGGGCGTGATTTTTTTTGTTGGGGGGGTGGGGGACAGCATTTTATTCAATTAAAGTGGGCCGATCTGGATGAAATCCAGGGCCAAATTTTAGTCCCAGTCCAGCCCTGGCACTCAGTAAGAAAAATGAGAGTCTGTTGGAGATGCCTACACCAAACCTGAGAAACAAAAGACCTGAAGAATTTGAAGACATTACTCCTGAGAATACATTACATACCAGTTGTAGATTTCAGGCTGCTTGACTGCCCTGGACAAGTTCATTCATAAACCAAGCAGGAAGCCCCACAAAAAGGAACAGTAGCAATATATCCATCCCAGTAAATTGATACAAGCTCAACTTTGAAGAAATATTAAGTGTAGTTTGTTTTAGGCTGGCCATACAAATATTTTGTTATCAGATGGAACAAAAATGATCCAATATTCTGGTTGTGATTACTGGGGCCATAAGTTATAGCAAAACATAGGCTATGACTGCTCTTTTGTTGAGAGGATCACACGGTTAGCCCTGCTGGAAAATCCCTGAAAACCATGCTTTAAAAATCTCTCCGCTCATTGCTCATTTACCAAGAACTATGTCATGGCTCATGTTATTTGAGTCAACATAGTATATAAACAGTAATGTGGTGTCTGGTCAAGCTGGAAAGACATGCAGTAATAGTGCTCTGATGTGCTATATAAACGTGTTTATGGTGACAACATAATGTAATGTTAGTGATAATATAACCTTTTCATAGCCTTCTAAAAAGGTGCTCTTATTTGTCAACCTGCTTAACATCATTTTGTAAATCAAAGAAAATATTGTAGGTTACCCCTTTTAAAAATGACATCCTGCATATACCTAGAAAATTAGAACACTTCATGAAGATTAAGGGCCAGTTCACGCCACAAAAACGCACTCCAGATCCATTCTGGATGAGTTTCTGCATGTACGTTTTTAATGCGTTGCACATTCCAGCACAATTCTGAGCAGGAAAAAAAAGCAGCATGTTGTACTTTTTTTTTTTTTCTGGGACAGAAAAGCACCGCACTGGTGTGAACTATGCCATTGGAACCCATATAACCTACTTTGCATGCAGGAAAAAAAAAAAAAAAAAAAAAGAGACTGCACTGCAAGTGGTGTGAACAGGCCCTTAAAATTCACAGAGAACGCATTTCCCATGCTAGGGGTTATGTGCCAGTTCCCCTCCATATCGGACTCTACATATTATACCACCAGAAGATGTGCTCAAAAGTCCATTATTCCTCATTCTTAAAGTGATTGTAAAGTCTCTTTGTTTTTATTGAAAAATAAATAAACATGTTATACTTACCTCCTCTGTGCAGTTGGATTTGCACAGAGGAGCCCAGGTCCTCCTCTTCTAGGGTCCCTCTTCTGCTCTCCTGGCCCTTCCCTCCTGTTGAGTGCCCCCACAGCAAGGAGCTTACTATGGGGGCACCTGAGCTCACAGTTCCGTGTGTCCATTCAAACGGAGCTGTGGCCCGGCCCCCCTTTCTATTCTCCTTGGCTGACTGATTTTGATGGACAACAGTGTGGCGCCATTGGCTCAGCCAATAAGGAGAGGAGTCCCGGACAGCCAAGACCTTCCTACAACATTGCTGGAGCTAGAGGGATCTCAGGTAAGTATTAGGGGGGCTGAGCGGTGGCTGCTGCATGCAGAAGGCTTTTTATCTTAATGCATAGAATGCCTTAAAGTACAACTAAAGGCAACATACATATTTTAGTAAATCCTCATATAAATACCTGAAAGTTACAAATGGTAATACACAGAATAACTGAAATGATTATATTCCTACCATATAGCTGCATTTGTGGTCTGTAATTCCCCTATTCATTCCTACTTTGTTGTATACGGTTAGTGATGGTGGGAGGAGTTCAGCAGAGCTAGAATGGTATTGCCTTTCAGTGAACTAGCTTCTGTATCTCCCATAGGAAACTACATTTCCCAGACTCCTCCTGCCTTCTATCATGCTCTGTCTATTTTACATAACACACACCCATCTGCTAATGAATAGCTGGGTGTGCGCTATGTAAAACAGCACAAGTCAGTACAGGTTAGTTTGCACACAGATCAGGCTGCATTCACACCTGGGCGTAGCGTTTTCAAGCAGAAATACACACTTTTTTTTACCGCAATTTTGTACAGGTCAAAAGGTCACCAATGTAAAAAGTAGAAAAACCCAAATCAAGCTACAAAAACACTTCCAGAACTTGTTTGAGCTTTAGGCGTTTTCAGGCTTTTAGCTTCAGGCGTTTTTGAGTGGAGATGTTAACCATCTCCATAGAGAATCATTGATTTTTTTTTTTCCCCCCTCCAGCATTTTGTAGCTTCAGGCTTCAAGCTACAAAATGCCCAGGTGTGAATGCAGCCTTAGTCTATTAATCTTTGTGCTTCCCTATACCTGTACTTATCTTGTAATTGGTAAAACGGACAGAAGAAAAGCCAATCTAGGAGCAGCCTGTATAGACAGAGCAGTGGGAGGGCAAAGGCGGGACATATGTGGGAGTGGGCGGGGCTTCACAGGCAGCGCTTCGCCTGAACTTCTGTGAAGATTGCAATGCTTGAGCTTTCCATGGACTACAGGATTAAAGTGAATGGGACTGTTGGCGAGTCAACAGCGGGTCAGAGATGACAGTTGCTCTTTAAAAATTATGATTCAAATCAACGTGATTTACATCAGATCCACCCTGGAGCATGGTATATATGCTACCCACATATGCTGTCAGGTGCCCAGCAAAGCATGCAGTGCTGAGGCAGAGAGGACTGAAGTGCATCTGTACAATACCAATATCATATTACCACAAGTTGCCACATCACTCTGTAGTCCAATATAGCTCAGCAAATGCAAACTGACAATGTGGGTTTGCTGGGCAGAAGCATTGTCACAATGGAAAACACTCGATTTGGACACAATTTTGAGAGGACACATTTCCATTCACGTGAAAAAAAAACAGATCAATAAAGATCACCTGGCGATACTGCACACACTTTTTTTCTTTTTTAATCAGCCTATAATTCTTCCTGAACTGCTTGCCACCCATCCACAGTACATTTACTGCAGACAGGCTAGGTGACATACCCATACATTGCAACCTTTCTTCCGGGGTTTGGGGACATGCATGGCCCCTGCTGACCTGTGTTGTGATTGAACACAGCACAAGTTTGTCAGAAGATTTCAGCAAATGATTTACTGTATTGCTGAAACCTGCTGATCAGCTATGGCCATCCACAGCACAAAGTTCTGTGTTGATAAAACACACAGAACTCTGTACACAGACTGAGATCTGACTGTTTCTTCTCCCTGAAATCAAATTGGACTTCAAGGAGAAAAAGCAGCCAGATCTGCGAGTAAGGTTCAGTTCACACTAATGAGGGTCGTGTCCCCCGTTTGACTGGGCTGCTGTGCCACCTGAAATGCACAAAAAAAGTTTAAACTTACCTTTTTAATAACGCGTCCACATGGAACCCACATGGTCTTTTTGACCATGTGGTTCCCCTGCGGTCCATGTACCCATAACGTGCTGCAGGCTGAGATGTGTGGAGGTGGCATAAAGAATGCATGGCAGCGCCACACTTTTTGCAAAAGCAGTACGATTTGGCTGCTGGTATCAATGTGATTCCCATACCCGGCATGCACTAGTGTGAACTGAGCCTAAAATCGGCACACATTACACCTCTTGGGCTCACAGTAAACCTCTTCCCAGCCAGTGTCATTAGTACAGTGAACAGCATTACCATTATTAGTGTCACTAGTGATGTCGCTGTCAGTGTCCCTCCCAGCCAGTGTCTGCGACACATTGCCCGCCACACTAGCACAGCCCAACTATAAGTTTCTGATCACCGCCATTACAAAAATGCCATCTATACCTGCGTAAATTCCAGTATATACAGTATCTCAGTGAGTACACCTCTCACATTTTGTAACTATTTTATTATCTTTTCATGTGATAACACTGAAGAAATGACACTTTGCTACAATGTAAAGTAGTGAGTGTACAGCTTTTATAACCGTGCAAATTTGCGTGCCCTCAAAATAACTCAACACACAGCCATAAATGTCTAATCCGCTGGCAACAAAAGTGAGTACACCCCTAAGTGAAAATGTCCAAAATGGGCCCAATTAGCCATTTTCCCTCCCCGGTGTCATGTGACTCAGTGTTACAGGGTCTCAGGTGTGAATGGGGAGCAGGTGTGTTAAATTTGGTGTTATCGCTCTCACTCTCTCATACTGGTCACTGGAAGTTCAACATGGCACCTCATGGCAAAGAACTCTGAGGATCTGAAAAAAGAATTGTTGCTCTACATAAAGATGGCCTAGGCTATAAGAAGATTGCCAAGATCCTGAAACTGAGCTGCAGCACGACCAAGACCATACAGGGGTTTAACAGGACAGGTTCCACTCAGAAAAGGCCTTGCCATGGTCGACCAAAGAAGTTGAGTGCACATGCTCAGCATCATATCCAGAGGTTGTCTTTGGGAAATAGACTTATGAGTGCTGCAAGCATTGCTGCAGAGGTTGAAGCGGTGGGGGTCAGCCTGTCAGTGCTCAGACCATACGCCGCACACTGCATCAAATTGGTTTGCATGGCTGTTGCCCCAGAAGGCGGCCTCTTCTAAAGATGATGCACAAGAAACAGTTTGCTTAAGACAAGCAGGCTAAGGACATGGATTAATGTAACCATGTCCTGTGGTCTGATGAGAACAAGATAAACTTATTTGGTTCAGATGGTGTCAAGCATGTGTGGTGGCAACCAGGTGAGGAGTACAAAGACAAGTGTGTCTTGCCCACAGTCAAGCATGGTAGTGGGAGTGTCATGGTCTGGGGCTGCATGAGTGCTGCTGGCACTGGGGAGCTACAGTTCATTGAGGGAACCATGAATGCCAACATGTACTGTGACATACTGAAGCAGAGTATGGTCCCCTTCCCTTTGGAGACTGGGCCACAGGGCAGTATTCCAACATAAAACGACCCCAAAGACACCTCCAAGGTGAACACTTCCTTACTAAAGAAGCTGAGGGTAAAGGTGGTGGACTGGCCAAGCATGTCTCCAGACCTAAATCCTATTGAGCATCTGTGGGGCATCCTGAAATGGAAGGGGGAGGAGCGCAAGCTCTCTAACATTCACCAGCTCTGTGATGTCATCATGGAGGAGTGGAAGAGGACTCCAGTGGCAACCTGTGAAGCTCTGGTGAATTCCATGCGCAAGAGGGTTAAGGCAGTGCTAGAAAATAATGGTGGCCACACAAAATATGGACACTTTGGGCCCAATCTGGACATTTTCACTTAGGGGGTGTACTCACCTTTGTTGCCAGTGATTGACATTAATGGCTGTATATAGATATTACATACATACATACACACACACCATAATTTGTAGAGGATGATGATATAACTTTCACACAAACCATTATACACTTATTAGGATTTTTTTTACCAACGACATATAGCATGATTTTTATAACAGAAAGTATGTTTTTCAACATTTTCTGGTCTTTTTTCATTCATATAATAAAAAAATCAAATGCCACAAAATGAAAAAATGATATAAATTCCTTTTCAGTACAGTGTTGCATCACTGCGCAGTAGCGAAGTGCTGACTAGCAAAAAATGTCCTGCTCATGAAGGAGATAAAACCCTTTGGAGGTCAAGTGGTTAATAAATCAGAATAATGTACACATACAGTAACCTGTGTATCAACCATGTATTTTTCTGTCTGCTCAAATTCCAAGTGACTTCTGGTTCCCATATTGCTCCTCAGGAAACACACTGATGGAATACTGTACTAGGACGCAGCACTGAGAAAAGTGAAAATATTAGAAGCTGTACACGTAAACAACAGATTGCTCCCAATTATGTAACAGGCACTCCATACTGCTGACTGAAAAGCTTCTAGAAGAAGTCGTACAACACACAATGATTATACACACTGCACCTCGCACACAGGAGGTTTTCTGTCAGCTAGTGCCGAATTCCAGGACACACACAGCAGCTGGGAATACAGGAGCAGTAATAGAACCTGGGAACTTCCCCCCACTCCCTCCCATGGAGTCCTGCACTCATGATGAACACAGGAATGTGCTCTACTGGAGGCAGGCCTTCTACCTGGATTGCCACAGGCCCCCAGACATTTCACCTCCCTGGAACCTGAGGAAACAGGCTCATTTCATTGCAGCCTAGTCACCACACGTTATCAGTATTCACACATAGTAATACTTAACAATGACATTTTCCATTGCACTTCAGCCTAGTCACCACACTTTATCAGTGTCCACACAAAATAATATGCAACAATGACACACTATTGCACTTCAGCCTAGTCACCACACTTTATCAGTGTCCACACAAAATAATATGCAACAATTAGCCCTGGTTCACATTGACTACAGCTTTGAAATCATACAACTTCATCTTAAAATTGCACAATTTCAATTTTTTTCAAACATGTCAGTGTGACTTGGAAGATATCTGTGCAGCTTCATGGCATATGTCTATGCAAGTCACACCAGAAATCGGCAAAAGCAATGCAGGAACCTATTGCACATCGGTGCGACACCACAAGTCAGGATCGCACTGATATGAACAGAGCGATTGCCGGCAATAGGGTGCGAATTGTGACAAATCGATCCAACGTGAACGAGGGCTTACACACTTTAAAATTTCTCTATAGCAGTCTGCTCACCAACATTTATTAGTGTTCACACAAAATAATATGCAACAATGACACACTATTGCACTTCAGCCTAGTCACCACACTTTGTGTCATTGTGTCATATTATTTTGTGTGGACGCTGATAAAGTGTGGTGACTAGGCTGAAGTGCAATGGTGTGTCATTGTTGCATATTATATTGTGTGAACACTGACCAAGTTTGGTGAGCAGACTACTGTAGCGAAATGGAAAGTGTGTCATTGTTACATATTATTTTGTGCAAACACTGATACTTTCCATTTCGCTACAGCAGTCTGCTCACCAAACTTGGTCAGTGTTCAATCATACAAAATATGTAACAACTTCAAAAGTAGGCAACAGAAAGTACTTCTACTGTGTCTGAACTGTAAGGGCCCATTCCCACCACTTGGTGTGCATTGTGTAGGGGGCGATGTGTGGTCACAGTTTCAATTTCCTTTCTAAAGACTTTAGAAAACAACAAAACTCTATGTGCCACAGCCTGTCACAATGCGGTGCAGTGTGTTACAAAGCACTGTAGTGTGTAAGGCTCACTCATACAAAGTCAGAGAGTCATACGCCGTGAAGGACTAGCATATATCTCTGTGTCCAGGAGTGACAGGTGTTTGTGTGAAGCCACCTGTACAAATGAATGACAGGCTGCGGCTGTATGCTGGTGACCGCATATCTGAGTATTTACTAGTGTATAGGGATGGGTGGATGTGCGCCCCTGGACACATACAATTTGCATCCAGAGCCGCTCATATGTGCCTGGCAAATGCTCACATATGCAGGTATTGGCATACAGCTTCAGCCTGTCACTGATTGGTACAGATGAATGTACACAAACACCTATCACTCAGAGATACACTCATTTTTCACAACGTACAACTCTCAGCATCAGTGTAAAGGAGTCTTAAAGGCTCATTGATATGGGGTTTAGAGGCAGTTCACACTATTGCGATGCGGGGAACCTGTGAATCCACTGCGGGTTCCCAGATCGCATGGCCATATGTGAACTATGGAGAGTGTCAATAGAAAGCCAATGACACCCCCAAATAAGTTTGCATATCGCACAGGAACAGGCCTAAACTTGCGCTGATGATTTGTGGGCCAAGTCTTTCCCGACCCACCTCTTTGTTTACCTAATCTGCAGGGTGGGAACAGCCCGACCCACAACTCATAGACTCCTTTCATACGATCGGCCTGCTCAGATCCGCCTGTCCGCTTTTCAGGCAGATCTGAGCGGGCCACCCATTCACTTCTATGGGTAGGTGGATGTCAGCAGAGATGTGTCTGCTGACACCCGATCTGACAAGATCCACTCAAAATAGACGGATGAGCGATACGTTCGCCTTCCATCCACCAAATCGGATGAAACCAAACATGTAGTCTGTTTTCATCCGGTCTGTCCATAAAAAACAGCGGGGGATCTGACAAGTCCGTCCCTGCACAGTGACAGACCTGTCATCCACCAGCTCAGCAGAGATCAACGGATCAATCTCCCGCTGAGCTTACAGAGTCCGTTGAGCGGATCTGCCCTGTGTGAAAGAGGCCTTAGAAGTAAGGATAGGAGTACAAGATGAGTTTGGAGGAGGCCCAAGCTCATCTATAAAGAACACCCATGGACATCTACAGCCACTGTCAGCCTATCAGTGCTTCGTACAGGCTGAGCAGCTACAACTACCTACATCCACCTGTGAATCCAGCCAACTTTATACAATTTTTTGGAAGAGTATGGACTAGACCCTCCCAAGTTTTGTTATTACTTCGTCCCTGATAAGGAGTCACCCCTCTATTTACCTTGGTGCCCATTGTCTGGTGCAGAAATGTTATCACAACATGCTGCATTTACTAGGTGGCACCGCTTGTCAAACTTTCTCATGTAAGGCCAGGTTCACACTGTTGTGGGCTCGTGCATGCACTGCAGCCCATTGATTTCAAAGGGCCACTGTGCCAGTTTGACGCAGAAAAAAAAAGGCTCCCACAGCATTTTACAAAAGCACCATGCGATTTCCCCACAGGTCCCACACCAGCGCTATGGTTTTAGATACATGTTGGTGCCATTAAAAATGAATGGCAGCCCTGAAAGAATGGAGCATTTTGGCTGTGGGTGGATGTGAGCGCAGGGACACCCACAATAGTGTGAACTAGGCCCGAGAGTAGGTCCACACTTGTGTGGGTTGCTGTACCCATGAGAAAGTGCTTTAAAAAAAAAAAAAAAAGAAAACCACAGCCGCACAGGACTACATGGTGTTTTTGTGCACCTGAAAGCGTGCCATGTTTCCCAATTAGGAATTGATGGCACCCTTGTGTGTCTGCTAAAGAGCAATGTGTTTTGCCTGCGAGCCTGGAACGTGCGTGGTTTTGTAAAGTTCATGACCCACACAAGTGTCACCTAGGCTTAGTGAGTGGGACAGTGCCACACACCAGAGCCAAATGCTTGGTGCCTTCCCACAAAAAGACAGGCATCAGCAGGTGGCAGCATACCTACCAACTTCCTTTCACTGTCCTCTGAAAAGTGATCCACCATCAATTGCTTTTTAAGGGGGTGCTAGTACGAAACGAGCATTAGGCTAGGTTCACAGATGTGCATCAATACACCACAAACCAATTAAATTTATTCCGTATGGGTCCCGTTCACATCTATGCAATTTCCTACAGTGTGTAGTTTTTTTGTTATATATACACAGGCGGTATGGTGTAATTCTGGCTCAATAAATGTCAATGGAACTGCATCAAAAACGCACATACATGTGTTTTTGGTTGAGTTCTCTGTGTAAAGTGATCCCAAAGCCTAAACATTTTTTACTTTAAGGCTCCATTCTCACTAGTGTAACTCCAAATTGTAACGATTTTCAGTTTATTACACTCTATTCGTACATTCAAGTCGCAAGAAAATCATATCAGAGTAGTGCAGGAAACTATTTTGGAGTTGCTGCAACAGCCACTGAAATATCTGGTTTCTGACTGGTCATGCAACGTCACTTCACTTGTCCTATGAGGCTACATGGCACCTGACCCTCTGTCTGGACAGTGATGATTGGCCCAGTGCTGATCACATGCACCCTCCCAAGAAAATAAAAACTCTCTAGCAATACACACCAAACTGAGCTTGTGCAGCTCGCTCCCAAGGCTCTGTACTATCAGATGGATTGGGGACTGTGGAAGAAGGGGAGGATCAGAGAAGATCGTATTAAACAGACTTTCTATACAATGCAGAGGATTAACCCCTTAGCTTCCACAGTGAGTATAACAACCAAGCTATTCTGCACATACAGACTGATTTTATTGTTGTGGGTTTAGTAACACTTTAAGGTAAAAAAAAGTGTAAACATCACTAGTGCCCCCCCCCCCCCCACACACACACACACACACACACACAAACACTATTACTCGATCCAAGGCTGTGCCCATCTGTAGTTTCTCTCCCTGCTCTCATAGGATAGATTAGGAGCAGCAGAAGACATCGGCTCCTGCTGTTGTCAGTCAAATCCTGTGATGAAAAGCAGCTTGCTATGGGGGCACTTGGAGAAGGGGAGGAGCCTTGAGTGCTGGTGGGGAATCTAGGGTTGCAGCCTCATCCCTTTAAAACCCTGTATTTGTGTTCGGCTTTAAAGGGATGAGGTGGCAACCCCAGGGGGACCCCAGAAAAGGAGGAGGTTTGGGCCCGCTCTGTGTAATTCCATTGCACACAGTGGCGGCTTGTCTAGGGTTGCCACCTCATCCCTTTAAACCCAAACACTTATGAATTACACAAGTTCTGAGGCTAATTTAAAGTGGTTGTCAACTCGTGACAACCACTTTAACCTACAGTTAAGCCTATGATAAGGCTTACCTGTAGGTTCTCTGCATATCTCCTAAACTTGTACGGTTCAGGAGATATACAGTGTACTGTCATGTGACGTCATCGGGCACATGCGCACTGAAGAAACGGCCTCCGTGCCGTTCCTTCACCGAGATCGTGCGGCGATTGGTGGCTCCTGTGCACATGCGCGGGAGTGACGTCACGCGGCTTCAACAAATCACAGAGCCAGAGTCCGTGGTCCCGGAAGGAAGAGGGTTGAAAATGGAAGAGGGCCGAAAATGGATGCGGCCTGGAGCGGGGACAGAGCAGGATTCCAATGCAGGTAAGTGACACATAATGGGCTAGTATGACTATGCGATGCATACTAGCCTATTATGCTTTTACATTGCAGGGTAATGAGGAGGAACAAAGAGGAAGTAAAACCCATCAGGGTTTACTTCCTCTTTAATGCAGATAAGGCACCAAGTGATTTTAAAGAGAAAGTAAACTCTGATGTAAATCCTGATGGGTTTACTTCCTTATTCACCTGCAATGTAAAAGCACAATAGGCTAGTATGCATCGCATACTAGCCTATTATGTGCCACTTACCTGCCATCGAAGCCCGCGCTGTCCCCACAACAGGGAGCGTCCATCTTCGCCCCTCTTCCTTCCGGGGCCACAGACTCCGGCGCTGTGACTGGCCGGAGTCGCGTGCACGCAGGAGCCGCCAATCGTGGCATGCTGTCAGTGAAGAAATGGCATGGAGGCAGTTTCTTCACTGCGCATGTGCTGAATGATGTGGGCACATGCCAGTATAGCGTATATCTCCTGAACCGTACAGGTTTAGGAGATATACAGGGAACCTACAGGTAAGTCTGATTACAGGCTTACCTGTAGTTTAAAGTGGTTGTCAAGAGTTGATAATGACCTTAATCAGCCACAGAACCTGTGTAATTAATATGTGTTTGGGTTTAAAGGGATGGGGTGGCAACCCTAGGCCTGTCCATTAGGGGCGCACAGGTGCTGCCCCTCCCTATCCATGGGTCCGGCCCCCTGATCTACATACAGGGGCACCGGACTATGGATTCAAATGGAACAGGGGGGGGGGCGCGCGCGCGAGTGTTTTTTTTAAGCATGTGATTAGAGCCAGAGGCTCCAATAAAAAGGCAGGCACGGGTGCAGCACCGGCGGGCCGGCGGGCCGGCGGGCGGGGGGGGGGGTGGGGGGGGTTAGGGGTTTGTTTGTGTGCCGCCACCCCCCCTTCCCCCAAAAAAAAAAAAACAGCCACCACTGATTGCACAGAGCAGGTAAGTATACACCTGTTTGTTATTAAAAAAAAAATTAACGCTTTACCAACCAGTATCCTCCTATGCATGAAAACGCATTAAGAAGCGACGTTAATCGCACACATATAGATGCAAACCAAGAGAGAACAAGAGGCGAGGTTATCCCCTCCAATGGGGAGCACAGTAATGAGGAATGTAGGGGGCTGTCTTCACTTCCTGTTGTGCCACCAGGACAGGAAGTGAAGGGAAATCTCCCCAGGCTGTATAAACTCAAGTGAAAGGGGAGGAGGGGAGTGGAACTTTGCCTTACTCTATAGGAAACTAAAGAAAAGAAAAGTTTCAGTAGGTATGTTTGGAAGCAGATAGATGGGTCTCACCTTGGGCAGCTCTCGGAGCTGGTTGGCATCCAGTAGCAGCTCCTCCAGGCTCCGGCTGTACCTGTAGATCTCCTCGGGGACGGTAAGTAGGGAGCAGTGCCTCTTATCCACGGACTCCACATGACGGTTACACCGCCACAGAGGGATACAATGGAACATCCCGAACATCGGGCCCCCCGGATCTGCCCCCTGCACAGGTAAGTCTCCTCGATCCAGCCCGGTAGCGCCCGTCACCATCCAATGTCACCATCAAGGTGTACGGAGGGCAACTTTGTAAGCTGCGCTCAGCCCTCCTCCTCCGCCCACTCACAATGGAGATCCACGCTGACAGCAGGAAGTAACATGGGAATCCCGGCAGGTCGGGAGTATGGAGCTCCTAGTTGGTGCTGGCCCTCCTCCCTCCTCCTCCTGTGTGTACTGTATACACATGGAGCTGGACACTGGGATCCCTGCATCCCTATAGACGTGACATCACCAGCTCCTCTACATATCTTACTGCATGCTTCACCATCAACTCACCTACAAGGCCCGAGTCCTGACACTTCTCTCTAGAAGTAAAAAAATAAAAAAATCATCAGTTTTTTTTTGCTACAAAATTACTCAGAACCCCCAACTATTATATTTATATATATATATATATTTTTTAGCAGAGACCCTAGGGAATAAAATGGCAGTCGTTGCAATTTTTTTATGTCACGCGGTATTTGTGCAGCAATTTTCCAATCGCAATTTTTTTGGAAAAAAATGCACTTAAAGAGGAGGTCAATACTAAAAAAATGAAAAGTCAGCAGCTACACATACAGTAGCTGATGACTTTTAATAATATTATTATTATTATACAGGATTTATATAGCGCCAACAGTTTGCGCAGTGCTTTACAATATTAGGGCAGACAGTACAGTTACAATACAATTCAATACAGGAGGAATCAGAGGGTCCTGCTCGCTAGAGGTTACATACTTACCTGTCCTGGAGTCCAGCAATGTCGGCACCGCCACCGATCTTCGGATCCGGGGTCGGGTGTAGCCGCATCCATTGCAGGTAAGGGAAGCTGGACGTGTAGCATTACAGCTTCACCCTGGGCACCTTACTGCGCATGCACAAGGCTCCGCTGTGCTCTGCTATTGGCCAGGCGGCCAGTAGCAGAGGGAGAAGGGAGACCGGCTGCTGATGTCAGTGGCTGCCAACCCGAACTCCCAGATGTGTGGAAAAGGACACCCGTCTAAAGACACCTAAGGGGGGCAGGAATCCAACCAGCGGAAGTTCCACTTTTGGGTGGAACTCCGCTTTAAGCCCTGGTTCACATTGATGCTACTTTACTTGAAGAAGCGCGATTTCAAAGTAGCAAGGTCAGCGTGATTTCAGGTGCTATTTGATAGACATCCATGTGGCTTCATGCACAGATGTCTATTGAAGTCGCACCTGAAATCAGCAAAAGTAGTGCAGGAACTACTTTTTCAAATCGGTGCAGCGCTGAAAAATCTGTGTCACGCCAATTGGAACAGTGCCATTGCTGCCAATAGGCTGTGACTTGTCATTTGAGAGATCAAATCGCATGACAAATCGTACCAATGTGAACCGAGTTCACACCCGTGGGTCTCAGCAGGGGGTCTGGTGCATCCCTGTATAGGGTGGGAATCTTTGCCTGAATTCGGATCTGAACCAGAGCCAAAGACTAAAGCCTCGTACACACGGGGCGACGATCGTACGTACGATCATCGCAAATCGTATGTTGGATAATGTAAATTGCATACTGACTGCACTACACGATTGTACGAGCACAGAAAGAAAGTTCAGGTGCATGTAATTAGTATCCGGCCGTTCCTGACTTCGGAGCATGCGTATTTTGCACAATACAACTTGTTGTACCAACTGCTCTGTACACACGATACAACGGTTGTATGAGAGCTTGCTGGTACTACCAAGTTTTCTAGTTTGCTCATACAACTCCCTTGTACGACCGTCGTATGTCGGCTGTTCTAATCGCACATACGAAGTCGTTAGTACGACCTGTTGTATACGATCGTCGTCCCGTGTGTACGAGGCTTTAGGATGAGCTTGAGCGTGTTCACAACTGCATGTGCCCGAGCCCACCAGGAAGTTTACACTGCACAGCGCTAATCACAGGCAGTGAGACATCTCCTGATGCACGGCTGCAGCAATCAGATGTCTCACTGCCTGTGATTAGCGCTGTGCAGTGTAAACTTCCTGGTGGGCTCGGGCACATGCAGTTGTGAACACGCTCAAGCTCATCCTTACCAAAGACACGCAGGACCCTTTTCCAATGCGGACAGCGGCCACCCCGGAGATGTGTGAACTGGCTCCATTGAGAGCCGATCACAGTCTCCTGTCATGCAAATTGGATGCAGGGAAACTAGGGTTGCCACATCATCCCTTTAATCCAGGACACATATCAATTGCACAGGTTCTGTGGCTAATTAAGGTGGTAATTAAACTCACTTGGTGCCTTAGCTGCCTTAAATTAGCCTCAGAACCTGAGTAATTCATATGTGTCCTGGATTAAAGGGATGATGTGGCAACCCTAAGGCCCCTTTCACACTGGAGCGTTATTACAGCGGTAAAGCGCTAAAATTACCGCTGTAATAACGCTCTAAATATTATTTTCATGCATCTCTATGGATGCTTTCAGACTGAGGCGTTGCGCTAGCGCAGCGCTGAAGAAAATCATGCAAGCATGATTTTTCAGGAATGTGGGGAGCGGTGTATACACCGCTCCTCCACCGCTCCTGCCATTAAATTCAATGGGCAGCGCTCCCGTAGCGGCTGTACACCGCTCCGGGAGCGCCGAGCGCCGGCACTTTTAACCCCTGTTTAACCCGTTGTGGGGGGGTTAAAAGTGCCCCGCACCTGCCTGCATAGCGGCGCCGTAGCGCCTCTATAACAGCGCTAAATCCCCGCTGAGACTAGCGGGGATTTACCGCTACCGCCCGCCAGCCCCAGTGTGTAAGGGGCCTTAGGGAAACCCGCATTCCAGTTCGCAACAGTGTGAACCCAGCCTTAAGGCCCCTCTCACATTTATGCCTTATGCGACTTGTCGTGGGACTGCAGAGTCGCATGACAAGTCGTTCCCCATGATTTCCCATGAGTGCCATTCATATCTGTGCGTCTTCAAGTTGCGCCGACTTGAAAGTAGTCCCTGCATTACTTTGGCCCAATTTTGATGCAACTTGAGGTCCATAGACTTCAATGTTAAACCCTCAAAGTAGCATGCAAATTGCACATGAATAATATAGATGCGATTTCTGTACTATTTCTGTACGACTTTGTAATATGTTTGCATTGTACCAAAGTTGCAACAAAGTCGGACCAAAGGTGTACTGATCCCAAATTGCGTCGTAATCGCGGCAAAATTGTGGTAACATCGCGTCACACAAGTGTGAAAGGGCTCTTATGCATTTCAATGTAAAAAAACACCATAGATAACCCAATTTATGGTAAGATATAAAAGATGATGTTACACCAGGTAATAGATACCAAACATGTCACTCTTTAGCATTGCACACATTCGTGGAATGGCGCAAAACTCTTAAAATGCTTAAAAATCTCCATAGGCAACACTTTAACCACTTCAGCTCCGGAAGGTTTACCCCCCTTCCCGACCAGGCCATTTTTTGTGATACGGCACTACATTACTTTAACTGACAATTGTTCGGTCGTGCAATGCTGTACCCAAATAAAATTGATTTCCCTTTTTTTCCCACAAATAGAGCTTTCTTTTGGTGATATTTGATCACCTCTGCGGTTTTTATTATTTGCGCTATAAACAAAAAAAGACCAACAATTTTGAAAAAAAAAATACATTATTTTTTACTTTCTGCTATAAAACACATCCAATAAAAAATGTAAAAATTCAAATTTCTTCATCGGTTTAGGCCAATATGTATTCTGCAACATATTTTTGGTAAAAAAAATCCCAATAAGTGTATATTGATTGGTTTGCACAAAAGTTATAGCATCTACAAACTATTGGATATTTTTATGGAATTTTTATTTATTTATTTTACTAGTATTGGTGGCGATCAGCGATTTTTAGCGGGACTGCGACATTGCAGCGGATAAATCGGACACCTAACTGACATTTTTAACATTTTTTGGGGGCCAGGGACATTAATACAATGATCAGTGCTAAAAATACACACTATTCCTGTACTAAAGACACTGGCAGGGAAGGGGTTAACATCAGGGGCGATCACAGGGTTAAGTGTGTTCCTAGAGAGTGCTTTCTAACTGTGGGGGGAATGCTGTCACTGGAGGAACACAGAGATACGTGTTTCTGCTTAGCAGAAACACAAGATCTCTATCTTCCTCCCTCACAAAGAGGCGGTCTGCCTTGTTTACATAGGCAGACTGCTGTTCTGCCTCTCCTGTGAGTGATTGCGGGCGGACCCGCTGATTGGCTCCCATTGTGTCTAATCACAACGGGAGCAGGTCGCTGGCAGCGCTCGTGCGTGCCCCAGACCCACTGCACCAAATTGTGTACATGTACGTGATTTCTTGCAGGAGGGCTGCCCTGCCACAGTATATCTGTGTGGGGTGGTTAAACATTTTTACAGGTTACCAATTTAGAGTTACAGAGGAGGTCTAGTGCTAGAATTATTACTCTCACTCTAACGTTCGCAGCGATACCTCACCTGTGTGGTCCGAATGTCCTTTACATATGCAGGCCCAACCTACGTATGTGTTTGCTTCTGCATGCATTTTATTATCTATTTTATTTTTACACCGTCTCTTTAAATACTTTTTTTAATCACTTGTATTCCTATTACAAGAGATGTAAACATCCCTTGTAATAGGAATAAGGTATGACAGTTCCTCTTTATGGAGACATCTGAAGCCCATAAGACCCCAGATATCTCTTCTTCTACCCTGGAAAGTATGAGATCAAAAATAAACACAGATCTCTGCTTTCTAGGGTAAAAAGCTGCCAGTGTTTACATCTGCCAGTGCCAGAAGTGATGTCATGACGTCGCCTTCAGCCTCCTAGGATCATAGAGATGGCTGGGGACCATCCGGTCCACGGCCAGCTCTATAGTAATCCACCAGATCGGTTTTCCGGGTCCTTGATTGCACAGGAGAGCACGGAGAGGCACTGGATGGTCCTACTGCCCGTAAAAGCCATCTGGCGACTTATTCAGATATCACCACTTCAACCTAAAAATGTCATATGATGGCCTTTCGGGCGGGAAGTGGTTAATCAAAGAAAAAAATGTGCATTTATTATATTTTTGTATTAAAGTCTGCAGAGCCTTGCAACAACACAGGTGCAGTGCACTAAGCATGTTCAGACATGTTCAGACCCTGGTCCAAGCCCGCCACTGTGCTGGGCCAATCAAAAGCATCCAAGGCATGCAACTGCAAAGCAGGCAATGCCTTGGACACTTATGATTGGCTTTGACCAGTGACAGCTTCCTGGAGGGATAGCTCAAGAGGGATCCGACTAGGATCAGAACACGCCTGAGCTCATCCCTGGTTACAGACTTAGGCCTCATCAGGACCTTTGCGCACAGGCATTATACATTAAAAGAGAAAACAAATTCAATTTACGTCAGTTTTTGTATTCATCTTCAGTTCAGTTTACATCAGTCTGCATCCATTTGCATTTCACTTTTTACATCTGTTTTTTTTTAACCATGTTCATCCATTTTTACATCCATTTAGGGCCAATTCACACTATGTGCGGTGACAGACTTTTTACAATTGTTTCCTATGTGTCCCATTCACACTGCATCGCATTTTATCGCAGCGCACTAGCCCAAATCGCACTGCAATGTTGGGCAGTGCACCATATTGCGCTGCCAGACGTTGCAGAGAATGAAGTGTATGTTTTGTACATCACTTCAAGTAAAGCTCATACAAAACAAAAAAAAGGGAGCTGCGCGATGCGCTGAATCGTGCACCACACTGCCCCCTAGCGCAGCTGGCAATACAGAGCGACCGAAGAGGTGAATAGCTCTGGCTGCTCTGCAATTTGACGGCTGCATAGTGTGAATTTGCCCTTGCATATGTTTTTATGTCTCTTTTTCATGCAGGATGAAAAAAATATAAATATTTTGCTAAAAAAAAACAAAAAAAAACAGATCAAACAGATTAAAGTATAACTAAAGGCAAAACATTTTTTTTTAGTTTTGGACAGAGTGGAGAGGGATTAGAGCCCCTGTCAATTGTTATTGCTGTCTGTGCCCATGTTAAGGAGATTCACCCTCTCTATTTGTCCTGTTTACCATTATCATTGAAAGTGAAAGTAAAAAGGGAACCCCAAATATTGGGTTGTCCCCAGAAAAGTAATAGAGGGGAAAGATTCCAATGGGGGTACTAGTTCTGGTGAGCTGGGGGTCCCCAAGAAATTCCTTTAATTTGCAGGGATTTCCTCTCACTTCCTGTTTGGCTATGGTACAGGAAGTGAAGGGAAATCTCCACAATGGGACAGAGATGGCTAAAAATATCTGACAAGTGTTACAACCCTTCCTTACGCTATCCAAAATAAAAAAAAAATGTTTTGCCCATGGATCTACTTTAATAGAATGGACCTCATCCCTTTACATCTAAGGAAACACACACAATGCGTTATAACATCAAAGTCCATTTAAACGACCATTCAATTTGTTTGGCTTGTAATGTAGAATCCCATTATCAACTTCAGTGAGAAGTATGAAGACACACAACACCACAGCGATGAGGCCAATCTGCTTACCAGATGATATATTGTTGCTCAGATTACAGAGTGGTCTACAAAAAACACCTTTATGCTGTTATGCTGAAAATCCTCATCTATGAAGTAGATCAAAGGTCATCTGGAATCCAGTGGTACCCTCAAAATCATGGGAAGTAGTGGAGTAAGTAGTGGTGCTTTTCCACCTTGAATTCCACATCTCATACCAGATATGCACCTCCGCCAATAGTGTCATCAAGCCCACTCGGTGTATACCTCATGAAATTGTAAATTAAAAGCTACCATAGTGCAGTAAATCTTTAAAACCAATGAATGCTTTAATGTAGAGGTATCACACTCACATGTACAAAAGAAACAAATGCACCTCTATCAAACTTTCAAAATGGCTGCAGCGTCCAGCGTGCTGATGTCACAGGTCCCTCTCTACGCGTTTCATCATAATCTGCTGTCATCAGGGGCGATTTTTTTTTTTTAATGTCTGAGCGCAGATGTTTCATGCCGTTTTTTAGTCCATTTACATCTGTTACAATCCATTTCAAATTATCTAGACCAGGGGTAGGCAACCTCGGCACTCCAGCTGTGGTGAAACTACAAATCCCATCATGCCTCTGCCTCTAGGAGTCATGCCTGTGATTGTCAGGGTCTTGCAATGTCTCATGGGACTTGTAGTTTCACCACAGCTAGAGGACCAAGTTTGCCTACCACTGATCTAGATGTTGCCTGATCCATTTAAAGAAACAGAACTGAATGGAAACAGTTATAAATGGATGCTCAGCATCAGGAGTCTATGGAGGGAGGGGAGATGGACACTAAACGGAAAGTTTGGAAAGGTGGATGAGTCTGGCAGCAGCATTCATGATGGACTGAAGAGGTAATAGCCGGTATAGAGGTAGGCCAACAAGGAGAGAGTTGTAGTAGCCGAGGTGAGAGATAACAAGGGATTGAATTAGTGGCTCTGAGATGTTTTTGATTAAGAAGGGCCATTGTTTGGAAATGTTACAGAGGTTAAAGTGGAGAGATTTGGACAGTAATTGGTTTTGGGACTCAAAGGACAGGTTGGGGTCCAGAATTACACCTAGTGCCCTGGCATTAGGGGAAGGATAGTTGTGATGCTGATCTCCCATGGAGGGAGAAAATATGTGCAGAAAATGTGAACTAAAGCAGGCCATAGATGATATGATTGGAAAGAAAATTGCTTGATGCCCCCCATCAACACAGTCAGTGTTGATGGAGGAATGACTCCCACTGCGCTATTGTATTCTGCCATTTTGGGACCTGGGGAGTGTTCCTGGCCAGCAGAATACAATGGTTGCTGCTAGCAGCTATAGCCACTGGCAGTAACCATATGTAGAAAAAACCAGCAGGCTGGTTGTACGCACGTCAGTCAATGTCAATCAGCCTGCCGGTTCAGCAGGAATTTCGATGTATGGCCTGCTTAAGCCTTTAAAATTTTCCTTGGGAAGCAACATTTTGCCTACAATCACCTGTAACCAGTGAATAAATCTTGGCAGCTCATTTAAACCACGCATGACTGCGCAATAGATGGTAAAATTTGTTTTTTTTGTTGCACCTGGACCTACTCTTTCTTGCCTAGATGGGAATGTCATTACTTTCCCCCAGGATACCATGTCATCACACATCTCTATGAGGCTCGGGGTAATCTTCAATGTATTGCGCATACACCTGGTGATGTCCACTGTGCATGCGCCACATCATGGGGGGCCAGCGAAAAGAATCAGAAAAAGACAGCAGATCTCTTGATAAGGCTGGATGAGAAGATGGTGATGCAGGACTGGTAGAGCTGAGACTGAGTTACAGCTTACAGCAGACAACGTTAGACGCGCTGGATGCGTCAGTATTGTAATTTGGACAAACCAGCAAGCAAGGTAAGAGGGTGAAAGAAAAAACTGTAAAGGGGGGGGGGGGGGCAATGAAGGTCTTCTTTAACCACTTGCTTACTGGGCACTTAAACCCCCTCCTGCCCAGACCAATTTTCAGTTTTCAGCACTGTCACTCTTTGAATGATAATTGCACGGTCATTCAACATTGTACCCAAACAAAATTGACGTCCTTTTTTTCCCACAAATAGAGCTCTCTTTTGGTGGTATTTGATCACCTCTGCGGTTTTTATTTTTTGCGCTATAAACAAAAAAAGAGTGACAATTTTGAAAAAAGAACAATTTATTTTTCTTTTTGCTATAATAAATATCCAAAAAATAAAAACACATATTTTGATTAGGTTGTGCAAAAGTTCTAGCGCCTACAAACTATGGACATTGGTTTATGGCGTTTTTATTAATTTTTTTTTTTTTTTACTGGTAATGGCGGCAATTTTTTTTTTTTTTTTATCGGGACTGTGATATTGCGACGGACATGTCGGACATTTTTGACACTTTTTTGGGACCAATGACATTTATACAGCGATCAGATCTAAAAATAGACACTGATTACTGTATAAATGTCATTGGCAGGGAAGGGGTTAACACTAAGGGGGCGATCAAGGGGTTAAATGTGTTCCCTGTATGTGTTCTAACTGTGTGGGGGCTGGACTGGCAGGGACATAACAGATCTAACTGATCCTGATCACAGGGATCAGTAGATCTGTAATGCCCCCCCTCACAGAGCGGGGAACCGCTGTGTGTACATCAGCGGTTCCCCGTTCTGGCTCTCTGTGAAGGGGTCCGGGTCTCCGGCGGACATTGAGTCCGCCCGGCACGCTCACGCAACGCACGGTGGCGCACGCACGCCGGCGGCGGCTGCGAGAGCGAGCCTGGAGTGCGCAAAGGGGAGGACGTCTATTGACGGCCTCACGGCTATTCAGATCTGCAGTGTAGCTGTCAATCGGCTACAACGCAGATCTGAAGTGGTTAAGGAAGGTAGCCAACAATTGCATGCACATCCTCATAATAAATTGTCATGCATTTTTAGAATGTGTGATTGGCAATGAAAAAGTAGACAAAGAATTCCTCAAAATGGGATTTTAATGGACAGAAAAAAAACGAGAAAGTATAAAATGTACAAAATTTATTGAGATTACATTTAAAAAGTTTGGATTGAACTAAATCAATCAATTGACAGTTACATAACAAAATTAATTGGCTGAACATGGATCATAGCAATGAGATATATAACCTATGCATGAACTGTCCGTCTATGGAGGACAGAAGAATTGCCAACGCATTTCAACGTCACTGTTTTGGAGTCTTTTTCAGGGAACATAGGTTAAATTTCAAAAAAAGTTTCTAGAATTACAAAAATATGCAGTTATAAACATGACACATTTAAAATGTGTTTTTTTTTCTGTCTGTTAAAGTCCCATTTTGAGGAATTCTTTGTCTACTGTACATTCAGGGATGTGGGCAGACCAAAACATTTCAGTCAGCTAGCAGTGTCTTTTGTAACGGCAATGAAAAAGTAAACCAACAGAATTAACAGCAGAGTAGACAACTCTGTCTTTTTAGTTATTCAATCTATTAGAACATAGTTTATCAAGAATCCAGATGAAAACTCTAACTGGATAACCTTTAGATCACAGAAGCCCCGTGTTTCATGAACAATTGTCATATTTTTCACCTTTTGTTTTGTATCTCAGTACTGCTGATCTCCTCCAGCTTTTTTAACCACTTCCTGTCTATCATTTACTTTACTGGTTTTGGCTGCACATCATTGCTCTGGGCCTGTTTCCTGATGGTAACAACAGCAGACCATGTCTGCACAATAAGCATCATCACATTCACTTATAGGGGTTGATTTACTAAAACTGGAGAGTGCAAAATCTGGTGCAGCTGTGCATGGCAGCCAATCAGCTTCTAACTTCAGCTTGTTCAATTAAGCTTTGATAATAAAACCTGGATGCTGATTGGTTTCTATGTAGAGCTGCACCAGATTTTGCATGCTTCAGTTTTAGTAATTCAACTCTATAGTCTCCATCAGAAGCCCATGTGGCAGGCTAGCATTGCAGAAATACAGTTGGGAGACAGGGACAGAGCACTGTCAATTGAATGGGTTGCCTATGCACCAAAAAAGGTGCATATACTTTGTTTCATAACACAATGCATGGTAGTGCGTTACCGTGCAATGCATTGGTAACATGGGCTAAGTGTGCAATCACGAGGGAATGGCACCACAGCAAACAAATGCGCATTTCTGCAGCCCGGATTTTAGTATAAAATATGTGTTAAAAATATAGTGCAACAGACCTAGAAAATTGCTTGTGAAATCAGAATCGGCTTTATTGGTCAAGTATGTACAGCACGCAAGGAATTTCTTAGGTTTAAAGTGGTTGTACAGGCTGAATGTTTTTTACTTTCATGTATTCTATGCATGAAGGTAAAAAACCTTCAGTCTGCAGCTCCCCCCTCAGCCTCCCCTTATACTTATTTAACCCGGATCTCAATCCAGCTACGTTCACCAGATCTGAGGCTCTCCCGGGTCTCTCCCTCCTGATTGGCTGAGATGGAGCAGCAGAAACCATTGGCTCCCGCTGCTGTCAATCACAGCCAGTGAGGTGGGAGCTGAGTTCTCTGTGTCTTATGGACGCAGAGAGCGAGCTCGGGAGCGAGCATGCACGAGTGCCTCCATTGCAAGCGGCTTGCTATGGGGGCACTCGGCAAGAGGGAGGGACCCAGAGCGCCAACGGGGGAGCCAAAAAAGAGGAGGATAGGGGCTGCTCTGTGAAAAACCATTACACATAGCAGGTAAGTATAAGACGTTTGTTATTTTTTTTTTATTTTTTTTTTTTATAAAATGTTTTCCTTTACAATCGCTTTAAGGTTTAGAGATTGCTGAACCCTGCTCTGCCTTTAATGCAAACAATTAATAAATACAAAAATTTAATCAAATGCACATTTTTGAACCAATTCTAAAAAGCTTCAGTTACATTTCTAGCAGTGCTTTTAAAAAGGTAAGCAAGTAACCTAACAATATATTCATGCTATTCTTCCCTTATGTGCCTGGATCTCCAGAGCTCAGCTCTAACCAGATTTTGACTACACTATTGTAACGTTGGCACATCCTTGTCTCTCATTCTACTCTGTACAAGGGGCACTTAAGATAAAGGTTGATTTTAGAAAGGTTATTTAACCTCTACCCACCCAGTCCTGGCATCCCTTTAAGTGGATCCTAACACCTGGCTGGCAGGACGGACTTACACACAAGATCACTTTGATTGCCTGTCACAGCGGTCACATGATTGGCAGCCCATCTTGCTGGCTCCCGATTATGACCAGTAATTGAAGATTGTCAATGACATCTCAGTCACTATGCTGGAAGCAGCACAAAAACCTTGGCGGCACATTGATGCATAGGTTCGTGTATGGCGTTTAAGTCCACCCTCTTTGCCAGTGCACATATGCATTACGTGGGCAGCAAGAGATAAATTGCACGTGAATGGCTACAATGCTAATGGTTTTCAACAATGGAATGGACTGCATGACAGCACCAGGGAACTTAGCAATAAACCATAAAGAACACAAATTCTTACTAACCTGCACTCATTCATGCCAGCCCACACACTAAAACACATGCACGCTGGTGTGTAGGGGTAATGGGGCAGGGGGTAAGGCTGGCAACGCACTGCATCTTACTCTAACATTGCACTCTGGTATGAACAGGGCACATAGAAAATAATGTTATAATGTTTTAATAATTGTGTTAAATTTGCATTGATTGAATTAGTTCAAGGAAGATAGTGTGAATAAGCCCAAGACCACAAGCAAAGTGTAACCCTTAGGCCTCATACACACGGACGTTTTTTGACGCCGACGTTTTCTGGCGTTTTTTGCAGCTCTCCATGTTAGTCAATGGCCCCATAAAAACGTCGGCGTTTTTGAGCTGTAGATGACGTCCGCGTTAGTGAGCTGAAACTAGAACCCACAGCCATTGCGTTCTGAGGCTGTAACGTTTTGGCATTTTTTGACGCCGACGCCACAATATGCCAACAAACGCCACCTATTATTATACCGGCGTTTTCCAGCGTTTTTTGACGCCGACGTTTTTAGGTAAAAAAATAGCAGAGGGATGATTTTTTTTTTAAAACGCCTATTGACGCCGACGCTCGCTAACGCTCAAAAACGCCAATGCATAACGCCGAAACAGGTCGACTTTTTTTCCTTGACGTCGGACCCGACGTTTTGTTTATTTTTTTAGATATGCCCGTGTGTATGAGGCCTTAGAAGCCAATGAGCTTGCAGTTTTGTTGTAATTAAATAAATAGGAGATGAAATGCAGATTGCTGATTCCAGTTTTCCTTTTTGAAAATAAACAGAAAATATCCAATCATCACAAACTTCAAAACAAAAAGAAGACTACAACTAAAAGATGAATAAACACTTAAGATGAATTAGAGCGGAGACTGTGAGCCAGGCCTTCTCGTCCACATCAGTGCCTGACCTCACAAATTTGCTTCTGGAAGAATGGTCAAACATTCCCATAGACACACTCCTAAACCTTGTGGACAGCCTTCCCAGAAGAGTTGAAGCTGTTATAGCTGCAAAGGGTGGGCCAATTCAATATTGAACCCTACAGACTAAAGCCTCGTACACACGGGTCGACGATCGTATACAACAGGTCGTATGAACGACTGTTGTATGCTAAATTGACCATTAGTACGCGTGATTAGAACAGCCTACGTACGACGGTCGTACAACAGCAGTTGAATGAGCAGACTAGAAAACTTTGGTAGTACCAACAAGCGGTCGTACGAGCGTTGTATTGTGTGTACAAAGCAGTTGGTCCAACAAGTTGTATTGTGCAAAACACGCATGCTCAGAAATCATGAACGGCCAGACACTAATTACATGCACCTGAACTTTCTCTTTATACGTTCATAACACGACACTATGTTCGGCTTGGTCGTACGATCGCTTAGTGCATGTCAGTACGCGAGATACAACAGCCAACATACGATTTGAGCCGTTTGGTCGTACGATCGTCGACACATGTACGAGGCTTAAGACTGGAATGCCATTAACCACTTCAGCTCCGGAAGGATTTACACCATTAATGACCAGAGCACTTTTTGCGATTTGGCACTGCGTGGTTTTAACTGACAATTGCGTGGTCGTGCAGAAATTTTTTTTCCCACAAATAGAGCTTTCTTTTGGTGGTATTTGATCCCCTCTGCGTCACTTTTGATCACCGCTATAAACAAAAAAAGAGCGACAATTTTGAAAAAAAAACAATATTTTTTACTTTTTGCTGTAATACATATCCAAAAATAAAAAAAAAATGTATACGTCAGTTTTGGCCAATATATATACTTCTACATATTTTTGGTAAAAAAAAATCGCAATCAGCGTTTATTGGTTGTTTGCGCAAAAGTTGACGCATTTACAAACCATGAGAATTAATTTATGGTGTTTTCACTATTTTTTTTTTTTGGGACCATTGATATTTATACAGCGATCAGAAAAAAAACACTGATTACTGTATAAATGTCACTGGCAGGGAAGGGGTTAACCTTCAGGGGCCAATCTAGGGGTTAACTGAGTTCCCTAGGTGTGTCCTAACCCTATGGGGGCTGGGCTGGCAGGGGCATGACAGATCTAACTGATCCCGATTGCAGGGATCAGTAGATCTCTGTCATGCCGCCTGTCAGAATGGGGAACCGCCGTGTTTACATCGGCGGTTCCCCTTTCTTCCTCTCTGACAGGCGATCGCGGATCGGGCAGACATCAAGTCAGCCCGACCCGCGGCCACACTCAGGAAGCACACGGTGGGCACGAGAGCGCTCCGGCGGTGGTGCTCGCCTGCTATTGCGCCTGCGCAGATCGCCGTTTATAGACGTGATCCGCGCTATCGTGCCACTTTGCCGCCGTATATTGGCATTACATGGTCGGCAAGTGGTTAAAGTTCATGTGTGTGTGTAAAGCCAGGCGTCCCAATACTTTGACAATATAGTGTATGTGAATAGGGACATATAACAATTATAAGGTATGTTTTATCCCAATTTGGCTGCAAAAGTGGAAATACATCTCAATAAACACAAAGGATATACATAAATCTACTTTGTGTGCACCAAATGCCTTTGTAAACTCGGATATTAGCATGTAAATGTAACAGTGACATAATTCTTGTGCTGTACATAGCCTGCGAGAGATCAGAGCTCCACCCATTACAGGCTGCCTACAAAAACCTACAGGAGGGGGTGGATACAAGACCAGTGACTCTGCACAAGGAGTGAGAGCAGCAGTGAGCGGTCTTTATTACAGGGATCTCCGGCACAGAGGCAAACTTTCACACTGGATTACTACACAGATCTGGAAGAAATACACAAAGCACACCAAGATTCAAGTAAGAATACACATGTCTCTTGTATTTAGATAATATTTGTCTATCCTGGAGTTGCGCTTTAAAGTGAACCTGTACTTTGTCCATTGAGGACAAGGTACCACATTCACTAGTGGCCCACTCAGGCTCCCCTTCCCTCTCTATACCCCACCCTTTTGGCTTATATTTAGTATGCATTTGCTCGCCCATCCCCTAGTTTTCCTGCTGGCAAGAACCAATACTTTTGTATAAGAAAATATTCTCTCCCTTCCTCCTGGACAATTATTTTCTATGTGCCCTTGTATTGAGCCTGCGTTGACCTATGCCAATCGGTGCAGCTTAATGGATATGGTGTGAACGAGCCCTAATGCAGCTTTACTTTATAATAAGCTCTTGGTTTGCAGAGTTGTCCAGACTGAGTGAACTAAATTTAGATGCTAAAACATAAGAAACAACTGATTGGAACATGTGCAGCATTGCCGGCTAAAGGGAAGCCAAGAGCAAACCAGCACAAAACTCATCCAAAGGGATGTAGTGGATGCCATGTTTTGAGATAATCCTGGTTAGTTGATGCCACCACCTTCCCTGCTATTATCACTTCATGTCACTGCCTCTCCCCCTTATGCTCTAGTGACGTGTACCCCCGCCCTCCTCTAGTTGTGGTATCAGCGCCCTGGGCTCACACTGCAGTTCTGTGTGTCTGTCTGGGAGGAGGTGACGTTTAGATCACTGCCACAAATGTGAGTCACAGTGATAGACAAGGCGTCTCTCTGACAGCCAGGGGCACCATACAGTAACCAGAGGGCATGACGATTCTGGGAGAATAGAAAATCTACTTAGGACAAAATAAAATATTTTAGTTGCAAATAGAAATATGGTATATACAGTATCTCACAAAAGTGAGTACACCCCTCACATTTCTGTAAATATTTTATTATACTGTTTCATGTGACAACACTGAAGAAATGACACTTTGTTACAATGTAAAATAGTGATTGTACAGATTGCTTAACAGTGTACTTTTGCTGTCTCCTCAAAATAACTCAACACATAGCCATTAATGTCTAAACCGCTGGCAACAAAAGTGAGTACACCCCTAAGTGAAAATATCCAAATTGGGCCCAATTAGCCATTTTCCCTCCCCGGTGTCATGTGACTCGTTAATGTTACAAGGTCTCAGGTGTGAATGGGGAGCAGGTGTTTTAACCACTCCAGGTCCGCGCTATTGCCGAAGTACGGCTCCAGCGCCGACCTGAAATGCCGGGAGGACGTCCATGGACGTCCTCCACTGCGCACGCTCCAGGCGCGCCCTCTGGCGGCAGCAGCGGCGCGCGCGTGCCCGTGGGTAAACACGGCGGTTCCCCGTTCTGTGACAGGGGACAGGACAGATCTACTGATCCCTGTCACTGGGATCAGTTAGATCTGTTATGTCCCGGCCAGCCCCGCCCCCCCCCACAGTTAGAACACACCCAGGGAACATATTTAACCCCTTCACTGCCCCCTGCTGGTTAACCCCTTCACTGCCAATGACATTTATACAGTAATCAGTGGACATTTAAATTTCTGATCCCTGTATAAATGTCATTGGTCCCAAAAATGTGTAAAAAATGTCCGACATTTCCGCCCCAATATCGCAGTCCCGATAAAAATCGCAGATCGCCACCATTACTAGTAAAAAAAATAATAATAATAAAAACGCCATAAATCAATTCCCAGTTTGTAGACGAGATAACTTTTGCGCAAACCAATCAATATACGCCGATTGCGATTTTTTTTTTTTTTTTTTTTTTTTAACAAAAATATGTAGAAGAATATATATCGGCCAAAACCGATGAATAATTTTTTTAATGGATTTGTACTTTAGCAAAAAGTAAAAAATATTGTTCTTTTTTGCAAAATTGTCGCTCATTTTTTGTTTATAGCGGCGATCAGAAATGACGCAGAGGGGATCAAATACCACCAAAAGAAAGCTCTATTTGTGGGAAAAAAAGGACGCAAATTTTATTTGGGTACAACGTCGCATGACCGCGCAATTGTCATTCAAAATGCGACAGCGCTGAAAGCCAAAAATTGGTCTGGGCAGGAGGGGGGTTTAAGTGCCCGGTAAGGAAGGGGTTAAATTTGGTGTTATCGCTCTCACTCTCTCATACTGCTCACTGGAAGTTCAACATGGCACCTCATGGCAAAAAACTCTCTGAAGATCTGAAAAAAAGAATTGTTGCTCTACATAAACATGGCCTAGGCTATAAGAAGGTTGCCAAGACCCTGAAACTGAGCTGCAGAACGGTGGCCAAGACCATACAGGGGTTTACCAGGACAGGTTCCACTCAGTACAGGCCTCGCCACGGTCGACCAAAGAAGTTGAGTGCACGTGCTCAGCGTCATATCCAGAGGTTGTCTTTGGGAATTAGACATATGAGTGCTGCCAGCATTGCTGCAGAGGTTGAAGGGGTGGGAGGGTCAGCCTGTCAGTGCTCAGACCATGCGCCGCACACTGCTTCAAATTGGTCTCCATGGCTGTCATCCCAGAAGGAAGCCTCTTCTAAAGATGATGCACAAGAAAGCCCACAAACTGTTTGCTGAAGACAAGCAGACTAAGGACATGGATTACTGGAACCATGTCCTGTGATCTGATGAGACCAAGATAAACTTATTTGGTTCAGATGGTGTCAAGCGTGTGTGGCGGCAACCAGGTGAGGAGTACAAAGACCAGTGTGTCTTGCCTACAGTCAAGCATGGTGGTGGGAGTGTCATGGTCTGGGGCTGCATGAGTGCTGCCGGCACTGGGGAGCTACAGTTCATTGAGGGAACCATGAATGCCAACATGTACTGTGACATACTGAAACAGTGCATGGTCCCCTCCCTTTGGAGAATGGGCCGCAGGGCAGTATTCCAACATGATAACGAACCCAAACACACCTCCAAGACGACCACCGCCTTGCTAAAGAAGCTGAGGGTAAAGGCGCTGGACTGGCCAAGCATGTCTCCAGACCTAAACCCTATTGAGCATCTGTGGGGCATCCTCAAAGGGAAGGTGGAGGAGCGCAAGGTCTCTAACATTCACCAGCTCCGTGATGTCATCATGGAGGAGTGGAAGAGGACTCCAGTGGCAACCTCTGAAGCTCTGGTGAACTCCATGCCCAAGACGGTTAAGGCAGTGCTCGAAAATAATGGTGGCCACACAAAATAGTGACACTTTGGTCCCAATTTGGACATTTTCATTTAGGGGTGTACTCACTTTTGTTTCCAGCAGTTTAGACATTAATGGCTGTGTGTTGGGACAGCAAATTTACACTGTTATACAAGCTGTACACTTACTACTTTACATCGTAGCAAAGTATCATTTCTTCAGTGTTGTCACATGAAAAGATATAATAAATTATTTACAAAAATGTGAGGAGTGTACTCACTTTTGTGAAATACTGTATTTCTTAGTCATACAGTACAAGACACAGTATCTTTAGTCTTAACCATGGGTTTTATGCAAATACCTTCAGTATTGTGGGCACTCACCTTGACATGTAGTGCACTGTGTTGCATTAGCCACAGTGTGCTATAAAAGTCCAGGGCTGTGGTTCATCAGCGACAGAGCCGTGTCCCTGAAGACCCTTTCAAGGGAATTCTCATCGAGAAGGGGGAGGTTAGCATGGGTCTGGTCCCTAACATCCTGCTTTGATTAATGAAGAAAAGTGCCCATTAGGGCCCCTTTCTGTTGCAAGACCTTTCGCAGTCAGCTGTCCTTGTGTCTGTGCAGCCTCAGTCTCTCCATCCCTTCTGTGCATGTATGTGCCATTGTCATCTTTTTTGGCATACTCCCTGCAATTGGCAACTCTGCTCCCAACTCTTGAAGTCAGCATACCAATCCTTGGCAAAGCCTTCTATGGAAGAATCCCTGGCACAGACGGCTTCATTCTTTCTTCTCTGCAGCAGTGAAGGTTGTACGTACCTCTTTGGGGAACACACTGCACATGGCAGATCAAAGATGTAGAGATAAGGGGTCAATGGGCCTCACCAGCTCAAATTCAGCTATCGTCTCAGAGGTCTATTATAGTCTTCCTCCAAAGAACCCTAGTCCTTTCTGTTCTGACCATTTCCCTCTGTCTGATTCTCTGCCCTCCCTCGGGCTCACACTCCTCCCTCTACCCTTCCACAGAGGAGTTTCAGCCTGCATGTATGATTTTATAGACAGAATCTTGATCTTATTGGAGGCCATAGATCACAGGGATCACAAGTGATCCCTTTCAGTCTCTCCTCCTGAGTGAGTCTTTGACTTTACTCTTGTGGGTGCTGCTCTGAGGAGAAGGTAAACAAGGAAGATCCCTCTACTTCTGAACAATTGGATCAAGATGAGATGCCTTCTGCTGAGATCTCCCCAAATCGTAACCGTTGCTACCATTATTAATGCAGTGCATTCATGCCTGGCATTACAGCAGCCTAATCCTGCTTACCCTAAGGTATCCAGCATGGGTTCCTTAAAAATTCCCATAACTGCCAACACCTTTGCAGTTGCATCTTGTATGGTGACTGGCCTCACCCTGAAAAAAATCTTGTCCCACCAAAGCGTTTTGTTTAGCAGTACCCTATTTAAAAGAGAAATTGACAGTCCCTGTGGTTAACTCGACTTATTCTTGCCTTAACAGGACCTTGGTAGTTCCTGTGGAAAATAATCTCATTTTCAAGGACCCAGTGGACAAGAGCTTGGAACTCTTTAAGCTTTAACATTGTTTCATTACATAGCTCCTTCATTCCTTCTCATCATTCCTACCTGCAGTTTGCTGTGGGCATACAACATAACTAAATTGCTGCCCTTCCCTTTGGTCTGTTCACAGCACTCAGGGTCTTCACCATTGTGCTTGCCCTGGTCCTAGCTCTGCACCATTCTCAGGGTATCTAAGTAGTGGAATACCTAGATGATGTCCTGTTAAAGTCCATATAAACCTTGTTAGCTAATGCCCAACAAACGATGCAGACTCTGCTGAGATTTGGATGGATCCTCAAACTTCAGAAGTTGTCACTGTAACCCATCCATGGGTTAAAGTACCTGAACCTGATATTGGATATGGCCCTGTACAGGATATTCCTACCCCGGGACAATGTTTTGTCCCTCAGTTCACGTGCTCAGTCTTTGGTCCATTGGTACCTGCATGAGGGCCCTGGGCCTGATGGTAGCCTTCTTCAAGGCAGTACTGTACACCCAGTTTTAGTCTAAACCATGACAATGCAACATTCTAGCTGCATGGGACAAACAGACTCGGTCCTTAGACCACACAATGTGTCTAACCTGCAAGACTAGATATATAATAGGTTGGTAAGTGCTATATATGGAAGGCAATGGCTTTATGATACCGCATGACAGTACTGTGGTTTTGTTCAGCAGATATGACTTACTTATTTTGCATGGGAAGGTAAAACATTGTTTCCATTAGCTGCATCTCCACACATCTGTGCCTGCCCTATATTATCCTGGCTTGGTGCAGTATTCTGCATTTCTATACAAAAATGGCTGCATTACAGTATTGCAGCAAAGTGCCTCACTACTGAAGTGAAAATATTATTTCCATAGATCACTGGTTATAGTCTGAGACCTCGAAAAGGTTTACTTTCATGTGTTAAATGTCAAAAGCTGCTTAATGGGACAATTGCGCACACAGTATATATAACATTAATGAGCCCAAAGAGAAACTCCTAAGTACTTGTAGACATAATAGGACCCATATTCCTGATGAAAAGACCCTTGAGTACTTATGAGCGCTTTTATGTACCCTACTGAGGACATGATTACCTTGAAAGTAAAGGATATACAGTAAGTGTTCATTAATCAAGGCAATGAAATGATACAATAATACAAAGAGCTAGCATCCATTATCAAATCTATTTACTAGCCAATTATGAATTCCTTACAGAATACGCTATGTGGTTTTAAATTTTGAGTTGACCTTTGCACAGGTTATTTGAGATTCAAAATATATCTTCATACTTTATGGATATTATATATACAGGAGTATTGTCCTTGGTGCATATCTCCATTTGGATTTTTTTTTTTTTTTTGCTACAGCTGATGAAAGGAATATAGTTTCTACCAGGGATTATTAAGATGGTATTTAATAATTGGAACAAAAATTTCCAATTTCTAGTAGTGATATTGTGGCACCCCTCTGACACCTCAAAGGCAAGATAGCACCTCCAGAGGCAGGGGCGGGCTAGCATTTTACCCCAGGGCTGAGTCCATGGCTGAAATGGGGAGGGGACAGAGAGAGAATATTGAGCACCTGTCACTCCTGACTTTTTAAAATTTTATTGCAGAATAGTTAAGGAGAAAAGGGTTAGGGTCCCAGATATTGTAGCAGATCACTTACAGACTCTCCAAGTCAATGTCCAGCTTCACAGTGTCCGTCCACAAATTTCAGTGCTTCCTCCAAGTTAGTTATCAGGCCCTTCTGAGAGACCGGCCTTCTTCCTGGCTCTCTCCGGCAAGGGGCCTCCACTGGGTCTCCTCCTTGGCACAACTTCTTCCTCCAGACCAGGCAGGGCAGCTTCAGGACCACTTTAGGACATATTAGGACCCAAAACAGACTGTTGGGCCTAACAGCAAAGCTCCATCCTGTAGCACATCCCTAGGCCTCAGCCCAGGGAAAGACAGTGCGTCTCAAATATTTATATCCTCCCCCAGCATGCACCCATGGCATACACCTCCTACTGAGTTGGTTGACTGAAAATATAAATATTCATACCTTAATTTTGTTTGTGAAATCTAATACTATGACTAGTGATACTAGTGATATCTACTGGCAACAGTGAGAGATCACAAGCCAACTTAAAGCGGTAGTAAACCCATGCATTTAACAGTTTAAAAACCAGTTCCATTTCCGACACTCCCATTGGTTGTGCTCTAAACCAAACTGTCAAACCATCCAATGGCTGGTGTCATAGCTGATCACATGTGCAGCATCATGGCAGTTATAGATTAAACAGAGGCCAAGATGGCAGCTTCCTTGGCTGAAAATGATAGGAGGGTTTACTACCACTTTAAGCTTAGGGAAAAACTAAGTGAAAAATTATACAATCAGTCTGAGCTAATTACAGAACAGCCAAAAACTACATTTATGCTAGTAACTAGAGATGAGCGAACTTCTAGAAGTCCGGGTTCTGCTGGTTCGGCCGAACTTCGGGACAAAGTCCGGGTTCGGGTCCGGTCAGAACCCGAACTTTGTCCCGGACCCCGAACCCCATTGAAATCAATGGGGGCACGGACTTTTAGGCACAAAAAAGGCTGGAAAATAGTCCTGGAAGGTCCTAGAGGTCTGCAAAAGGAAGGAAATGTGGGTAAGGGTGGGACAAATGCCCTACAAAGAAATGGGGACAGGGAAATAACTTTAAATATTTTTAAAAAAATAAAAACATAAAAAATGCAAAAATGGAGATCATCTTCAAAATGGGTCTGAAAAGTATTAATTAACATTAGAGGCCATAGAACTGTTCTAAAATCATCTTCAAACTGTGTCAAAAAAGTATAAATAAGCCGGGAGTACCCATATCACTGTTCTGCAAAATGTGTGTGTCACTTTAAATGAAACCGGGAATCAGTGCACATCTCTTCTGCACAATTTTTTAAAGTCTGTGTGTCACTTTAAATCAAACCATCAATC
>BLSH010268517.1:728228-748712 GCA_018402905.1 Glandirana rugosa
CCACCTCCGCCATGTAACTGAATGAAAAAAAAAAAACCGAGGAACCGTCGGTTCATCACTCGGATAACCAGTCGGTAACGATTTGTCCACGTGTGTGTATCGGACTAACCGACGGGACTCGGACGCCTAGTCACACTAACCTACGTCACGGGCCCCCGCCCAATAACACAGGTGGGGGCACTTTTGCAGCCAATATCACAGGTGGGGGCACTTATGCAGCCAATGACACAGGTGGGGGCACTTATGCAGCCAGTGACACAGGTGGGGTACATTGCAGAGACCCCCCCCCCGAGGTCGGGACAAATCCCGCACTTACCCCATCCAATATAGGCAGGCAGGATTGTGGCAGAGTTCGGCATGCGGAGAAGCAGGCTGTGAGTCTGCAGAGATCGGCATGTCCCTCATCGTCGGTCGGTCACCGGTCAGGGTCTCTGTGGGAGCGGGAGTCACGTCCGCTGCCACAGTGACCCGCCCCCGGGCACTGCATCCAATCACACTGATCCGCAGGCTCAGGGCAGCCAATCAGGCTATGTGTGTGCACCTGTTTAGCAATGGCTGACCAATAGGCTCACTACTTGGCTGCCAAGGAGCCAAAAAAAAAAAAGTAAGTCAATGTACCGCCTCCACCTGTAGGGGCCGGGCTGACCTTTTTGTTTTTTTTTCTTTTTAGCCGGGATGGAGGCGGCGCCCAAGCGCCCCTCATACACCAGCTGCCACTGGCTATAAACAAAAAAAAGAGCGTCAATTTTGAAAAAAAAAAAAAACAATATTTTTTACTTTTTGCTAAAATACAAATCCAAAACAAAAATATAAAAAAACAAATGTATTCATCAGTTTTGGCCGATATATATTCTTCCTCATATTTTTGGTAAAAAAAATTGCAATTGGCGTCTATTGATTGGTTTGCGCAAAAGTTGCCGCGCTTAGAAACCATGAGAATTAATTTCTGCCGTTTTTTTTTATTTTTTACTGGTAATGGCCGCGATTTTATCGGGACTTTGATATTGGGGTGGACATGTCTCACATTTTGACACTTTTTTGGGACCAATGACATTTATACAGCGATCAGAAATTGAAATATCCGCTGATTACTGCATACATGTCATTGACAGTGAAAGGGTTAACCTGGGGGGGCACTCTAGGGGTTAACTGTGTTCCCTGGGGGTGCTCTAACTGTGAGGGGGCTGGGCTGTCAGGGTCATAAGAGAGCTAACTGATCCCAGTGACAGGGATCAGTAGATCTCTTAGATGCTGCCTGACAGCGTGGGGAACTGCCTTATTTACATGTGCGGTTCCCGGTTATTCTTCGGTTGTAAGGAATCGCAGCTTACCGGCAGACATTGGGTCTGCCCGAGCCGCAGGCACACTCCTGAAGAGTGTGGCGGGCATGAGAGCGTGCCGCCGGCGGTGCTCTCTCAGCCGCTAGCCGCTCATGTGCGAACCGCCGTATAAAGATGGCGATTCGCAAGATGCTGCTACAGTGCAGCAGTAAAATTACGCAAGACGGTCAGGAACCGGTTAAAGTATAACTAAAGGCAAAACTTTTTTCTTTTAGTTTTGGATAGAGTGGAGAGGGATTAGAACACCTCTCAGTTTTTAATGCTGTCTGTGCCCTCGTTAAGGAGATTCACCCTCTCTATTTGTCCTGTTTACCATTATCATTGAAAGTGAAAGTAAAAAGAAAACCTCAATTTTTGGGTTATCCCCAGAAAAGTAATAGATGGGAAATTTTCCAATGGAGACACCAGTTCTGGTCAGCATGGGGTCCCCAAAAAATTGCATTCATTTGCAGAGATATCCTCTCACTTCCTTTTTGGCTATGTACAGGAAGTGAAAGGAAATCTCTGCAATGAGATGACGAAAAAAAAAATCTGACAGCAGTTATAACCCTCCCTAACTCTATCCAAAATGGGAAAAAAAAAGTTTTGCCCATAGTTCCACTTTAAGGTCACTTTCACACTGAGGCACTTGAAAAACGCCTTAAAAACGCCTAGCGCTATTGCACACTTTAGCTGCATTTTTATCGCGCTATCGCTAAAATTAGCGCTGGCGCGCAGGCTTTTTTGGGGTGTTTTTCAAGCGCTTTGAAAGTGTTGGCGTTAGCTTACAACCACACCCCCCACATCACATCCTGTGCACTTCCTGGTATTTCATGGGTGAAGAGAGAGAACAGAGAGAAGATGGAGTTTACGGAGCTGCTGTTTATGTTTGTGCTACTTTATTGGGAAAATATCCTTAAACAGAGGCAGCAAGTGACTCTTGGAGTGGACATACCTCTGGGCTGTTCTCCAGAAATTCGGGTTTGGACCTGTCTTTATCAAATGGATACATTTAATGTACGCCTCTCCCAGAGCCCGAGTGCACATGAATAACTCCCTGTCTATGGCCTTCCCACCGGGCAGGGGCACAAGGCAAGGGTGCCCGCTTTCACCGTGTTTCTTTGCGTTGGCTGTGGAGCCCCTGTCATCGCGGATACGAGCTGCACCTGCGGTTAGGGGGCGCAGAGTGGGGGTGGTAGAGGAGAAAATATCCTTGCATGCAGATGATACCATCCTGTTATTTAGCAATGTCTCCTCCTCCCTCCCGGCAGCCCTTCAGATAATTAACGAATATGGCTGGTATTCAGGAATTAATATAAACTGGCACAAATTCCTGATATACCGCTTACATGCTTCTCACCCTAAACCTGTCATGCACACTCTGTTGGTATGGGTGGACAGCTTTAAATATCTGGGGATACGTATAGGTGGACCAGTCACCACATACTTTGAGCTGAACCTGCAACCCCTGCTGACTTGGTTGGCAGGGTAAATTTAATAAAAATGATCTTCCTCCCTAAGTTCCTCTACCTCTTTAGAAATTGCCTGGTTCTCCTCACGGCGTCATTTTTTTAATAGGCCTAAGGCCATAGTTGTCTCCTTTGGTTGGTGAAGGTGCCTGGATTGGCAATGGCTACCTTGCAACTGCCTTCCCGAATTTCCTGCAAAACTATTGGGCGGCAGTCCTTGTAACAGTCTGCTGGTGGTTCTCCCAACCTAGGGATAACCCGGTGGTGACTTTGGAGGCGGCGACCTTGGGATCGTATGCCACTTTAAGCAATTTGCCGTTTCGGGGAGTCAAGGCCCATTCTGAGATCACTAACTTAATGCATACCACGGTGACTGTTTGGCACCAGGCTAGGGCGACGCACCACTCCCCAGAGATCCTTTCTCCCCACATGCCTCTGTGGGGTAACCCTAACCTCTCCCATATGCGTAGTATCCCTGATCCCTAGCTCTGGGCCTCCAAAGGTATAGTAGGGTTGAAACACCTAGTGACAGAGGGCAGACTACGCA
This sequence comes from Glandirana rugosa, assembly GCA_018402905.1. NCBI lineage: Eukaryota > Metazoa > Chordata > Amphibia > Anura > Ranidae > Glandirana > Glandirana rugosa. The sequence goes on from BLSH010268517.1 coordinate 731,564, forward strand.
CCTTCTCGGAACTTAAGGAAGTATATGATCTTCCCAACTGGATGTTCTTTAGGTACTTGCAGGTGAGGCACGCCTTCCGGTGTAAGTTCCCCAATAACATCACCCTCTAGTCAGACCCAGTTGAGCGCTTATTGACCTGAAAGGTCCTGGTTGCTCCCCTGTTCTCGTTATATTTCCACATCTCAATATCTTCCCCACATAAATTGACTAGAGTCTTCTCTCAATGGCAGCAGGATATACCCTCCCTCTCCAAGGAGGTGAGGAGGAATGGAAACACTGTGTATCCTCACATGTCACGAACATGATCTCTGCCAGAGGTCACTTCATGCAACTAAAATTTTTACACAGGGCCTATTATACGTCAAAAAGATTGGCAACTATCTACCTGGATAGGCCCTCAACATGTCCCCGCTGTGGGAGCTCGGAGGCCTCCTTCATTCACATGGTTTGGTCCTGCCCACCATTGCAGGGATTTTGGGAGCTGGTCCGAGAGGATGTCAATCAAGTTGCAGGGACAGCCCTTGAACTGAACCCCATGGTTATGCTGTTAAATATAATAGATGACCCTGCAGTATGAAAGTATACTAAGTTGTTTTTGATCTATGCCACGTATTATGCCCACAGAGAGCTTATACTCAAATGCCACCACCTAACATCTCTTCCTGGCGTAACACTCTAAATAACATTTTGCCATTGCATAAAATAATGTATGCTAACAAAAACTGTCCAAATAAGTTTGATAAGATCTGGTCCTCCTCGATAGATTCTTGGGGCTCTTTGCAGATAGATGTGTCTCCACCTAATCCGGTGGTGGATCCTGCCCCCTGAATGTTATACATGGCATTGAGGTGCCCCTGCATTGGCTATATCCTACCTCTTTTGTGTCTTTCCCCACCCCCCGCTCTGCTCCCCACTCTTGGCTTGCCCTTCCCCTCTTTTCTTTCCTCTCCCCCTTTTGATTCTTTGATTTGTTCCTTCTGTACTTCTACCCGCTGTTTACTAGGGATCCCCCTTGCTGATCGCATGTGCTCACTGGTTCAGGTGAGACTGTTACCCTAGTCTTAGTAAAGTGATCCACTGTAGACGTTTATTTTACTAACAGTGCTTTCTGATATTCGTAGTAAATGCTGTCAGGAGTTGCAACATGTATGCCTGTACCTCTCAGATTTTGTTACATATATTTTATGTTACTGACATGTTAATCTTTAATAAAGTTCTCCCATTTGTAAAAACAGAGGCAACATCGCTATTGGGTTCATCCCATCCTACAAATTCACTGCTCAAGAGGACAATTTGTCTTGCTGTATCAAGACTTGAGAGAGCACCCTATAAAGTTCAGAAATTACACATGGATCAGCATCGCAACGTACGTGAAAATGCCAGTCCCACTAGTCCCAATTCCCAAATCCTAACCCTTATCCCAGTCCTACTAGTCCCAATCCCCTAATCCTAACCCTAATTCCAGTCCTACTAGTTCCAATCCCCTAATCCTAACCCCGATCCAAGTCCCACTAGTCCCAATTCCCAAATCCTAACCCTTATCCCAGTCCTACTAGTCCCAATCCCCTAATCCTAACCCTAATTCCAGTCCTACTAGTCCCAATCCCCTAATCCTAACCCTGATCCAAGTCCCACTAGTCCCAATCCCCCAATCCCAGTCCAACTAGTCCCAATCCCCTAATCCTAACCCTAATCCCAGTCCTACTAGTCCCAATCATGTGACCTTTCCACTGCTTCAGGGAGGTTTTCAGGCGCATATGACATCCGCCGCTTCTCGCCGCTACTGCGGCCCTTGGGGGCCTGCAGCGTGGCGATCGCGGATCAATCATGTCCCTCGGAACACAGCCCCTCCTCGATCGGGGTAAAGAGCCATTAAAAATGGCTCTTTACCATGTGACCGGCTGTGTCAATCACAGCCGCTCATGTGATGTAAACAAACCGCGGTAACGAGCTGTTACCAGGTTCTCCCTCTCACACCGATCATGTGTGAGAGGGAGAACCCGGTAACAGCTTGTTACCGCCTACTATGTACACCAAGCACACTGATCACCCCCCCAATAAAGAGGACCTGTCACCACCCCATCAAAGTACCTGTCACCTGTCCATCAAAATACCCGAGTACCTGTCACCTGTCCATCAAAGTACCTGAGTACCTGTCACCTGTCCATCTCAGTACCCGAGTACCTGTCACCAGCCCATCTGAGTACCTAAGTACCTGTCACCAGCCCATCAGAGTACCTGTCATCAACCCATCTGAGTACCCGAGTACTTGTCACCATCCCATCTGAGTACCCGAGTACCTGTCACCAGCCCATCAGAGTACCCGAGTACCTGTAACCAACCCATCTAAGTACCCGAGTACTTGTCACCTGCCCATCAGAGTACCCGAGTACTTGTCGCCTGCCCATCAGAGTACCCGAGTTCCTGTCACCTGCCCATCAGAGTACCCGAGTACCTGTCACCAGACCATCAGTGTACCAGAGTACCTGTCACCAGCCCATCAGAGTACCCGAGTACCTGTCATCATCCCATCTGAGTACCCGAGTACCTGTCACCTGCCCACCTGAGTACCCGAGTACCTGTCACCTGCCCACCTGAGTACCCAATTACCTGTCACCAGCCCATCAGCATACCCGAGTACCTGTCACCTGCCCACCTGAGTACCCAAGTACCTGTCACCTGCCCACCTGAGTACCCGAGTATCTGTCACCAGCCCATCAGAGTAACCGAGTACCTGTCACCTGCCCTTCATATTACCTGAGTACCTGTCACCAACCCATCTGAGTAACCGAGTACCTATCTGCAGCCCATCAGAGTACCCAAGTACCTTTTACCAGTCCATCAGATTACCCGAGTACCTGTCTCCAGCCCATCAAGGTACACGAGTACCTATCTGCAGCCCATCAGAATACCTGAGTACCTATCTGCAGCCCATGCCTCATAGAATATACCTCGGGTGTTTGCTTTCCAAAATGGGGTCATTTTGGGGGTAATTCCACTGTCCTGGTGCTCCAGGGCCTTCAAAAGTGTGATAGGTATGAATGAAATTTTATGTGTAATTTATGCTCCTAGAACGCCTGACGGTGCTCCCTGCATGTTCGGCCTCTGTATGTGGCCAGGGTGTAAAAAAGGCTCACACATGTAGTATCGCCATACTCGGGATGAGTAGCAGAATATATTTTGGGGGTTAATTTTTGCTATGTACATGCTATGTGTTAGAAATATCTTATAAATTGACCAATTTGTGTAAAAATAAAATCGTTTTCATTTTCTTTCCACGTTTTTTGAAGACTTGTGAAAAAAAATGAAGCATTCAAAAGACTCATAATGCCTCATGGAATATACGTTGGGGTGTTTGCTTTCCAAAATGGGGTCATTTTGTGGGTAATTCCATTGTCCTGGTGCTCCAGGGCCTTCAAAAGTGTAATAGGTAGTTAGGAAATTACATGTGAAAATTCTGCTCCTAGAATGCATGGCGGTGCTCCCTGCATGTTGGACCTCTCTATGTGGCCAGGCTGTGAAAAAGTCTCACACATGTGGTATTGCCATACTCGGGGCGAGTAGCAGAATGTATTTTGGGGTGTAATTGGAATATGCATATGCTGTGTGTGAGAAATAACTTGTTGTTATGACAATTTTGTGCAAAAAAAAAAAATAATAATTTCTTAATTTTCCTAAGAATTGTGTGAAAAAAGTACAACTTCAAAAAACTTGCCATGCCTCTTACTAAATACCTTGGGATGTCTACTTTTCAAAAAGGGGTAATTTGGGGGGTATTTGTACATTCCCGACATTTCAGGGCCATCAGTACATCAGGTGTGATCAATTTTCAATGATTGGCACCATAGCTTGTAGACTCTATAACTTTCACACAAACCAAATAATATACACTTATTTGGGGTATTTTTACCAAAGATAGGTAGCAATATAGGTGTTGGCCCAAATTTATGAACAAAAATTACTTATTTGCAAAATTTTATTACAGAAACTAAAAAAAATGTGTTTTTTTTTTCCAAATTTTCAAATTTTTTTCACTTATGTTGCAAAAAAAAAAAAAACCCAGAGGTTATTGAATACCACCAAAACAAAGTTCTATTTGTGTGAAAAAAAGGATAAAGATTTTGTTTGGGTATAGTGTAGCATGAGAGAGTAATTGTCATTCAAAGTGTGAAAGCGCTGAAAGCTGAAAATTGGTCTGGGCAGGAACGGGGTATATACGTCCTGTATTGAAGTGGTTAAGGCGCTTTTAAAGCTTTTCCATTCATTTCAATGGAGATGGGCGGTTTTGAAGTGCCTTTTTAAGCGCCCAAAATATGCTAAAAAAATGCTGCTTGCAGGACTTCTCTCAATGCCTGGCCAGTGCGACACACCAGTGTGAAAGCATCCATCGAGATGCATGAGCTGCGCTTTGAAAGCGCTTTTCAGGCGCTATTTTTAGCGTTAAAATGCCTGTAAAGCACCTCAGTGTTAACGTGACCTAATGGTGGTTATGCTAGACCTAGACTGACTGGCATTCAAGGCCCGTGATAAATTGGTAGCAATGGAAGGGAAAAAAAGCATATCTAGTGTTATTAACTGGAAGGGGTAGTGGTTTAAGGGGTTCTTCTGCCAGCTATCATCGGGGCCCATTAAGAAGCATTGGTGCATTTAGTAGTAGTCTCAAATAGACCAGCATGCAGCATGGTATGGTAAAGATGCAACAGGTAAGGTAAAGATGCAGTGTCCAAAAAAGGGGGAGTGGTATAAACATAGAGTAGGTAGGGCACGGATGCAATGTGATATGCTTAATATCCTGCTTCCAGTGTCTCAGGTCCTATTAACAGGGCATTTATTGTAGTAGGTGATGATATTCCAACCCCTGCGTTTCAGCTCAATCCTTGTAGTAGAGATGGTGTGCACCGTTTTCTCTCTCACTCTCTGATGCCTCCAGATACTTGCAGTGGAAAGCTGTAGATGAGAGGTCTCTCAAGTTCTTCTGCGGCAATGGCATGGTTCAAACACAACGTTCTGTATGATGCAACAAGAGCATTGTTCCCTTTTCTCCTGGGCCTCCCAACCTATCTTGCTCAACCCGGCCTGGCAGCAACCAACCCTGGATGCAAATGTTCGATCCCTGAGTCCCTAGCACCAAGAGAACAAATCTTCCTGGGCAGTCCAGTAAAAAATTATTTTGCCCCTTCCTCTGCTTCTCAGTGCCTTTTGGGAACTATAGTGTAAAGATTTCACCAGCTCATTGCATAGCTACTCTCTTGAACTACACTCTCATAACTCCTCACTCTCTGTATAGGAGTCTATGGGCTGGTTTGTCTTTGCTCTCCCCCTGCTGGTAGGAGGGAATAATGCAGCACAATAGCAGTATTACAGTAGAAAGTAGAACAACAGAGGGCACAGTCTCCTTCTCCTTGTTGCAGTAGCCCAGCATCCGTCTACATAGCCTTTATTACAGACTCAAGTATACAACTCTTTCCAGTGTATTACTTCAATGAGACCCCTTTCCGCTACCCTGCATGTCCATTACAAGGATACATACAAACTCTATAAACTAAAGTCCACTCAAACCTGTTGCACATCACGTGACACCTAATGACCATCAAAAAATCATATAACATGCCCCTTAGTCTGACAAACAACCCCTACCCAAAGTTATGACTGCCCGGTTAAGCACAAACTGGGTAGTCATAACTGAAATATAAATTGGCCATATTTGGTCAATGACATCACTCAGGATCCGCTGTTACAATACCACAGTGCTGAGGATCAATCATATTATGATGTCTACACAATGGCCATAATGGACGATGGATTTACTGCACTGCATACTAGCACATTATGAAATACCTCAAAATGAAGTCCTCCAGTAGCGTGCTGTCACATCTGACAGAGCTTCCATCTTCACCCGGTCTTTCCTCCATGTTCGCAGGCTCCAACTGTCTGACTGGCCGAGCCATGATGTCCCAGCCGCGGCCCATAGCTCTGAAGGAACAGCACTGTTATGCCGTTCCTTCAGAGCGCATGGGCCGGTGACACAAAAGTAAATATCTCCTAAATCGTGTACGTTTAGGAGATATTTATAGCACCTACAGGTAAGCCTTATTAGAAGCTTACCTGTAGGTAAAGGATAAACAGAATGACCTTACTACCATTTGAATGTTTTCCTGTAAAGACCAGAATTTCAGGGATGCAGTATTGAGGGAGCCGGAACTAGAAGCATTGAAATCTATAATCTGCAAGTGCTGAGGTTAGAATTTAACAGATGGTTAACTAGGGAATGTTTTCTTTTTATTGTGTTCAATGTATTAAATAAAAACACTGAGGGTTTAATACTACTTTGAGCAGAGCTTGAAATTTGCATTCTGTAATAAACGTATAGTTACATGACACTTTACAAAGGGCCTTCTATAAGCTCATATACAGTATCTCACAAAAGTGAGTACACCCCTCACATTTTTGAAAATATTTTATTCTACCTTTTCATGTGACAACACTGAAGAAATGACGCTTTGCCACAATGTAAAGTAGTGAGTGCACAGCTTGTATAACAGTGTAAATTTACTGTCCCTTCAAAATAACTCAACACAGAGCCATTAATGTCTAAACCACTGGCAACAAAAGTGAGTACACCCCTAAATGAAAATGTCCAAATTGGGCCCAAAGTGTCAATATTTTGTGTTTCCACCATTATTTTCCAGCACTGCCTTAACCCTCTTGGGCATGGAGTTCACCAGAGCTTTGCAGGTTGCCACTGAAGTCCTCTTCCACTCCTCCATGATGACATCACAGAGCTGGGGGATGTTAGAGACCTTGCGCTCCTCCACCTCCTGTTTGAGGATGCCTCACAGATGCTCAATTTTTAGGTCTGGAGTCATGTTTGGCCAGTCCATCACTTTTACCCTCAGCTTCTTTAGCAAGGCAGAGGTCGTCTTGGAGGTGTGTTTGGGGTCATTATCATGTTGGAATACTGCCCTGCTGCCCAGTCTCCACAGCGAGGGGATCATGCTCTGCTTCAAGTAGGTCACAGTACGTGTTGGCATTCATGATTCTCTCAATGAACTGTAGCTCCCCAGTGGCGGCAGCACTCATGCAGCCCCAGACCATGAACTCCCACCACCATGCTTGACTGTAGGCAAGACACACTTGTCTTTGTACTCCTCACCTGGTTGTCACCACACACACTTGACACCATCTGGAACAAATACGTTTATCATCTTGGTCTCATCAGACCACAGGACATGGTTTCAGTAATCCATGTTCTTAGTCTGTTTGTCTTCAGCAAACTGTAAAGGCTTTCTTGTGCATCATCTTTAGAAGATGCTTCCTTCTGGGATGATAGCCATGCAGACCAATTTGATGCAGTGTGCGGTGTATGGTCTGAGCACTGACAGGCTGACCCCCCCACCCCTTCAACTTCTGCAGCAGTGTTGGCCTCACTCATACATCTATTTCCCAAAGACAACCTCTGGACACGACGCTGAGCACATGCTCTCAACATCTTTGGTTAACCATGGCGAGGCCTGTTCTGAGTGGAACCTGTTCTGTTAAACTGCTGTATGGTCTTGACCGCCGTGCTGCAGCTCAGTTTCAGGGTCTTGCCAATCTTCTTATAGTCTAAGCCATCTTTATGAAGAGCAACAATTCTTTTTTTCAGATCCTCAGAGAGTTCTTTGCCATGTTGAACTTCCAGTGACCAGTATGAGATAGTGACAGTGATAACACCAAATTTAACACACCTGCTCCCCATTCACACCTGAGACCTTGTAACACTAACAAGCTAAATGACACCGGGGAGGGAAAATGGCTAATTGGGCCCAATTTGGAAACTTTCACTTAGGGGTGTACTCACTTTTGTTGTCAGCGGTTTAGACATTAATGGCTGTATGCTGAGTTATTTTGAGGGGACAGCAAATTTACACTGTTATACAAGCTGTACACTCACTGCTTCACATTGTTTCCTTTCATACATGCCATCTAGAATTGAAACCTTGGAGGGAGTCATTTGGAGTGAATCATATGAAGGGACAGTGAAGGGGATGAGGAGAGTTGAAAAAGGAGAATTGAAAAAGCATGAAAAGGAACCTAAAGCTCCACCCAAAGGCTGGATATGCATAAGAATACAGTACATAATATTAACTTGCAATATTGCACATTTACCAGACTTAAAACAATCTTTAAAAAATATGTAAACTATATAAATAAAAAACCCTACCTAAATGTTATTTTATTCAGCTAAATTCTCAGTCATGTGGTGTTTGGTTCTTGAGTCTTTTCTATTCTCCCATGCACAGGAGTTAGGGTCCTTTTTTGGGTGTCTGCATTACCACATGCATGAAGTTCTTAGTAGCTGTCTAGCAATAGGGGTCCTCTTAGGGTTCAGAAGTGAATGTGAAGACAATGATGTCATCTCAAGGGGACCAACTAGCACTGGCACATCTACAGCGATGGATCCCTGCACCAATGAGGCACCAGGACAATGGATTTAGGTGAGTAATTCCACAATGTATTAAAAAAAGGACCTACAGAATGTGTTGGGGGGGGGGGGGGGGTTGTAATATTTGCCTGGAGAAGGCTTTAAATAAAAAATTTTTTAAATATTATCAAGTAATTTATGTTTTTTTAAGATATAAAACCACTGGTACAGTAAATATCAAGCACTATATGAGTTATTTTTCAGGCATTCTTTTTTGTCACTTTTGTCATTCTTTTTGCCACAAGCAGTGAAGGTCTTTCATCTATAAGATGTTTAGTTTTTGTTTACTTTATATTAAACCAGTTCAAGCTATATACCAGGGCATACTTCTGATCGGTTCAGGGTGTACCTTATAATATCTGAAACAGTGCCTTTATTGTTACATTGTAAATCATATTTGTGAATATAACATGCAAGCTGAGTTATTTATATAACTAGCAAATGTGTTCCCATTCACATTAATTAAACCAGAATGTCTACATCATTCTGAGTGATTCATAGCTTAGTGGTATCCATTGTTTCCCGAACAAACAATATTTTTATCTTTGTGCATATTATTTTGTCAAGTGTGTCTTCTTACTAGAACTAATTAGACACAGGGGTTGCTTTACTAAAGGCAAATAGACTGTGAACTTTTGAAAGTGCAAGTGCAGTTTCCCTAGAGTTTAGTAAATAGGCAGAAGCTGACTTCCATTATCTAAGCATGTGCAAGTGAAGCAGATGCCCGCTATTTCTGCGGCTTTTTCTAAGCGGCAATGGTAAATACACGGGTTCTTCTAGAAGGGAGAAATGCACCTGTCAGCCCTTGTAGAGGAATTTCTCCCCCTCCTTCTTGTTTCACTGACTGAACTTAAAGTGTTTGTATACCCTAAAATCGATTTTTTTTTTTTACCCACAGGTAAGTCTATAATAAGGCTTACCTGTAGGTAAAATGAATATGTGCATGAATATGCGCAGTGATGTCCCGGCGAAGGCCCGGCGCTTAGTCTACCAGCACTTGCCAGAGATCGAGTCACGCGTGGGAGCCAGAGCTGAGAGAGTGAGTTTCTGGGACCTGTTGGCTGGATCTGCTAACTGCCAAGCGTGTGGAATCAGACCTGTCGTCTGCCAGCAGTAGACTATGTAGGCATCATCAGCAAGAGTTCTCTGTGCTGCACTCTTTCGCTCATGCAGCAGTGGCACGTCCTCTTCGCAAGCCTCCCCTTCACAATATAAAACCCATTGTGTTTCTTTTGCCTGGGAAAAGCAGCTCCTGCCTCTCCTCCACTCTGTCCAGTAATCCTGCCTCCTGTATCTGAGAGTCCATCTGTCTCTCATTCACTTGTATTGTGCTGTTCCCCTAAGAAACTAAGAGCTGGTGTAACATACCTGGTGATGGAGTCTGAAGCGAAGAGGTAGGCCTCTCTTACAGCTCTGGCTCAGGAGCCCTGGTAAGGTAACAAGTTTTTTTAGTTAAAAAAATAAGAAAACAGTAAAGTTAGGTCAATTTTTTTACATATTGTGAAAGATAATGTTACGCCGAGTAAAATGATACCCAACATGTCATGCTTCAAAATTGCATCCCCTCGCGGAATGGCGACAAACTTTGCAACTTAAAAATCTCTATTGGCGACGTTTAAAAAATTCTACAGGTTAGCAGTTTTGCGTTACAGAGGAGGTCTAGTGCTAGAATTATTGCTCTCACTCTAACGATCACGGCAATATCTCACATGTGTGGTTTGAACACCGTTTTCATATGTGGGCGGGACTTACGTATGCGTTCGCTTCTGCACGCGAGCTCGGCGGGATGGAGCGCTTTACATTTTTTTTTTATTATTATTTATTTCCCTTTTTACTTTTTATTTTTACACTGTTCTTTTTAAAAAAAAAAAAATTTTGATCACTTTTATTCCTATTACAAGAAATGTAAACATTCCTTGTAATAGCAAAAAAGCATGATAGGTCCTCTTAAATATGAGATCTGGGGTCAAAAAGTCCTCAGATCTCATATCTACACTAAAATGCAAAAAAAAAAAATGTTTTTAAAAATGACAGACCAAAAAAAAAAAAAAAAAACGGGCCCTTTAAGACCGTTGGGCAGAAGTGACTTCTGACGTCGTTTCAGTCCTGCCGTACTATGGAGCCGAGTGAGCGGCACTCAGTCGGATCCCGGACACTGGGGGGAGAGGATCGGATCCGGTAAGCGGCGGAGATGACCGGAAAGCGGCAGGGGGGCACCATTCAGATATCACTTCTCAAAGGCAGGACGTCATAGTACATCCACCCTTAGAGCAGTGGTTAAACCCCATGTGGGATAGACCAATATAGAAATCAGCGAAACAAAGAGCGGGTGGAGGAAACCCTGAATGTACACCAACATCCCAATATGTACAAGCAAAAACTGGGTACACATAAACACCGTGAATGTTAAAATAAATACGATTTGTTGATACATAGATATGCAGAATAAAAAGAGCCTAGACAGAGGCTCAAGCATGGATAAAAACTGGTGAACCACATAGACAAGACATGACAAAAACACTAAACACAAACATATGGTGTGGTCGTAGAGCTCCTGAGATTGAGAAGGAAACAAGACTGCAATACATCCAACGCGTTTCAAGGTATTAATGGTAAGCTCTTCTTCAGGGATGCTGAGTGTGATGCAGAAGGAGTTTGTTTGCAAGCAGACAGATCACCATATGAGCTCCCAAATTTGGGGGAGACTACATCTTCATGACCAGTCAAAAAATATATATGGTATATAATGTAATATTCGAATTAGATTAAAGAATGTCTATCCTAGAGCTGGCTAGGCTGTATACTGTCTGTGACGGCAGCCAAGAGGTATGCGAGAACGGCCCAATTGTCACTTAGAATTGCAGTCAGTCGGGATTGAGCCCAAAGGAGGACAGAGGAAAAGGCCCATGTGGAAATGTTCAAAGTTTAGGTACCAATTATGCAAGTGCGTTTAGCTCAAGCGCGCCATGGGTTAATACCCACTCTCTATAGGGTCTGCTGAAGGTGGGGCCGGACATGGGCCAAACTGCAAGCCAGCTAGGAGTGCTTAATGTTAACCATATCAATGGCACAGTAGTGCCTCGTTCCAAACAGGATGACTGCCCAACAGCACTAGCTGTCTTGTTTGCTTCTCAATCTCAGGAGATCTATGACCACACCATATGTTTGTGTTTAATGTTTTTGTCATGTCTTGTCTATGTGGTCCACCAGTTTTTATCCATGCTTGAGCCTCTGTCTAGGCTCTTTTTATTCTGCATATCTATGTATCAATAAATCATATTTATTTTAACATTCACTGCGTTTACGTGTACCCAGTCCGTGTACGCCTTAAAGTCCCTTCTGTTGGAGGGTTCACAATTTTTGCTAATATAGAAATCAGTGACCTGTCCCCTTTAACCGGACCGGCTCACATATATTTATTGCTGCATAGTGGCACGATCCAGTGAATCGCCGTTTTTTAAGTGGCGGCTCGCTAATGCGTGGCTAGCTTACTCTCTCTAGCATACTCTCGTGCCCTCCGCACTCTCCAGCAGTATGGCCACGGGTCGGGGCGGGCTCGATGTCTGCCGGCTACCTGCGATTGCCTGGCATAGAAGAAAAACATGGAACCGCCAATGTAAACATGGCGGTTCCCCGCTCTGTCAGGCGTCATGTAAGAGATCTACTAATCCCTGTCACTGGGATCAGTTAGATCTCTTATGCCCCTGGCAGCCCAGCCCCCTCACAGTTAGAACACGCCTAGGGAACACAGTTAACCCCTAGATCGCCCCCTGCAGGTTAACCCCTTCACTGCCAATGACATTTACACAGTAATCAGTGGATATTTAAATTTCTGATCACTGTATAAATGTCATTGGTCCCAAAAAAGTATCAAAAATGTCTGACAAGTCCACTGCAATATCACAGTCCTGATAAAAATCGCAGATTGCCGCCATTACTAGTAAAAAAAAAAAATAGTAAAAACGCCATAAATGAATTCTCATGGTTTGTAAACGCGGCAACTTTTGCGCAAACCAATCAATAAATGCCGATCACAATTTTTGTTTACCACAAGTATGAGGAAAAATATATATCAGCCAAAACTGATGAATACATTTTTTTTTATATATTTTTTTTTGGATATGTATTATAGCAAAAAGTAAAAAATATTGTTTTTTTTTTCAAAATTGTCACTCTTTTTTTGTTAATAGCGGTGATCAGAAGTAACGCAGAGGTGATCAAATATCACCAAAAGAAAGCTATATTTCTGGGAAAAAAAGGGCATCAATTTTGTTTGGGTACAACATTGCACGACCGTGCAATTGTCAGTTAAAGCTATGCAGTGCCGAATCACAAAAAGTGCTCTGGTCCTTCAGTGGGAAATCCTTCCGGTCCTTAAGTGATTAAGAGCAGTAAACAACAGTGTCCTAAAAGCAAGGCCTTGCACTATCTTCACCGGCATGTTGGAGCTCATAAACAAGAATTCTTTAATTTGGTAAAGTGTTGATGTATAAGGCAGAATAACTGATTCTGTCTTGTAACCATTCGCTATGTGTCTCAGATACAAGTTGCTGGTGTCCAGAGTGTAATCTATGTGAAAGACAATAGAACCTGTGGGTGAAAGCCCCCTCACCATTCTTGACAGCGCTCAGCAATTCTCCCACAGGGAAGGCGATCGACAATTCTCGTTGATGCAGATGAACAAAGATGGCGGTCGACCTGCTGTCTCAGTGTACTGGCCGATTCCACAATATTCAGCACTGCTGCAGACTGTCTTCCAGGAGAAGAAAGGCAACGTCCTCTTGTTTCTGGGCTGGAGCTGGATCCGTAGGCTGTGCACCGAGTGATAGGCTGCAATCCCCTCACACAGCGATTAGATGGTGCCCATGCAATGAGATCCATGAAGCCAGAGAGGCTTGGCCCCATTCTACAGATTAATTTATAATCTCTTCCACAATTCTCTTGTCTTTGTGCTGCGCAGGCTGGGATTTGTAGTCCTGCCTCAGTCAGTGAGCCCGCTTTGTGATGGGACTTCGTATCCCATAATCCTCTGCTGCTGCTGTTGCTGCCAACAGTGAGACAGGAGAGAAAGAACAGAGAGGGCTGATGTCTACGTGTCTTTGGAATGCTCTAGCAAGTCGACAATGCTCCAGCAAGTAAAAACAATCCTAGTGGTTAATTAGCCATTAGATTGCTTTTACAGGTGGCGGAAGGAGGTCCCTCCCTCTTCTCTCCGGTGCCTCTCAGGGCTCTCCCGTCCAGGCGTAGAGCCCAGCATCAGACCCAGTGGTTTTGTCGGCTTGCAATAGAGGTGACCACAGACTGGATCGTCTCCGATCACCTCTATGGTTTTGGAGACCAGAAGCGACGAGCATTTTCATTACTTACGGTTAGGGTAGATGTAAACACTGCCATTTTTTTTGGAAAGTATGACATCAATGTTTTTTTTATCTCTTGCTTTCAGGATAGAGGAGAGATCTGGGGTCTTATAGACCCTCGATGTCTCCATACAGAGGACCTGCCATGCTTTTTTTCTATCACAAGGGATGTTTAAATTTCTTGTGATAAGAATAAAAGTGGCAAAGTCATACATAGATTGTGCACGCATATGTAAACTGTGTTTACATGTGAGATATCATCGCAAACGTTATAGTGAGAACAAAAATTCTAGTGCTGGATCTCCTTCGTGACTCTAAACTGGTAGCCTGTAAACTTTTTAAAGCGTCGCCTATGGAGATTTTTATGTATTGTAGTTTGTCGCCATTCCACAAGTGTGCGCAATTTTAAAGCGGGAAATGTTAGTTATCTATTTACTTGGTGTAGCATCATCTATTATGTTTTACCAAAAATTGAGTAATATATTGTGTTTTTTTTTCACTGAAATTCAATAAAGTGTATTTTTTCCCCCGAAAAATTGCTTTTGAAAAACCGCTGCGCAAATATGATAAAAAAATTGCAACGACCGCCATTTTATTCTCTAGGGCCTCTTCTAAAAAAAATATACTGTATATATAATATATATATATATTTATATATATATATATATATATATATATATATATATATATATATATATAATGTTTGGGGGTTCTAAGTAACTTTTTAGCAAAAAAATACAGATTTTTACATGTAAATAAAGGCCTGGTCTTCAAATTTGACACTCAGGGATTGTTTTTTTTAACACCTCTTATGCTCCTCTATACATCATAATTGCTTTTAGTAATAGACATGAAATTAAATAAATACTAAAATGGGCAGAAACAGACTCAGTAAAGAACTTCTTTATCTAAATGTTGTATACTTAATCAAGTCAGAAAAAAAAATATATAAGTTTTAATATTGACACACCAGTTGTGATAGTACGTAGATAAAATGAGCAATTGTGAGAACATTTGGGCAACAAATAAGCAATTGTGACAATATGTGGACAACAGGCAATAACTCTGATTTATTAAAGTGGTAGTAAAGGTTCAGCTTGTTTAAAAAAAAAAATAACAAACGTGCCATACTTACCTCCTCTGTGCAGCGGTTTTGCACAGAGTAGGCCCGATACCCATTTTTTGGGGTCCCCCAACGATCTGTCAGGGAAGTGCTTTCCCTGGGGTCACCCGTGCGGGCATGCTCCTGTGTCCTGCTGCTTCGTACATTGACACATACAATGTGTTAAAAAGTAAATGACAAGATTGGCGCCACTATTAATTACCATATATATAGGGAGTGAAGATACCCCCTTTTTTAGTGAGAGTGATGGCCCCCACTCAAGATAAGTAACAATAAATAAAGGACGTGGCACTGCTCCCTAATTGGATAAAAGTGCATATGCAATATACATAAAAATATATCAACAAGTGCAAAAAATATATCATCAAAAGCAAAAAATAAAAGAGAAAAAGGTTATCCATATACTGGGTTGACTAAAAAATGTGTAATAATTGTATAATAAATAAATCTTCAAAGAAATAGTCCATCAACCGTGCTCAAAAATAGTGTGTTCATAGATACATAAATTCGATCTTCAAACTGAAAGTGCTCCACCATAACTCGTGCTGTAAGAATTGCGCACTCACCAGAAATCTAGAAATACACCTTTAGATATACCAAGATATTTCCAACAATTGGATCCAATCAGCCTTAACCTCCCTGGCGGTATGATTATGTCAGATTTTTGCGTCTAAAAGCGGTACATTATGTTGTATAGAAATTTGGTGTTTTATATTGTAGGCCTGTAATTCTTAGGAATAACTCACTTAAATCTGTCCAAACAAGAGTCTAGTAGACATCCCAGGTATGATAAAGTTTGAAACATGAAATCATAAATTATAATATAATAAATAACGATAAATAATTATCAAAAATAATAATATCATATAATAAAATGTATTCAATAATGTAATCAAATCAAAAACACTGAAATTTGCTCAGTTGCAGAATTGTCGCTGTCGTCACTTTCGGTGTCTGATGATACATTTCCCCAAAAATCAGTATTACTCAATTCTGCAAATGATTCTTATTTACTATCGGTGTTTACTAGCTGATCAAATACCACTTTTGACGTAAAGGGACACTTTTTGGTTGCCATGGACATTCTCGCATTTCCAAGCAGAAAGAATGGCATATATAATATAAAAGTGCATGCAGGGCACTGGGCAAACCACTAGGGACAAATGGGATGTGAAATGATTTCATACAGTAATGTAATCTTACAGATTACAGTGTACTGTATGTTTACTCTGCATTTTCACTTTGAATTTGTTTCCGGTCTCCGCCCCCGTGCAACGCGACGCTCGCAGGGAACGGAGCCCGGCACACAGAGGCATCAGGCGGAGGACACAGCCCGCAGACACGGTGGGAGGACATCACTGGATCCAGGGGACAAGGTAAGTAACGCTGCCTGGATCCAGCAATGCAATCCTGAGTGTGGCTCGGGGTTACCGCTCTTAGTACAGAAAATTCATCCCGAGCCACACTCGGGAATACCGCCAGGGGGGTTAAGGTAGAATAGGACGTCTCCAGCCAACACCAGGTCAATATATGATTTACCCCAATATCCCTCTACTTCATCTCAGGGGTATCATCAAAGCATGCTCAAAAAAAACAGATGAAACCTCATCGCACAATACGTTTATTACAGCGGCGGCTGGTGTGGGAGGGGCGCTGGGGCGCCGCCTCCCCGCCGGCAAAAAAAAGAAAAAAAAAAAAAGTCAACCCCGCCCACCTACAGGTGGCGCCGGTACATTGACTTTCTTTTTTTTTTTCTTTTCGGCTCTTTGGCTGTCACATGACAGCCAAGTAAGTGAGCCTATTGGTCGGCCATTCAAGCCTATGCATGTGCGCTTCTTCCTGCGGCCATGCATAGGCTGATTGGCTGCCCTGAGCCTCTGCTCAGGGTGATTGGATGAGGGGCCGGGGGCGGGTCACTGTGGCAGCGGAGGTGACTTCCGCTCCCACAGAGACCATGACCGCCCGGGGACGACGAGGGGGGGACAGCCGCTCTCGCATGCCGAACTCTGCAGACCCAGCGCGCTCTCGCATGCCGAATCTCTGCAATAATCCTGCCTGCTGGATGGGGTAAGTGCAGGGGGGGACGACTCTGCAATGTACCCCACCTATCTCACTGGCTGCAAACTGCCCCCACCTATCTCACTGGCTGCAAACTGCCCCACCTATCTCACTGGCTGCAAACTGCCCCACCTATCTCACTGGCTG